>CAXKVW010000100.1:0-567621 GCA_964058825.1 Carex arenaria | reverse complement strand
GATCATATATTAAACAAACACGGATACAAATATTTGTCTTTTATTATAGTGAATAACATAATTTTTTCATATAATATATTAAACTATATATTATATATTTACTGTTCAGATACAGATAATTAAAACTTAAAAACTCATATCCATATCCGTATTCACACGGATACCGAATATCTGTATCTAATTTTTGGATATAGATTCAAATATGGTTGGATAATATTCGACCCGTTTGCACCTCTAGATCAGACGGATTTCGATTCGATGTCGGTTGAAAACCCCAGAATCCTTTTGCGTAAACTTTCTTGGGCATTATTTAGGTCGTCGGCGACTGACTGTCCTTGAATCTCTACATGGTAATTTTCATCGTTGGGAGCACAGAGGATCCGGATGACTAGGGGAGGGGGGTGTTCACTAGTAGCGCACGTGCATGGTAGTCAATAAATGGTTTTGAAAAGGAAAGCAAATGCAAAAGTTGCTATTAATTGACAAGAAGACCATGGGGGTTCATGAAGCATGAAGCATGGTTTGGTGAGAATTCAATGAGACAGTCCTTCTCATTTGGCCCTACCACCCTGCCAGAGAGAGAGAGAAGTTAGGTTGCCTTTGCAGCTGCTGCTAAGCGTTTCCAAAGAGAAAAATGAAAGAGAGAGAAAGTCATAGATTTCATGTGCCATGTTTAGTTTTCTCCTATCAACTATCATTCTCATCAGCAGGATCATGATGATCATGATCATTGTTGCTTTTTGTAATTAAAATGTATTGCACATTGTTTTGAAACTTTTCACATGCTTTTGGATGTGATAGTCCATAAAATAAGTCCCTCTTGAGTCATGAGTTGGGATTTAGTTAGGCACCGCAAGATCTGAATCGTCCGTTTTAATATGATACAAATTTAATGGGATTCCGAGCATCTAAAGTTGGCCCGTATTAAATTTTGACAATACTGGAAGCTAACCACACTCCAATTCAGAACCAGTCAGGTACCTGACCAGATTGAATGAAACACGGACCCGACATTTTTATCAACATCCAATATTAAATAAAAAATTCTAAATGTGCCCACTTTTGTTGGATATTTATAAAAATATCCAAACTAGCCAAATGGCCGGTCTCTATTTTTATTAAAAACCGGCTTTTTTGGCTGATTCCCTTTTTTTTTTAGAAAAGATTATGATTTTTTTATATTGAAATAATAATTTTTTTTATATTTTTTGTGAAAATAGATATAATGCTATATAATTTGATTTATTAGAAGTACGGATTAACATTTTTTAGGCCGAAATTTTCGCGTTTGTAAGAAAAATTAAAATATTTCTCTATTTACCTAGAAGTGACTTTTGAACCGGAATCAATAACTCAGATTTAAGGTATTTTTATTTTTTTTCCCAATAACAAAAAGAAATATTTTAATTTTTCTTACAACCGCGAAAAATTCGGCTTGAAAAATATTGATTCGGATTATTTGTTGTAGTCATTTTAATAAATCAAATTATATAGCATTATATCTATTTTCACAGAAATATAAAAAAAAATTCTAATATTTCAATATAAAAAATAAATAAATCATAATCTTAAAAAAAAAAAAAAGAGGGAACTGGCCAAAATGGCTAGTTTTGAATAAAAATATGGACCGATCATTTTTGGTCGGTTTGAATATTTTTATAAATTTTCAGGTAGGAACATTTTGGATTTTTTATTTAATGTTAGATATATTTAAAAATGTCAGAACATGGACCGTTTATTTTAATATGGTACCAACATAATATTATATCAATGGAGATATATTGGATTGATATAACTTGGACCAAAAGTGCCGCAATATAATGTTTGCATAGCAGGCCTGTATATTGAATTATAGGCCCAGTGACTTAAATAAGTTTGAACAATATATTACCAGACGAATAGACCATGAGCACATATTAAGTATGAAACGACTGTATGTTTTATAAGAGGGCCTAGAGAAGTTAGGTTTATTAATTTTTCCAAAGAGAATAGTAAATGAAGATGGCAAAATAATATGTTATGCTAATTAGAACACTGGGCCAAGGCTATAGGGGTGTAAACGGAGGGGATTTGGAGCGGATAATGCTACACCGTATCCGCATCCATTTTTCAATGAGCGGATATGAATACAGATATGGATAGTAAATGGATATTAAAATTTAAAATTATATCCGTCTTAAACGAATACGGATACGGAACGGATAATCCACGGATATGGATTCAAATACGAATATGGAGCGGATAATTGTCGGATATTGAGTAATTATACTAAATTTCATAATTTTAAATAACCTAATTTGATTACCTAAATTGACAAAAAATTATTGAAATTTTTAAGTTTGCACAGTAACAATTATGCATGAATAATTACTTATTGGTTCAAATAACCAATCCATTATCCTAATAGATTATATGATTTTTCTACCAAAATTCTTGGACTTAAACAAATATGTATGTTTTTTTAGAACTTCGCAATGGTGAAATGAATTGAAAGTTGCTGAAAGATTAAATTTTGGATCCGAATATATACGGATATCTGCTCTATTTATATCCTCACGTAATTATCTGTATCTGTACCCATATTATTTTTCCATATACTAAAATTATCCATATCCGTATCCACAAATATCCGTATCCGTTTAATATGAATACAGATAATAAGCGGATTCGGAGCGGATTATCCGCAGATAATCCGAATCCGTTTACACCTACAAGGCTATGAAGATAATTGGTTTAATAAAATTTAAAATTAATGGGCCAGATTAGAACTATTAATAAGCCCAGTAATATTTTGTGAAATTATTTGTTTCTTGAACGGGCCAGATAAATGTTAGTTTTTCATAATTTAATGCTTTCTTTTTCTTTTACTGAATCTATTGGGCTTATTAGTAGTTTCTTCCTATAATGGGCCTAATGGCAAAGATCCATAAATCCAGTACATAAATTACTTCAACGGCGCTATCATCATAGTACCACAGGGGAAGCGAATCTGCTGTGATTCCAAAGGATTAGGTTTTGCAATTCCAATCTCAACTGTTCATTTATTAGAATACACAAATCTAAAAGAAATAAAATTGTACACGAATATCAAAATAGATAAACGGTTGGAATTGGAATCGCAGCAGATTTATTTCCGTACCATAGCCTTACTGGAAACATAATATACAGAGAGGTACTTCAAAATGCAAGATATAAAGTCTTTGGGATATCTTAAATAATTTATTTTTGTTATTTTTTAGTAATTTTTTTTTTTTTTTTTGTATCTGTTGGATTTTATAGCTTCATGTCTCAAAAGATACACCACCTAGAGCCACATTACATGTTCCAACCGATCTTTTATGTAATGATGTATGCATAAGGTTACTTAATTTATATAATAGCCAACATGCACTTATGTGATTACCTTTTTAATATGAGTTGTGCACCCACTTTCATAACATTAGAAAGTTTTGATAACTTGGAAATGTCATCCTTTGTTTATTCATCTCAACGACTCTTGCAAACAAGTTTTCTAGGTGATCAAGAGTTGTATTAATTGCTAGTTATTTATGAATTTAAGAATAGTCCAAGAAAAACGGTTGCTAGCTTCTCAAAATATATAGTTACATGAGGAAAACAATGCAAAAAGAAGAACCTTCCCCACATTAAGTCAAGATACATTGGAGTAACATGGCTATGTTTATTTTCTTGTTTGTTTTTCAATTCCCCCAATTGTTTGTTCTGTCTTCTTTCTTGGTTTGTCTTTTTGGGGCAAATATATGATCAATTGAAATTAATTGCATTGAACCTACCCCAATTTCTAGTGTAGGTACTTGAAATGTCCATTCTATCTTCAATAATGATGTAAATTGTTTCTTTTGGAAGAAAAAATTATGTACAATGGGTCATTATATATGTTTAAAGTAGTTAAAACTCTAATTAATCATTGTTCATTTTGAACCTATCAGTCATGTAGTCTAGATGCATGCAAATGCTTTGCACTATTTGAGTTGAGATGATCATAAAGAGTATAATTCGTTGTAGGGGTGTGAGTCCTCATTTGTAAGATAGAGATTCATGCATAGTCACTGGATTATTTTTTAAGATAAAAATGAGGAGCAAACTAGTCAACTTTTAATATTAATAAAGAATTTTGTACATATTTTGAACTTGCAATCTCTCACACAAAGAATATTATACTTAGTCACTAGATCAAAAATTAATGATCTTTGTTGTGTGTAAACGGGCATTATCTATTTATATTCAAACTTATATTTGAATATATGTCAGATACAGGTACAGATTTTGAAATTTGTAGGTACATTTATGGATATAGATATTTTTCTTGTGAACAAGAATACAAGCACACATTTTTTTAGTGGAATCGGATATTAATATGATTATGAAGTCGTAAGAGAATACAAATACGTATTTGGATAATTATCTGAATCCGAATTCTTTTGAAATCTGAATATCTGTTTCAGAGACCCATTCATCTCTTCAATTTCGACTTTAAAAAATAATATAAAGTTTTATTACAAATCTAATTAATATCTGAACTAATTCATATTTGTATCCGTCATTTGCTTATTGTGCATGACTCCAAAATATCATCAGTACTGAAATTTATAATTTTGTCATTTTTAAAACTTGCCATTCTGAACTTTTGTCAGGAAAAATCGACTTGTCTTGAACTTTTCCATTTTTCCTGTCTAGGTTCATGAAGTGATCGAGCGATCATATATAAATTCGGGGTGGAGTTTTGTTCAAACGGCTTTGGACAAGTCTCATCTAAAGTTTGATCTAAAACATCCGATTTGCATTAAAATTCGTATAAACGCATAGATTCCAGGAACCATTTAAATTTATTAAATTTTAAATATATTTACACTAATCTCAATACAAATCGAACGTTTAATTTTGATTTTGAATGAGACTTTGTCCAAACTCTCTTCACAAAACCCAATCCCATAAATTCGTGCAAATCATTAGCGTGGATTGCCAGCATTTAATGATTACGTTTTGGATCAAATGAAGATATTTTTATATTCGTGTTCATCTAAAATTATTCTCATTTATATTCTATTTTTATTGGTTTAACTAATAGTCTTTGTTGTACTCTATTCTTACTACTGTGGGTGTTCAATAATCTTGGACTGAGCTTCTTTAGAGCTTTTTAGTAATCTAAAGAGTCTTAACTTTACTGAACAAGTATTCCTTTATCAAGTTTAATGCCACCTCTTTAGTCTTCTTTTTTTTTCATTTTTTTTTTAAAGTTCGGTCAAGTTTTTAAACCATAATTTTACATAATTTATCTAATTTGTCAAATTTAAATCTTTCTTAAGAAAATTGCTTTTTAACTTTATTGCTGAATGAGTTCTCTTTGATGCAGCTTAAAATTTGAACTTCACACCTTTGCCGAACATCGTTAAGATTAACGGATAACAGATAATTACTTAATGAGTTGATAACTTTTATATATAGTCCAATTAAATAAAACTATAAAAGATATTGTATAAATCACTCTCATGATAAATTAAAGCAAAATTAGCTGCATATTTATTGAGGAAAACATGTCCAAAATAAGATAATTTCTATCAAAAAATTTACATGATGCAAATTTAAACACAAATAAAAATATTTTCAATACATTAAAACTAGATTATAATGGAGAACAACACAATTTGCCGCAAAAAAATATGAAAAAAAAAATTATTTTTAACAAGTGACATAATAATGAATGAGCAGAGATAAGTAGATGAAATAATTAAGAAAAGAGTAGTAAAAATGTGATGTGAATTATGTGTATGATTAAAAATCTTAAAATTCAATTATATGTTGAACTCTTCAACATCTGAGTGGAATCCATTTTAGATGCTTTGGATTATAACAAAAGTTATCCCGGTATGATTCGCATATCTCCAATTCGCCTCATAATTCAATCCACCAAATAATTGGATAAACAGCATTTAGTCAAATCATTGTACTTGTAATATATGAAACTTTATGTCTCATGAAAAATAAATGAAAAACAGATAGATTATTTTATCACCCTTGTACCTCAAGATAATTAATGCGGTTGGATTTTATTTTGTAATTATTTTCGTGTATTGTAATTAATTATATAGAACATTATGTCTAAGAAAAAAAATAATGTTTCTTAGCAAGCAATAGACTATTATGTTTCCTACTGATTATATTTGTGATTTTTTTTATCAAAATAAAATCTCCTAATTAAACAAATTAAGTACTGATTATAACATTTCAAATTTTCTGTTTTGATGATGTCTCTATTTGTCGCTTCTCTTTTCATTTTTTTTTTGTTAAGAATATTATAATTCATTTATCCAAGCAAGTGTTTTCTTTTTAGTTGTCAATAGAGCCTTAATAAATTGTCCGAGTTGCTTTCTACGTATTACTAAATTCTAATGCTGGTTTTCATTAACATTACATGTTAGTTGTTGATTTCTTGATCATATTGTTAGTCAAATAATAATCTAAAATGAAAATGACATTTACGGCAGGAAATATTTTCCAAACAGAATAATACCCTTATTGTTCATGAAGTCATTCATAAACTTATAATTCAACTTATAATTCAACTTATCTTGGTATATTTATCAACAAGTGGTAGTTTTGCTTGTGTAAGAACCGTTGATTAATTCATGTATGAAAAATGAGAACATGTAATATATATTGTAAATTTGAATAATTGTTGGCTGCCTTCATCCAATATTTGACCTAGCTACACATCAATTTTTGTTTTGGTATCTATTTTTCACATGCAGTACTTATCAATCGGTCATCTCTTATGATCTTATCTTATTAAATAATTTCTTATTAAAATTTGAATGATATCATTGCATTTCTAATTGGGCATCTTTGTTTTTTTGTTTTTATCCTGTTATGATCAAATACATCTGTATAAGAATTACCAAGAAAATAACATTATGCATAAATTATCTTTCTTAATCAAAATTTATGTCTCTCAATTATGTGCACTCATATATTGTGGATAAATGAATGATAATTGATTTTGATTTTGGATACTGGATCAATTATTATTCAATTACTTTGGGCTTTTCATACCGTTACCAGTTTGTTTGTTTTCTCTTTTTAATTTTAGGCAAGTATTTATGATAAAATGGTTTACCAGTTTGCATTCCAGGAAGGTATATCATGCTGATTCTGAAAATGAGCCACTTGTATGATTCACCATGAAGACATGAATCCAAATTTTACAAATGTGTAAAATAACGAAGTTTTGAATTATCAACATTTAATCTAGTAGTTAAAATAATGTCCTTGGAAATATTCATAAGTTGGTAAAATAATGACAACTATTAATCCAATTTTAGAAGTTGGATTACTTAATTGAAAGTTGGATTATTGGATTATTTGATTAGATGTATCCAATAATTCAAGTTAAATTACTGTATATGACTGAAAGTTGAGTTATTGGAACACTTGATTAAAAGTTGGTACTCAAACTTTTAATCTAATAGTTACATTAATGCCCTTACAAACAGAAAAAATAACCTTATTGTTCATGAAGTCATTCATAAACATATAATTCAACTTATCTTGGTATATTTATCAGCAAGTGGTAGTTCTGTATTAGCAAGTGGTAGTTTTGCTTGTGTAAGAGCTGTTGATTCATGTATGAAAATGAGAACATGTAATATTGTAAATTTGAATAATTGTTGGCTGCCTTCATCCAATATTTGACCTAGCTACACATCAATTTTTGTTTTGGTATCTATTTTTCACATGCAGTACTTATCAATCGGTCATCTCTTATGATCTTATCTTATTAAATAATTTCTTATTAAAATTTGAATGATATCATTGCATTTCTAATTGGGCATCTTTGTTTTTTGTTTTTATCCTGTTATGACCAAATACATCTGTATAAGAATTACCAAGAAAATAACATTATTCACAAATTATCTTTCTTAATCAAAATTTATGTCTCTCAATTATGTGCACTCATATATGGTGGATAAATAAATAAATAATTGATTTTGGCTATCAATTATTATTCAATTACTTTTGGGCTTTTCATACCGTTTTTACCAGATTGTTTGTTTTTTCTTTTTAATTTTAGGCAAGTATTTATGATAAAATGGTTTACCAATTTTGCACTCCAAGAAGGTATATCATGCTGATTCTGAAAATGAGCCACTTGTATGACTCATCATGAAGACATGAATAAAATTCCAAATTTTACAAATGTGTAACATTTAATCTAGTAATTAAAACAATGTCCTTGGAAATATTCATAAGTTGGTAAAATAATGATGACTATTAATCCAATTTTAGAAGTTGGATTACTTGATTGAAAGTTGGATTATTTGATTATTTGATTAGAAGGATCCAATAATTCAAGTTAAATTACTGTATATGATTGAAAGTTGGATTGTTGGAGCACTTGATTAAAAGTTGGTAATCAAACTTTTAATATAATAGTTACATTAATGCCCTTCCACTCAAGTAAAATAACAAGGATTACAAAGTTCCGAAATTAGAATGAAAATCTCGAATATTTAAAATCTAATTTCTTAATTAATTTTTTTACCTAAAAACAAAGTTCGAAAAAATAACAAAGCAATGGCCTCCGTGTGAGATGTCATGAGTTCGAAACTCAGATAGACAAAATCATTTATTGTAAATAACAGAGATATTAAATAATTAAGTGCCTTGACATCTAACGTTTACTTAAAAAAAAACTTTCATGTGGTCAGCCCCTCTTTTAGCCAACCCATCTGTAAGTAAGTATTTGATGTCAAATTAAAAATTATACAATTCACCTACCATTCTTCTTCTATTTAATGTATATAAGTATACTTTAGATTCTTCTACATGATATGTCACTTTGATCGTAAAGCATAAGCATAATTAATCATCAAATACGACAAAAACAAAATTTTATGCTCCATAGCATTGATACATACATCTATAATTTCTTTTGGAAAGGATCAATTTCACCGAGGCTGTTTCGAACAGAATTGCAATATTTTAATTATTTTTAATAAAATTCAAAAAAATAATTTCTTACATGTTAGAAATTAATCAAGATAAGATTCACAGAAAGTTGAAAATAAAATAAAGTAGAGGCACAAGTGGAAATTCATACATGTTAAAAATTAATCAAAACAACATTTAATTATAGAAAGTAAAATAAAATAGGGGCACAATTGGCAAGTGGGTGTGAAACTAATAATATAAAAAAAAGAAGGGGTATTGAGTATATTGACCAGACAACAATTCTAGTAGATTTGATTGGTTGGAGCGTCCCTCCGCCACTTCTCAATTCTCAGAGAAGAAAACGACTGCTCACTAACCAGCAAGAAAAATCTCTCTCATGGCTGTCATTGACACAGCACTCGTGTTTGATACATCATTTCTGCTTATCCGCATGTGCTCGGCTCCTAATAAAACATGATTTATGGTTGTGAAAAAAACATGATTTTTCTAGATCTGTTTATCAGAAACTTTTTTCAGAAGATTAAGCATTAAGATTAAGGGATAATCTCAACTAAAATTTGAACATGCCACCAGCAGAAAAATCAGGACATTGAGATAAGTGAGCATGATGAATAAGTGTCAATTAATTTTTTTTTTAGCTAGCTGATTGTAATAATTTCTGTAAAAATAAAAAAAATTTAAAGGGAAAATGCAAAATGTTAATTTATAAGAGAATCTAAACAGACAATTCAAATGCTCGACATGATTTTCATATTAAATTATGCTAGGAGACAAAATTTTGTATTTTTTTTTGGAAACTTTATACTATTTTTTAAGATATGTACAAAATCTTTTTTTTATGGTTCATAATTTTCTAAAAAACAACGATTTTTGTACCTATCTTAAAAAAACAGTAAACTTTTTCAAAAAATATGTAAAATTTGGTCTTTAAGTACATTTTAATATGAAAATCAAATTGGACAGTTTGGATCGATTGTTTGGACTTTGAAATTGAAAATAATAATGCGAATTAAAACAAAGACTTTAATTCGCCATGTACATCAAGCCATCTCATATATTATAGTAATTTTAGCATTTTCATGTATATTTTATTAATTGAACATTAAGAAAATATAATAATCGTATGATGTTTATTGCGTTTTCTTGAAAGCAAACAATGAAGAGTACAGAGTACTCTTTACCAAATCATCATAAAAAATTAATTGACACAAATAATTTTTAGTAGAATAATCCCTGGTGTGTTCTAGTAGTCGCTTTCAAGATATAACAAAAGATCCTCTAGCACAATTAACACTTTTCCAATTCGCCGCATATTTATTTCCGCCGACTTATTGGACATTATGTCTAGTTACATCATTGGGCTACAAAACACACTTGACAACTTGTCATTATTAAATAAGTCGGTAATTTTTAAAGTTAAGGATATAATTTGGGAATTTTTTATAAACCATAATTAAAAAAATAATTTTGTGAAATCAAAATGATTACTTTTTTTTTGCCATTTCGGTTTTGGAAAAAAAAAAATCTGCGGACCGAAATAGCATGTCGGTTCTTATGATTTTTGTAAAAAAATAAAAGTAATCATGTTGTTTTCATAAAATTATTTCTTTTAGTTATCGTTTATAAAAAAAATCTATAATTTGGTTATAATTTATTGATTTACAGTGAAAAATAATATATAAGAATATTGATATTTTTCCAAATAAATACAACGTTTCTTCAATGTCATTAATAAATATTTGATAATTAGTGTGTTGTCCTTTTGATTTTTCAAACATTATATATACTAAACGTAGATCATAGAGTACCATTCAAAATTATCTCTCTCCGCGTTTTTTGTTTTTGTTTTTTTTTTTCTCTCTATTTATTTTATTTAATAATGGGTAACAATTTACTGTCATTGTACTACAAAGCACACTTGACAACTTGTCATTATTAAATAATTCGGTAATATTTAAAATTTAGGATATAATTTGGAAATAATTATTTAAAGAGTGAAAATAATATGTAAAAAATTGATATTTTTCCAAAAGAATAGAGGTTTCCTTAATAAATATTTGATATTAGTTGGTTGTCCGTTTAATTTTTCAAAATTTATATATACTTAACAGATATCATAGAGCCCCATGCATTCAAAATTTTCTAATTTAATTACTAAAGTTTATGCTCTTGTGCGTTGTGCTAATAGAGCCTTAATTAATTAATTATAAGAGGTTGCCTCGGTCTAGATAATTATCTAGGTATAAAAATACTGAAAAATTTCATATGCAATAATTTGCTGAGATTAATAATGCATTTTTGCATTGACATCACATTCAGCTGCTGCTTTCTATGTCTTATGATTATTCATTATTGTTCTTATATGAAAATGACATCAACGGCTAGTAGCAAATTCCAACTTGAATTACAGAGATATTTTAATTCAAGAAGTCAATTGTATGCTTATTCAACTTATCTTTTTCTTTTTTTTTTTTTAAATAAACAATCATGCATTTATCCGAGGAGCATGAAATCTTACATGCAGAGCCAAACATTATTAGCAAATTAATTTGTGAAAAGGTACACATTGACAATGTAGAAATAATAAAAAATAGAAATAATAGTAATTATTTTAGAGCATCTCCATTTTGAAAATTAATTAGAAACTAACATGTTGGATTAGAAATTAAAATTGATAGTTCAATGCAGAATTAGCAATTAACAATCAAACGAATGTGAATTCATAATGTTGTCAATGTGAAATTTATAATTAAAGTGATTTCTTTCAAAGAAGCCTTGCTAATTTTGAAATTCTAATGTGTCCTAAAAATTTAAAAATAAATTATCATATTGAATTAAAAGCCATGATAGAAAGTTCATGATATTAATATTCTAATACAAAAAATGACCCGAAGAGGTTGATATCTCATTAGCTATTTCTATATATGCCAAAAATTTAATGAAACAAGAACACACATCTCCACTTACTGCTATCTAACAGAAAAAATCAGAGCACAATTATACTAACATTATTGTCCCAGCAAAGGTTCCCTGTCTCCAATTCTAAAATAACATGCATCATGTAGGGCTATTTTTAAAACGTATTGAACTTTATATGTTTAGTAACAGAGAGAGCGTTGTGCTTAGAATCTTAAGAAGAACCTTAAAGGATATACTGATACTAATAATCGAAAAAATTAGAACATAGAACTTGGTTTCCAAATGACCTTTTTATTTTACTTTTTATGATGGCAACTTTAGATTTTTGTTGCAAGTTTAAGACGATTGATAAAATTTCAGATCTTGTCCCTTGTCTTTTCTTAAAATATGTGTTCTTCGCTAAGGTGACAAAGCAGTTATATAGAAAGCATTTTTCTTTCTACTTAAAAAGGTAAGTAGTACAAAAGATTCCCAGATTTTGACATAAAACAAAGATTGCATGCAACTACTATGGAGAGAACCAAAAGATGAAGTCATGATTTCTCCATCGTTACAAACCCATGTTCTGTACCACTGTACCATTTCAGTTCTGACCTGATACCATACTGATCAGAAACATTTTGTTCTACTCACAACTGTGAAATTCTACAGAATTCAATATTAAAAAAAAAATAATGGGTTTCATTATTTCTATGATTAGCTCTCAAATGGTGAGGTACTGAGGTCCTTTCATTCAATCAAAAGATATTGTGAACTTATTTTTTTTAGTAACGTAGGAGGCTCCAGTTATCCAACTATTTTAATGTTCATACTGATTATTTTTCATCCGAATTTTGAATATATGATATTTTATGTAGGACGTTATTTTTGTCACTAGAGGAAAGATTGATTATTTCATGTTGTGAGTTTGTAAAGTGTAACACCTTGTAAGTACAGTTGTCCCCGGACCGATAAACTAATTATCTAGGGTTATTTATTAGTATGTGCTAAATTTTCTTTTCTGCAAGATATTGATTAAATATAAGGGAAAAAGGTAAATTGTGTCAATTTGAATAATTTGGGGCTCATATTGAATATAACCAACAATAAACTTTTTTTTGGCATGTATTACACATGAAGTGATCATGAAGGCCAGCTCAGATGATCTTATCTTATTCAATAGCGTAATTTCTTATTTAAAAGATACCGTTAATTTTGTTGGGAATCCTTTTTATGTTTCTTTATGGTCAAATCTACATGCATAAAAACTATGAAAAGAAATTACAATTACAAACCAAATTAGTGAAAGATGTTGAGGAACTTGACCTGTCTTTTTTTTTTTTTATGGTTGAAGACAAAGATTAAAAGTTATTGAAAAAGTTCTAGCTCTCTAATTTTATAATTAATTTAATAAGAATAACTAACTAGCGTCAATTGCCGCTAAAAGAGAGCAATCAACTCCCGCATAATTTGACCCTCTCTTACCCAGACTGTGAGTACTAGAAATAAATATTTATAGCCGTATCATTAATCAAGATCTGGACTGTTTTGCGCTTATCTGACCTATGATGTTATTAGAATGCACAAATTCATGCAATATATATCATTCTTTCCTTCTAACCTGTCCAAACTATTAGCATTTTTTATTTTCTTTTTTATTTAATTTCAGGTAGGCACATGTACATGATTGAATTGTTTACCAATCTGCTGATTGGCTAATTCAGAAAATGAGGATCTCGGGTGACTCATCATGAAGAAGAGCACGCAATTACAAATGGACACGTGTATAAAATTAACATAGTAGTGGGTAGTTGATAACAATAATTCCAAGTAGCATGAACCCACAAAATTAACAAAAGGGATATGTTGACCAACCTAACTTCGTATTTTTCTTTCTTCTTTTTGTTAGCCTACCTGTAAATAAAAATTTGATGTGATTACCATCTGAAACATTATTATAAAGGTTTGTATAATTAGGAGGGTTCAAATTTCTTATTTCTGATCGTGGACTCATATTCTATATTCTATATCACTGTTTTTAAAATCAGAAATATATACAATATATAAGGGCATAATGAGACATAAACACATGTGTGTTTCAACCCAGCCCTAGTACAATATAACCAACTTTAATTTACTACGTGGATTTACTCTAGATTCTTCTATGTATAATGTATTTCATTAATATTAAAGTATAATGATCATATCTGATGGGACAGCAGATTAATTATACCAGAGCAACAATGGTCCATGCTCCATACCAATAATACACATACATTGTTTAAGTAAAAATTAGAGTAATTATTCAACAATTTAATATATAAAAAAATCATCAAGATTTTGATAGGTAACTTTCCATACGGAGAATATAACACTAGACCAAAAACTGATTCTTAGTAAATTATTTATTTACTAGTTCTTTTGAGGGGAAAACATTTCCCTCAGAACCAGAATTAAAAGATTAAACTATACATTTAAAATTTTATCTTTTCCACCAAATATGATTGATCATATAAAAGTTTCTTTTGTATTATTACTTGTTTGTAAAATTGTATTTACAAAAAATACGAAATAAAATAACATTTTAGATCTTTGACTTATGAGAGAGAACAATTTTTTTTTTTTGATTTGATGAGAGAGAACAATTGGTATAGTAGAACGAGGATTAATTCTTGTGCGCGTGAAAAATGATTAGTTGAAATGTTCAGCTTTGTAGATATATTTGATTGTTTTTTAGGTCAAAATGGTAAATACTATACTGTGATATTTGCAATTTTGTAAAGGCTGACTCTGTCATTTTGTATTCTTTTTGGAAATAAATTCTTAAAGAAGAACTACATACATATATGATACATCGAATTGCATACTTTTCTAACAACCAAACACTTGTTATTTAATACTTCAAGAATTAGAAGTCCCAATTAATAGATTTTTAGTATATAATATATAGTATATTTTTCCGAATGAAAGTGGATATAGCCACCGATTTTATATTGAAACCCCGAGCTGAAAGAAGATACCAGAAAGTGGTACTGACCCCCACAACTAAGTTCTTCCATTGCACCAGTAACCACTTACAATGAACATTTGCTTATAAGACCCAAGAAAAGCTAAAATACCAGAATACAAAACATAGCAGTTCTACCAAACTTACAAGTTCATGTAAAAATAACAGATCCAAAATACTGAAACTATTGAAAATATATACCAAAAGAAGCATGTCAATTAGAGTCATCCTCAATATTTAGAATCTCTTCTTCATATATTAGACGTAGGATATTGGTATCAGCCTCCAATCTCATAATAATGTCCAAAATATCCTCATGGAACTCCTCTGACTCTGCCAAGGCCAGAAGAAGGCCAAGCTCCAGAGGAAGCGTCAGAATTTCCTGTCCTGATAAATCTTTAACATCAGAAGGTAAGATTAAAATTAACTTAAGATAAGAGTTCTTACATCTATTCTGACACAAAAAATAAGTGATATAATCTTAGTACCCAAAGCTTGAAAAGGTAATGGATTGGTACAATTAAAAATAATATTATTTCTTTTTCTCCACACATACCATAGAACTACACCTGTTAGTAGTTCTACAAGTAATCTATCCTTTAAAGGAATAAACGTATTAATAAACCAAAGATCCTCTAAAGAATAATTGCAGTCATAAGAAAAGCCATTAAAGTTTGCAATCCATCCCAAATTTGAGAAATATAAGAATATTGAACAAAGAGATGCTCAGTTGATTTTGATAAACCACAAAAGAGAGTTAATCTGACCCTCCCATCTTCTCTTTGCTAAATTATCTCTTGTTAAAACTGTTTATCTTTTTTCACTAACCACACAAATAGCATACTTTTAAGTTGAATATTAACATTCCAGATAGTAACATAGTCCTTATTAGGAATTCTCCATAACCTAGCCATTTATAAAAGGAATGCACTGATAAAACATGTTTAGATGACCATCTTCATAGTAACTTGTCATTTAATGTAGGATTTAAAAATAAAGAATCTAACCGAAAATATGCCCATCCCTTATTCTATATACACTGTTATATAGTTTAGTTGCCAAAATAAAAGGATGGAGACCTCATCCATTTTGATCTTCACTAAACTCCGCCCTCTCTACTGAATGAGAACATATAGCATCTGATGCGTGCAAGTAATATATGCACCAATGTTCTTTTAAAATAATTTCATATTTCAAATAATGTATTCAATTGCTCGACTTATTTTAACAAGTAACCAACCATTAATTCTTGATCGAACTAACAAAATTGTTCTAAATTATTCCTCCGAAAATCAAACTCTTACTTCTCACAAATGTAAACCATAAGAAATTTAATAAAACACCAACCCCGAAAGCAATTTTGTGTACCTTCAAATTTGGATACTTGGTTGTGCGTAACGTTAGACGTGGAAGAGCGCATACAACATAAAATCTCCATACCTACTTTATAAACAATATAAATTAAGATGATATTTACATAAAGCACCCTGAAAACTATATGCTAAAGGCATGTTTGATGAACTCTTAAAGTTAAAGACGGTTTCAGTTAGTTATTTCAAGTTAAGTTAACATGCTTAAGCTATCATTATTTCGTTGATGTATAAAATTAAAAAATTAAGTTAACCAAGACCAAGGTTATAAATAGCATTTATAGCGCTATAACTTTTAAGATCTGAAAAAGCTATAGCGCAGCTATTGTGCACCTATAGCTAGCTATTTAGAACCCTGATAAAAAGAAAGCGGTTAATAACGTTATAATTTTTAAGATCCAAAAAAGCTATAGCTAGCTATTTAGAACCCTGACTAAGATCGAAAAATATAAAAATAATTGTTTTTAAAGAGCAGTTCTCACAAATATATTTAGTTAATTAAACTCCTAGATAGATGATTGATTTTAATTAAGCAGGACTAAAATAGGCTTATGTCAATTTCGGGTGGCATAAGTATTTCGTATTTGACGGTTAAAGTGATGACTAAATTTATATTTTTAAATTCAGTCCTCAATAAAATAGGAGCTATTACAATACTTAGTAAGGACTATATTAGAAAATCATACGTAATGAGTGGAAAGGACTCGTAGAAATTAAATTATATTATAAAAAAGAGATATGATATATATATATATATTTTTATTAATTAAAAAGAGATGTGATATTGAGACGACAAAGATGTGAATGGTATTAATGGGCTGGAGCGTCCCTTCGCCACTTCTCATAGAAGAAAAGGACGCACCAATCACAGCGACACAAAATTCCTAATATCTCTCCCTTCATGCATTTATGTTCTCTTCTGTAGCTACTAAAATATGTTAGATAATAATAGAAAACATATTATCATCACTGCCTACTGTACAATTCTTCATGCATTTATGTTCTCTTCTGTAGCTAATATAATGTGTTAGGTAATAATAGAGAACATATTATCATCATTCATCACTGCCTACTGTACACTTCTTCATGCATGTATGTTCTCGTTACAGTATTCCTATATATATGTATATGTTGGAAAAAGGTGACCAGACATATTATCGTGTACACTAGATTGTCAAATTAATTAGAGTAGGACATAAGCTAACTAAATTCTTTGGTGAGCTTAACATCATTTATTAGAGTGATTTCAAACAATGAATTCAAACTGTTGAAACTGATATACTTTATGAGTGATGTATTTATAAATTTATTTAGTATAAGTCAAGCAGTCAAAAATTGAACGCAATAAAATTCACTTATTTCTTTTTAACTGTTTTGACTTTATACTAAATTAATTCAAAAATTTATATATTTGACATATAATTACGTACATCACTAGAGAAATAGATCGGTTTTAATTGTTTGGATTCATCGTTTGAAGTTATTTTAATATATTTTAATTTGGAATTAAGCTTGTCAAACGAGTTGGTGAGTTTAAGAGCACCCTAGTTGACCGCGTCAAATTAAACATTATTATGAAGTATAAGAATTCATATGTTTCTCTGATAAAAATCACACTACAATAATTGTATTGGACAGGCCAATATCAGTCAGTATTCATCACCGGTGGTGCGTACGTACGTACCGCACAATATACGTACATTAGTTCTCAACCGCGAGTCTGATAAGGAATTCAGACCTGTTTAGATTCACATAATATCTTTCAGATTCAAGATTCATGCTGAAACATCACGAACTGTTGAAACCTAACCTGACGCGATCAGGTACCTGAGGACCGGGTTCCGAAATCACTATCAGGACAGACCTACAGAAGTATTAATTAATTAATTCCCTGATCAACAAAGACACACAACCAATACAATTAATTGCAGCTACATTATTTGTAAGCATTGCAACTTTCCAATATTCCTGCCCAGAAAGAATAAATGTGATCATTATTGCTTATCTATACCCCTCAAAGGTTTTTGTTTTAGCTTGACTGAAGCACATGCACAAAGTTTTAATGTGTCTTTCCAAACAATACCAAAGAAAAAAAAAAGAATTAATGATGTTAGCGAGGGACATTCCTGTTCAACCCCTAAAAGTTGCTTGTATTGCTAAAATTTTTCTAGGCTACAACAACCAAAAGATCGAAAGGTTATTACAAGAAAAGAAAACCACTAGCTAATTACTACCAAGTTTAATTAACGGGTGTACAATTAATAAAAAGGTGGTGCATCAAGTATTATCAACACTGCTAGTGTCTCAACATTACTAACTGGTCGATCATATATCTTCTTGTATCATAAAATACACCATATAGTGTACATTAATTGCCCGTTCTAGCTAACCGATCTTTTGCATGTTAATGATGCATATACATAAGGTTACAGGTTACTTATATATAATAGCTCAATTAATTGCACTTATGTAATTACCTTTTCAATGAAAAGAGATGTGCACTCATTTTCATAATTTAGAGAATTTTGATTACTTGAAAATGTTATCCTTTGTTTATTTATCCCATCAATGACTGTTGCAAACAAATTCTTTAGGTGATCACGAGTTGAATTGGCTAGAGCTTTATAAATTTAAGAATAGTAAAAAAAAACAATAATTACTTTTCAAAATAGTTACCCATATATGCATGATGAAAACAATGTAAAAAGAATAACCTTCCTCACATTAAGTCAAGGTACATTGGAGTAACATGGCTATGTTTATTTTCCTGTTCATATTTTTGTTTGTTTTTCCATGCTCCCAATTGTTATTTGTGTCCTTTCTTTGTTTGTTTTTGGGGCAAACATATGATTAATTAGTTGAAATTACTAGCATTGAGCGGCCTACCCCATTAATTTGTTAGAGTGGGTACTTGAAATGTCCATCTATCTTCAACAATGATGTAAAATATTTCTTTTGGAGGAAAAATTATGTACAATTTGTCATCATATGTTTTCAGTAGTTAATACTCTAATCAATCATTGTTCATTTTGAACCCATCCGTCCTGGTAGTCTAGATGCATGTAATGCTTTGCACCTTGAGTTGAGATGATCATATAAGAGTAAATTTTGTTGCAAGGTTGTAAACGGATTGGAAATTATTCATATATATCTAAATTTATCTGTATATTTGGAAGCCGATATAGATGAGAATTTAGATGATTATTATCTAGATCTGAACCATTTTTGAACCCTAATATTTGTTTTAGAGACCCATATATCACTTTAATTTATTTCAACTTTAATTTGAAAAATAATACAAATTAGTTTTGTTGCACATCGATCCAATTAATATCTGAACTATATTTGTATTTATATCTGTATTTATTTAATATTCAATAATATTCAATTATTTCATATCCAAGACTATCTATATCCAAATCTGTTCATAAAAATTAAAAACGAACAGAGATAGAATTTAGTTATCTTCCGTCAGAATTACAACCCCACGAAATATTAAAATAACTTGTATATGTCGATCTGCTATATATAACTGTGAAGCATTTGCAAATGAAAACAAATACATGTTCATTTGCTTGTGCGCATGCATGACTCGAAAATATCATCATCAGCGACATTTATAGTTTTGTCATTTTTAAAACTTGAAATTCTGAATTGACAGGAAAACCGAGTTGTCTTGAACCTACCCGTTTTTCTTGCCTAGGTGCAAGAAATCGAGTGATCACACACACACATATAAGTTGGTAAAAAATAATTAGCTTGTTTTGTCAGCAAAAGATAAAGGTGTTAATGATTATCGTACGGAACGATTTTTTATTATTAATTTGTATTAATTTAAAATTATTCTTTATGTATTTTATTTATATTTGGTAAATAGTAATATCAAAAGTGTCATATTCTTTTACCAGTTAAAGTTAACATATAACAAACAGTTGTCGGATAAATATATAACTTATATAATCCAACCTATATGTAACAAATAAACCTATATATATATAACTTTAAATTGCACAATATCATATAATATATA
The DNA here is from genome assembly GCA_964058825.1 of Carex arenaria. Taxonomy (NCBI): domain Eukaryota; kingdom Viridiplantae; phylum Streptophyta; class Magnoliopsida; order Poales; family Cyperaceae; genus Carex; species Carex arenaria. Next base: position 547,349 of record CAXKVW010000100.1, on the reverse strand, counting down.
TAATATAATTATTGGTTACACTATATTTTAATAAACTATAAAGTACCAAGTAAACAAAACTATAAGAAATATTGTATAAATTAATTCCATCATCAATTACTAATTAAATAAAATTATATAAAATTTGGTATAAAAATCAATCTCCTCATAATAATAATAATATATTACATAGTTAAATTTATAAATAAAACATATATGATTTTGAATTAATCAATTATCTAAATAAATAACGGATACAAAATAGTTCTTATCTAAAATTCAGCGTCTTTATCCGATATGCTAACAAAAATAATTCTTGTTTGGACTTTCAAAATAGAAATATAGTGTTGTTTTACTCTATGAAACACCCTTTGTACATGGCCCTATCGTTATTTATCTAGAATTTTCATTTTTTTTTTAATCGAAAATGATGGCTCGGATACGAGTGAAATGTTCACACCACAACCAAATTAATATATATTTTTCAAAATATTAGAATTATATAATGATGAACAGTATATAAGAATCTCTGTTCAGTAATATGAAAAGGTTATATTATTTTGAGCAATAACATAAATATAACAGATCTATTTTAAAATTAGGAGAGAAAAATAAGTAAATACAAGTCATATCATTGCAAAAATGAACTTTTCACCAAGGCATCATTATTAATTAAAAAAGAAGAAGAAGATAATATTTGAATGGAATCCATTCTAGATGCTTTGGAATATAACAAAACTTGTTCCAGTGTGATTGATGATTCGCACATCTCCAATTCGCCACATAATTCAAGCAACCTAATAATTGGATATACAGTGTTTAGTCAAATCATTGTAGTATTGTACTTTGAAGATTTGGACCAATCGGCAATCGTTGTGCCAAAAATGAGTGAAGATCTAGATTGGTTTTTTTTTATTCACTTTCTGTACCTCAATAGTATTGTGGTTCGATATCTTTTCTATTTTAGAAAAAAAAAAATGGAAACTCTTAACTTTTTAAATTTCAATGTTTACAAAGAATTTGTATTCAACCCGGCCACAACCTTCAACATTCTCAGTGTTATCTTTATCACTAGATTAAAGACTAGTTTGATTGCAATTAGATTTTAATTTGTTATTTTAGTATATTGTATAGTATACATATAATTTTATGTGTAAGAAAAAAACATTGCTTCTTTAATATATAAATAAATAAACATATCTTGTACTATATAAAGACATTTTATTATCTGTAGGACGGTGATTTAAGATTTTATTTTCTTTTTGGAACGTTTCAAATTTTACGGTTTCATATCTCCTTTTGACGCTTCTCTTTTCATTTTTTTGTGTGAAAATTATAATTCATTTGTACACATGCTTTTGTGAATTGTTCTTTTTTTAGTAAAAATTGGAAATCAAACCACCTAATTATTTAATATTTACAAAAAAAAATTCTCATTCAGGTTTTAAATCTGTGACTTCTACATGGAGAATATTGTTTTTTTCTCCTAGATCAAAAACTAGTTCTTAGTGCATTTGTAAATTGTTAACAGTGCCTTAATTAATTAGTTGACTTGTCTTCTAGATCTTACGATTTTATCTTTAACATTTTAAAATTACTGAAATTCTAATGCTGGTTCACATTAACACCACATGTTAGTTGTTGCTTTCCTGATCATGTTGGAAGTAGAATAATAATCTAAAATGAAAATGACATCTACGGTAATTAATAAATTTTCAAACAGAATAAAAACCTTATAATTCAGGAAGTCATTCATATGCTTATAATTCAACTTATCTTCATATATTTATTATCAAGTGGTAATTCTGTATTTGCAAGTGGTAGTTCTACCTGTGTAAGAACCGTTGATTAATTCATGTATGAAAATGAGATCATGTAATTAATATTGTATAAATTTGAATAATTTGGTTGTCTTGATCCAATCCTACACATTTTTTGTTTTTGTATCTATTTTTCACATGTAGTTAACAATAGGCCAGCTCATGTGATCTTATCTTCTTCAATTAATAACTTACATATATATTATTTGAAAGACATGCATTTTGTTGGGCATTTTTTTTACCCTGTTATGATCAAATACATATCTGTCTAAGATTCGTAGTACCAGGAAAATACAAGTTAGTGAAAGATTACTGAGAAACTTAAACTGTGATAGCTAGTATGCACAAAAAATATCTGAATTCACGGTAATTAAAGACTTTATATATGTTGTTGTATTCTAAATCAAAATTTAGAGTGGGGCTATGGTACTATATATACATGCAATATATGAACCAACTTTCATGTTGTCAGCCTGTCTTTTTGGCTAACCTACATATATGTAAATAATTATTTGATGTCATATTAAAATTGTTACAGTTCACCTATCCTTTCTAATTAATATAAATTTACTTTAAGATTCATCTATATATAATATGCCAATTTGATCCTGAAGCATAAGCATAATCATCAAATACGACAAAAACAGAATGTTCATACCCCATAGCAATCATACATACAACTAAATTTCTTTTGGAAAGGTGCAATGTCACCATGGATATCTGGAACCAGAATTACAATATATTAATTATCTTCTTGATAATGTATATAATCCGGCTTAAAAATGTTGCACCAATTTCATTTCCAAGTAGGGAAAATAAAATAAAATAGAGGCACAAGTGGAATTTCCTGCTACAAGTTAAAAATCAATCGAGAAGAGATTCATAAAAGGTGGGGAAAAAAAATTAATATAGGGGCACAAGTGGAACTTTATACATGTTAGAAAGTGGGGAAAAGAAACAAAATAGAGGCACAAGTGGACTTTCATACATGTTAAAAATCAATCAAGACAATATTTACAGAAAGTGAAATTATTAAAAATGAGGGGCACAAGTGAAATTTCATACGTATAATTGGTAAGAGGGTGTGAAACTAATAATATAAAAAAGGGTTATTTAGCATTGATTAGATGAAAATTCTATCGGATTTGATTGTTTATAGAAGGGGTTCGATGGGTATTAGATCAAAGGGTTTGACCGATCTGAGTTATTTATTTCGCGTCGAGATTTGTATGCCTGATTTAGTTAATTTTTAATTAAAGTATACATGCGAATTTTGACGCAGATTGCAACGATCTAGATCAGACATTTGACATAATTTGATTCATTATCCATAAAAAAAACATCCTGTTCCTTATAGAAAGCTTCCTACGAAGAATACCTTGAAAATTTTAAAAGAGAAGAGTTCAAATGCACAAAACTTATCAATTATGCTTCACGTCTTTATCTCCGTTTTTAAAATCCCAACAATCAATCCGAACCACCCAAAATAATTATTACAATAAAATATGATTGGATATCAAAATTTATATTTTTTAGAATTTGTTTACTATTTTTTGGTAGGTACAAAATCTCAGTTTTCAGAAAATTCTGGATCATACAAAAAGTGATATTGTACCTACAAAAAAAATAGTAAACCAATTTTAAAAAATATAAAATTTGGTCTCTAAGCATATTTTATTGAAATAATTATTTTAAGTTAGTTCGGATCACTGTTCAGATTTTAAAAACAGAGATAAAGACGTGGAGCATAATTGGCGTACAAAACAATGGTGCATTTGAACCCTCCTTATTTTAAAATATAGGCACAAGTGGAATTCATACGTAATAATTGGCAAGTGGATTTAAAACTAATAATATAAAAAAGAAGGGGTATTTAGTATATTTGCCAGACAAAAGTTCTACCAGATTTGATTGGTTGGATCGTCTCTCCGCGGCGCCACTTCTCATAGAAGAAAACGACGGCTCACTAACCAGCAAGGGAAATCTCTCTCATGGCTGTCATTGACACCGCACAAGTGTTGATACATCATTTCTGCAGTTCTGCTTATCCACATGTGCCTAGTTTAGTCATCTCCTCAACAGTCAACATGATTTATGGTTGTGAAAAACATGTCTGGATTCCCTTTTTTTTTTTTTTTTTTTTTTTTGTAACTTGTTTATGATTGATCTGACTCGGATCAAGATTAGAGCAGATATAAATTATAAGTTTTTTTTTAGAACTAGCATTTGGTCTAGTGGCTAAGGCACATGGTCTCTATGCGAGAGGTCATGGGTTCAAAATTCAGATAGAGAAAATTCTTTGTTGTAATAACAAATATATTAAATAGTTGGGTAGCTTGACCTCCAACCTTTACTAAAAAAAACGAATTATAAGTTTTTTTTTTTTTTTTTAACTTGACTCATGAAGTCAAGATTGTGATTTTTTTTTGAGAAGAGGATTAGGATCATACCACTTTCGAACTTGCAACCTCACATATGGAGGGGATTGTATTTTGCTACTAGATCAATAATAATTCTTCGGACATAAGGATTTGACAAATTATATATTACTTTCCTGAACATTTTTTTTTCTAAAATATCTTTCATGAAATATTTTATTATAATTTATCTAAATTAAAAGTATTGTTCTAAATTAAAATTTAATAGTTGATCATAAAAATATAACGCACGTGATAATACATTTGAAATAATAATTACAAATCAATTGTAGTATAAAATAATATTAAATATTATTTTATCATATGAGGACTTATATATCCACATTTTTTTTCAAAAAAAAACATTTGCAAGGAACCAAGAGCATTAATTATAACAAATATTTATTTCTATTATAAGTATATATATTAGCATTACGTTGGATATTTAATGTCATTCTTATGATTGCAATTTGTAGGTTTTTATGGGTGCTGATATTGACACTAAAATTATTGCTATCAGCACAACACAATTCAAACTATCTAATTAATAGACAACTTCACCCTTCTATATTTTTCTTAATTCAATTTATTTTGCTTCTTAAATTAGCAAAAAAAAAAAAATAGAATCTTTTGAAAAAAAAATAAACAACTTACTATAGTAAGAAAATTCAAACTTGTTTACATTTGTTTTTAGCATATAAGAGAAAAATTCAAACTTGTCTGTGTTTCCTTTTAGCATGTTCTATCATAAAATTAATAATTATAAACCCAAATCACCATCTAGAGTAGAAATTAAATATTAATTTTCTTTTTTTTTTCTTTAATTTCCTTGAAATTAAATGAAAGTATTTCTTATTTGATTATGAAAAAACTTTTGTTATTACATATGGCTTAATTTGTTTCTTTTAGCTTAGTCGATTGTCTTGTTTTTCAAATAAAATTAATATATGCTTAGTGCATTATCTTGATGTTTGTAATTGCCATATATAATGAACATGTAAATAAATAAAAAATGTTTTTTTCATGATATATATATATAAAAGCTTGATATATTTTAAATTTCCAATAAAATAACAAAAAAAGTCAAAAATATTTACTAATTGCTTCCTATCTGGACTTAGCTATTTATCTATCAAATTAAAAATTGAAGGGTAAATTTGTCTATCAAATTAAAAATTTAATTAACATTGTGTCATTAATATTTATAATTTTAGTATTTTCATAAATCTTAGTAGTTGAGCATTAAAAAACTATAATGACAACGTAAAATATTTATTGCGTGTTATTTAAAGCAATGGACAATGGACAATGGCCATATACATGTAAAACAAAAATAAAGTTCAATGCTTTTGGCACAAGTTTCATATTATCAAAATTTACTCGGATAAGTACGTACTCTTCACCAAATCATCATAAAAAAATTAATGTAACACAAATAATTATTAGTAGGATAATCCCTAGTGTGTTCTAGTTGCTTTCAGGATATCACAAAAAAATATTCTAGTATGATTAAATATTAACACTTTTCCCATTCGCTATATATATAATTCAAATCATTGTACTAAGATTGACAAGTTGTGATTATTAATTCGGTAATATTTAAAATTCAAGATGAAATTTGGATATAATTTATTGTATTGTAATCAAAATAATATTTTAAATATTGATATTTTATAAATAAATAAATAAAAAGTTTCATTAAATTCATACTTAAATATTAGATAATTAGTGTTGCCCGTTTAATAAAAAAGAAATAAATATATTGAACTGAGGTTCATATATCCGTTCAAATTATTTTATGATTTGATGTATTTCTCTGGTTTTTTTAATGTAAGAATGAGTAACATTTTACTAATTTACTCAAGTTTAATAGATCCTTAATTATTTATAAGAGTATATATGCCTCAGTCTTGATTTAATATTGGTATGAAAAACTGAAATGTTTCAATTCATATGCAATAATTTGATGATATTACTAATGTGTAGAACTAGGGTGCTCCTAAGAGTACCAAGTTCCTTTGTACTCTTAACTCTAAAATCTACCGGATTAACTTCGAACGACGAATCCAAACCGTTGAAATCCTTCTACCTTACGAGTGATGCGTCTACATGTAAAATTTTTAAAGTTTCGAATTAATTTAGTATAAAGTCAAGTGATCAAAAGGCTTCCAAAATATGAATGCATTAAAATTAATTTAGAAACCTTCTAATTTTGATCACTTGATTTTATACTAAATTAATTTCGAAACTTTAAAATTTTCACATGTAGACACATCACTCGTAAGACACAAGGTTTCAACAGTTTGAATTCGTTGTTCGAACTTAATCCGATAAATTTTAAAGTTAAGAGTACAAAGGAGTTTGGTATTCCTAGGAGCATCCTAGTTCTACTTGTGTTTTTGTATGGACATCACATTCAGCTGTTGCTTTCTGTCTTATTATTATTCATTACTGTTGTTATATGAAAATGACATCAACGGCTAGTAGCAAATTCCCAATTGAATTAGAAGGACCTTATTATTCATGAAGTCAATTGTATGATTATTCAACTTTTAATAAACAATCATTATTCCAAGGAGAGCATGGAATCTTACATTTAGAGCTAAACATTATTAGCAAATTTGTGGAAGGGTACACATTGCTAACAATCTAGCAAATTTGTGGAAAATCACAACTCCCACAAGAGTGAAAATTTTCACATGACTTTATATTACAAAATAAGAGGATCTACATAAAATTAAATTAAATACAAACTGTCATAAAAATAATAGAAATTAACTTAGAGCATCTACATTTCTAGAATTAATTAAAAATCATCATGTTGGATTAGAAATTAGAATTGAAAGTCCATAATCTTGCCAAAGTGAGAAATATAAAGTGATTTCTTCTTAAAAAAGCTTGTTTTGGTATCTATCACACATAAGGTGATGAAGGCCAGCTCAGATGATCTTATGATCTTATCTGATTCAATAGCCTAATTTATTATTTATAAGATACCATCACTTTTGTTGGGAATCTTTATTGTTTTTTTATGGCCAAAATCTAAATGCATACAAAATTAGGTAAAGAGTTACAAAACCAATAGTGACGATTGATGGGGAACATAACCTGTGATGTTATTATTATGAACTATATATCATTCTTTCCTTTCAAAACATATAATCATCTGAGTTTACGGTAATTAAATAATATATCTAGTCTATATGAAACTTCATGCCATCAATACTGTGAACTTATATATCTGTGGTGAAAATACCGGTAATGAATTTGGGGAGGCATAACTCGAAAATTATTCTACTGACAATCGTGACAATAATTTTTAAATAAAAATAAAATAAAATAAAATTCAAAATTCAAAAGTATGTTATTGAACAAAGAAATAGCCTAACAGTCAAAATTCATATAATATTAGAATTATTTTTTGATGAATCTAGACTTTTAGTTTCAATCTCGTTGAAATTTTAATTACTTTATATTAGTAAAACATATCTCAAATCTCATTATTTTTATAGACATAAAATGTGAACGATGAAGATTGTGTCTATAATGTTGGATTAAAAAAAAAATTGAAATAGAAAGATGAAGGTATATTCTACTAATTTTCATTTAATTATTCATAAAGGACGGTACCTCACATCTGGGTTTTAAACCAAAATATCTCACCACACAGAGAATGTTACTTTTTGTCACTAAATCAAAAGCTGATTCTCAATGTAGGATTTAGAATTAAAAATGTAATTTTAAGATTGTGAGAATTGTCAAGATAAATAAATGTCAAATTATCTTAATTAATTGTGTTTATTATAACAATATCAATTAGTTTTGGGCTGTCCAAACCGTGAAGTTTTATTTTCAGGTAAAATGGTTTACAAATCTGCTGATAGACTAGTTCTAAAAATGAGGACCTCGTGTCAATCACCATGAAGAATTGTATGCAAATAACAAATTGACACATGTATGACAATAACATAGTTTTAAATATTTTATGACAATAGTTCATATAGGGCCATGAACTAAAAGTCTTATAAAGACAATTTAGAAACAAATACCAAAGACTCAAAACTAACAAAGTCCAAAAGAAAGGACGAACCAATACTCTATTCGGAACCTGAGCCTACTTTCTAAATATCAAAATTACTTAACAATATCTCGAGATGAGGCCTGAACCGACTCACCTTCAGAAAGGAGTTGATGTGTCTTGAGTCAAGACCCAAACCGACCTACCTTCGAGGCAATTTGCTGGTGTCTCGACCCGCGATGCCCAAACCGATGTAAAAACCTATAAATATCCTAAAGATAATTGAGAAAAGGGACGATAAGATTAAGCAGGAAAAACACAAAGATGATAGAGTTGCGTGCTTAATGAATCTGAAATAAGTTTCACACAATTTACATATATACTCCTTAAAACACTAACCCGAACTACTATCTACTTGAGATAGGACGTGTTTTGATAGCTTTTACTCAATACTGTTTGAACATAAGCATATTAAGTTTCAAGTAGCATGAACAAAAAATTAACAAAAAGGATATGTTGACAAAATTACCTTAATTTGTCCTTGTTTTTCTCTTTTATTAACCTACGTGTAAATAAAAATTTGATTTCATTGCCATCTGAAAACTAATAAAGCTTTGTACAATATAGCGGTATAGATCATTTTAATTTACTATATGGATTTACTCTAGACTCTTTGATATGTAAAATATATTTCGTTGATCTCAAAGCATAATGATTATATACGATGGGACCAACAGATTAATTAAATCAGAGCATCGATGGGCCATCATACCAATAATGCATACTTTTTTTTTATCTTTTTCATCAATTACTAGTACTTTTTGAAAAGGTAAAATTTCCCATAGAACAGAATAAAATATTTAAACTACATATTCATAAATTTATCTTTTCCACCAAATATTGTTGCTCATATTAAAGTTCCATTTCTATTATTACTTGTTATAAAAAAAACTAATTACAAAAATACCATATAAAATAATATTTTAGTTTTGTGACTTATGAGAAAAAATATATTTTTTTTGGCAAAGAATCCTTAGGTTTTCATTAATGGTTAGTTGAAAAGTTCATCTTGTGGAAAGCCAACATTCCTCTTAAAATAAAAGTTTTTTTTATAGCTATTAGGACATGATAGAATCCTTACTAAATCGAATTTACTAATTAGAGGATGGCAAGGTGACCCTTCTTGTTCTTTTTGTGGTGCCTTCGAGACAGTTAATCATCTCGTTGTAACTTGTCCCTTTATTACTGCGATTTGGTCATGGATTGCAACCCATAATTGTTTTACTTACGATTGTGAAACAGTTGAAGACATTTGGTGTTTAGATGCTTGTATCCCTCTTAAAGACAAATTGTTAATTGAGCTTGTTCGTGCAGCTACGCTTTGGGTGCTGTAGTTAACTCGTAATAAAATTTGCTTTAACAACACAGTAATACCTTCTCTTGCTAGTGTTGGTTCAACAGTAATTTTCTTACCTCTTACTGGTGCAAGATTAAAAATGATAAAACTTATTTTAAACTAACTTTAATTTTGCCTATGGATGTTTTTTCTTTGACCCAGGTAGGCAGTCTGATAGTTATATCAGATTCCGATACCCTAGACAGGGCAAGCTCCCAAGATACAAGGGTAGTTCCAGGACTTGGATTCGGGGGGGTCGGATCTCTCAGATTACTTGAGAGACAAGGCTGATCCATCTGACTCATTGTCCTCCTCTCCCTCTGTTGATGAGATGGCTTGTTCCACATGCTCTTCTAGAAATTCTTAGTTGTTGTTGCTTACTACTAGTTATATTAGTTTCTATGCTTACCTTCTCTTTTGTGCTTTACTTAGCTGCTACTCTAGATTCTATAATCTTAGATTTGTGATGTGCTTGCTTGATGTTTGGCTTCTATATTAGTTAGCTTTTGTTTTTACAATGGATTTCAATCCGTTGATTATTGTATGAATAATATCCTTGTTTCTAATAAAACAAGTGGGGGGGATACCCACTTTTGTCAAAAAGAAAAGAAAAGTTCATCTTGTGTAGATATATTTGATTGCTTTTTAGGTCCAACGGTAAATACTAAATTGTAATATTTGCAATTTTGTAAAGACTAATTCTGTTATTTTATTTCTTTTTCCATATAATATATTTTCAGAGAAGGATGACATATAATATCGGAAAGGTAATTATAAATTCTTATAAAAGGACGGCATATTTGCAATTTGAAATGAGTTTTAATAGAAAAGACTATTAAATTTGTTAGTTTTTAAAATTTAAAATAGTAAATATGATATATGAATTTTAGATAAAAATACGTAATTTAATTTTTTTGAAGGGTATACATGAAATTTCCCTTGTAAATATCATAAATAAAGATGAAATTTACATAAAGCACCTGAAAAATAATACTCTATTACAATAATTTGTAAGGACTATATTAGAAAATCATAAGTAATGAGTGGAAAGGACGCGTAGAAAATAATAATATTAGAAAAGTGATATGGTGTTGAAACGACAAAGATGTGATTGGAATTGATTGGCTGTAGCGTCCCTTCGCCACTTCACAGAGACGAAAAGGACCCACCAAGCAGTCACTCACACAAATTCCTAATTTCTCTCTCTTTGCTTTGCTTTGCTGTCACTGACACTGCACCCTCGTTTCTAAGATTGAAATCTCTTATCCATATCACCTGTGACTGTAGAGTGTAGACGGTTTGTACTCCACATACCACATGGTTCAAATTCTCTGTTTCAGTATCTATGTAACAACCGGGTTAGCACTTCATATCCTCTATGTACCTCATTCTATATGGAGAAATGAATTTGAGTTCGGTGGTGGTTATACTTTCATCTGATTTATTTTAGGAGATAGGAGTAGGTCCGATGGGCATCGGACCTACTTTTAGGTTCAATTAGCTCTAACACAGTACGATTATCATTGAGATTTGTGCACACGGAAACTGAAAAATACTTGCACGGATTTTAATGAGTTTGCACGAATCTTGATGCAAATCTGATGGTCATTTCCCACATCGAAAAAGGTAGGTCCGATGGGCATCAGAACTACTCTCAATTCTTATTTTAGATATGTACAAAACTAAAGTAGGTGTGCACAAATATTAAAATGATATGCACATTTTATAAAGCAATTAGTACGGAAGCGGAATTCATTCAACTCAAATTTGAGTTGGATGGACATCTGACACATTTTTTTTTTATAATTCTTTTATTTTGTGTTCAGTCTGTTCATTGTATATTGACATAAAATTTTAAAGGGATGCTATATATCATAGGTTTGGATCGAATTGGTCTGAGTTCTGATTGGAGGATCCTGATTTATAACTCAAACGGTGAGGTAATGGAGGATTATAATTGAAAAGTTAGATAACTAATTAGAGTTATTTAAGCTATATTTTAATCCAACGTGATAATTTTTTAATTTGTGAGATAAAGAATGTCATAATTAACAAGTTTTAAAGTATACTTTACAAAAAATTGTTTTCTAATTTCCATGTTCACAAAATTAGAGATTCTCAAATTGCTGATTGGTCATTCCTTTTTAATTTCTTCTCCAACATAACAATTTTTAATTAATTTTTAAAAATGAAGAAGCTATATATTTTTTTTTATTATTTCTATAATAGTTATATTTAATTGCATTTAAATTTTATTGATTAGAAGCTCTAACCCTACTACATGTATGTGTTAAGCTTCTTTGTAACAGAAAATCAGAATTATAAATGGCTTATGTGTCAGTTAGTGGACTCCTCTAGAATGTACGGCTTTGGAATTTGTAAGCGCCTAATTTTGTTTTATTTTGCCATGATAACGTAGTGCTATTTTATTAAAACAATTTAGAAAACTACGTTTAGTCCATAGCCTATTAAAAATAACTGAATATCCATTGAGAAATTAAACTAAAAATTATATATTAAATAGTTGGATAACCACAACGAGTATTCAAATGTTTGGTATTCATGTCTCTATTATACCTCAATATATAGAATCATTTTAATAGATGTTATTCTATATTATCTTTTTTTACACAGATATGAACATTTATTTTATTTTATTGCGTAAATCTGAAAGTCAAGTCACTTAACTATTTAATATTCACAAAAAATCTTCATCTAAATTAAAAAAAAAAAATCTCTCGTAGCTCTCGTAGAGAACATTGCTTTTGTCACTAGATTAAAAATTTAGTTCTGAAATCGTTGTATCTTTATGTTATGTAATTATTTATAGTAAATTTTTACAAGCTCTTAATACCAATCACAACAAAATAAAAATATTATAAATAGAAACAATCACAAAAAAATTAAAATATTATAATTAAAAAATTAATTGCTAAGGTTTGTGGGAAGCATATTATTTGAGGACTAGTAGACAGATGGTCACACCTCAGATTCTCCTTTAGAAAAAAATTTGGTTAATCAACTTCATTCTTCCAGTAAAGTTAAAACGCAAATCAATGGAGAGATTTTAGGAAAACAACTGTTATTTTAAAAAAAAGGTAAGATGATTCTTGAAAAGAAATATAATGATCTTTAAGGTAAGCTTACTTGAGTGATTATAAATCTCATTTTATATGTTTTGGATAGGTGTAAGTATGGTGAACTTCATGACTAACACAAAAAATCATATAAAAAATAATATGATTTTAGTCGCATAATTTCTATAATTTCGACCGAGTATTTTTATATTTTAAATGTATATGTGTATATTGATTTTTAGATAATATTTTTTAGAATGCCCATATCATGTTTCTGAACAAAATGAATTCAATATTAAATATGTTTCTTCATTATTTTAGTTATAATTTATTTGTTTGAATGGGATAATGTAATTGGGGTTGGATTTAATATATAAAATATGATATATGATATTCCTGTTATGATATTCGATTATATGGTATGAAATCGATAATTACACGAACAAATAATATAGATGACAAGTATTTTTTTTCTATTAGACATCATAAAACAGTAAAAAAAAAAATCCATTTGCTAGCCAGGAAAATTTATTTCTTCGTAGTGTTTTATTTACATTATTTTGTAACGAGATTTGCTTCTTTATTTTTGTTAAATTTTAACAAAATTTGTTTATACTCAGTTTATTTGATATTAATAAAACAATAAAAAAGTATAGACCACTTTCATTATTTTTGTTTGTCAGTCATCAACCCAAAATAAACTATGTTGTTAATTGTTTAACATGAAAGATTCGAAATAAAAATAATAATTTATTATGTGCGTATTTTCTAATTACTTTTCATTATAAAAAATATAATTCTAACAAATTAATATTAATCGGTCGATTATTAAGTTTTATTTTTAATGATTACGTATTTCTATATAATACAATTTAATATCTATCTCTTACATTTTTAAATATTATTTTTATTAACTTTAATTAATAAATGTATAAGATATAATAGTTATTACACAATATTTTAATTTAGTAATTATATAAAAATATATAACTCCAAAATAGTTAGATAAATAGATAGAGAACCATGAAATTTCACACCAACTTCTCAAGATTATTCTACATAAAGAATTTTAGACGACACGTGTCTAATTGACGGGTACAACTTGTAGATGAGATTGCCACGGCTTGCGGTCCCTTCAAATGATGACAAACAAATCATTCAATTTCAGGAATATTTTGAAAATGACACTTTTGCAAGGAAGTCCTTCAAATGATATCAAACCAAGATTTGTTTAATATTTTTCACCTGAGAAAAAAAATCTATGTCAATTTAGACTTTAATTACTAGCAGACAAAATCGTTTTTGATAACAAAACTAGAGATATTTCGTCATTAATGTTAATTGAACGAATAATTAGTTTTATTTTTGACAAGTAAAGGCATTGTTTAAAAAAAAGGATCATTGTTGAACAATAATTTTGTCTGTGTAGTTTCTATATAGCTTGTGTCCAGCCAGAAAAAAGGAAGAGCGTCGTGATAGTTAAACCAATAATAGTAAAAGAACTATTTCTCATGAAATGAAATCCATAGATAGATATTATGGTTGAACCATCATCTCTAAGATACTAGAGTTTTTTTTTTGGCAATTTTATAGTAAAAGCCTTACATTTAATAAAAATTAAATTACTTAGTTCCTGTGACTAGTGATTTTTTTTTTATCCTTTTAAATGATAAGGCTAGATGTGCATACTGTGTCTACATGTGTTTGTGCCCTGTCCTTGTGAGTGATGTGTGTGGAGGTAGAAGATTTGCACGTGACACAACATAACATGTGTAAGGACACAATGAAAACAGACTCGCCAAAACACAGTTGAACACATTTGGACATGATATGGACAAAAAGCTATAAAGTGCACATAGTTTGCAATCGAAAATGTTATGTACATTGAATTACTTTAAAGTTTTAGAAAATTTGAAAAATTAGAAATTGAAATGGAAAAATCCAAAAAACATTGAAAATTAACAACATATTATTTCACTAAGTTCTCTGTTTTTTTTAAGATACTTTTTAAGATACTTTTTAAGATTTTTTTGTATTTTATTACTACATGTAACAATTTCTCTGATATATTATAAAAACCAATAAAAAAAAAAGGACAAAAATGACCCAAGCTGGGAAAGTTTAAACTACAAAATATTAATTCTTTTTTTTTTCTTTCTATTTTTTTGTTCATTTTCACTTTACAGGCCTCTTAAGGATATAATAATTAAATCACGGTGGATAGAAACTTTATCGTAGTTTACTAATCAAAACAGATAAGTACATCCGGTGAAAAAGTTAAAAAAGTACATTTGCTACTCGAGACTTCGGAGAGGGTAGTCTTATTCCGAATTCGTATTCAGTGCATTAACTAAAAAAAGTAATTTTTTGAGTTAATGAATTTTACCGTTTGATTTGTTTTAATATTTGTGCAAACTAAATCTGCATTAATATTGAAAGACCTTCTATGTTATAAGCAGAAACTTAATTAGGTCCGTTTAAAATCAAATGGTTAAAATTTATTAACTCAAAAGATTCTATTTTGAGTTAATGCCGAGAATACGCGTTCGTTTATTGCAGAGTACTTATACAATACTGTTTTCAATTTCAAATCCTAAAGTAATTAAATTTTTTGTTTGAATCCAGACCGTGCTGATACAAATATTAAAGGAGCTAGCACATAGTAATATATTTGGGCCGAATTGGTTTGAATTATAATCAAATGATTTGAATACAAATTTAAATTTCGAGTTAATTTAAGAGATATGAATTCATCATTTCTAGACTGTAAATTAAATCGAAACATAATTATATACTATAAAAAATTGTTTCATTATATATAGCATTTTGGGTTTTGCATATTTTAGAAAGTAATAATTTTTAGACTGTAAATTGTTTCATTATTGCATATATTTTTGAAAATAATAATTTTTATCGACTTACCTTCGCAAAGCTATATCTTTCAATATATATAGCATTTTGGGTTTTGCATATTTTAGAAAGTGCGAATAGAAAATGATCATATTTACCTATTATGACAAATATGCATGTTGTAAACGTGAGTATAGAAAAATATGACATAACCTCTTTTTAAAATTAAAAGAAAAAGAACACAACACTGCACATATATATAGACACGTCTAACATATCATGCCTGTATATATAACATGTCCGATTTCCACATTGTACGGTGTGACACGATACAATACTAGAAAACACTTGTAAGGTGCCAATACAATATGAGACATATGACAAATACGACTAAACATGAAACCTAATTACCAAGACACTAATGAATGCTAAATATGGTGTATTGGTACCTATGCACGAAACCTATGACAAATACAGCTAAACACGAAACCTATGACAAATACGTGTTAAAACTAATTACCATTCATTACCTATGCAATTATGGTGTATTGGTACATCATAAAATGAATGCTAAAAGTGGAAGGAAGTTGTCAAATTCTTGGACAATGCAAATCACATTAATGATCCAATATATTCCATCAAGTTGGCAAAATAATTATTTTTCCTTAACTTTGTTTCTTCACTGTTTGGAGGTGACTAAACATGGAAATCTTATTCGAAACTGCCATAAATTACTTCCAAATTTTGTTCAATATATTACTCATAATTAACAAGATTTCTTCTTTTGATGATATTAATAGGGAGATTTCATTACAAGATTTATCTACTAAATTGACAAAACGGCACCCACCACTTTATAATTTTACTATAAGTTAATGATTATAGAAGTATTCTGGAATTCATACATCATATAATTAATAAACACTATTACACATTCTCATGTTTTATAAGATAAGTTAATTAAAGCAAAAATTATGGACTCGAATGTAATATTAGCTCCCAACATAATGACATTTTCTACCTAACTTATGCGTACTGTGACTCGTGTTGTGCTAGAGACAAGACCAGCTACAAAATAAAAAAAGTTACACGAATCAGAAGGATATACATGGCTAGATTCCTCATTATGCTCAAGTCCTTACATGACAAATATAATTGCATATATTTTTGGAACATATACTGCAAATTGTACCTTCTATGGTTTTTTCCTACCTTACCAATTAGGAAACATAACAATGTTATGCAAGATATAATTTTATGAATATAAATAAATTATTTTACGGAAACTCATTCATAAATACGTACAGAAATGAATATGAAAATATAATAAATATTTAGTTGTACTGTGAGAATAATATTGAAAACACTATTTTTTTTAAAATATATATTAAAATTAATATTAGTTCTAAATTTATTATATTATAAATAAATTATTTTACGAAAACTCATTCATAAATACGTACAGAAATGAATATGAAAATATAATAAATATTTAGTTGTACTGTGAGAATAATATTGAAAACACTATTTTTTTAAAAATATATATTAAAATTAATATTAGTTCTAAATTTATTATATTCAAAATTAACTAAATTAAATTTATTAAACAAAGTTTAAAAAATAGTTCAAATAAATAAAAGGTTTTCTGAAAAAAATTTATTAAAAAATAAAATGAATCGGCTGTGGGCCTGGGGCATTTGGGTTCACGAATATTCTAAAAGATATAAAAAACAATAAACAGAAATAAAGAATATGCTCTCCTCTTGTAACTTTTAATAATGAAAATTTCCAGGGGTAACTTGATAAATATGAATTGCGCTCGCGGATAAACTCCGAATCGCCGACTTTATTCTTCCTAATCACTGTCAAGTTGGCTATTAATTAATTATCTAAATTAAGAAAAAATAAACCTAAATTCGAGTATTTAAAACCGATAACCCTTTTGAAACCCAAGTGGAAAACAGAGCACCAATCTCTCTTTCTTTCTCTCTTCCCCAGGGATCTCTCTCTCCCGCTCTCATTTTGCAAAGGTACTTTGCTCCTCTCTTTCTCATTACAATATATTTCAATACTGTCAGAATTGGGGTGTCTTAGGATTATTCAAATGCTTTATTTAGCTCTTTTTATCAACAGACAAATGTGATTTTGTGGCTTTTGGTTGAAACAAGCTCATGGCATGTTGTTATTCTTCGATGGAGTTAATCTCCTCTTTTGTATCAATTGGGGAATTGTTTTGGGTTAAAATAGTATTATTGAATTCGATAATGCCTTGGGATTCAGATTTCGTTAAATTATAAAAGGCTCTCGGTGATTCTGAGGCTAGTTATCTATTTATTTTTTTCGGAGGGGAAAAGAAGTAAATATTGTGTTTGTTGTAATTAATTAATTTGTCCAACCTTGCTGGATTTTGGGCGAGTTCTTTAAAGATTACAATTTTTTTATTTTTGTTCGTGCTTTGCTTAATGCTTATATACCAACAATTTGATGAAATAGAACACTGGAAATAGTCCTTTTAATAAAATACTATCCATAGCTGGATTTTGAATTTTTTTTAAATGTTTACAATTTAGTCCTTTGTACTTCCTCAAAAAGAAAAAAAAAATGTTGTTCCTTGTGAAACTATAGAACTCACTGTTTCTTTGTTTGTGTTTCAGATAATTTTCTCACATCAACTGGGAATGCTGAAAGATGTGCTTTCTCATTGAAGCTACCCCTTGTAACGCTATCACAAAAACTACGCCTCGAACTGGACACTCCATTTCTTTCTCTTATGAGACCAACAAATTCTCCCTTTCTGGACCCTCCTTCCAATTTCTCAGATTTGATGAAGCCATCAGATTAATCCTAGAAGAAGGCGGTTAATTAATAAACTTTGTAAGTTGAGCAGTATATTTATTCATTGCCTATCTGTATAGTACAAGATGGATAGCAAGAGTATTCTAATGGAGAAATATGAGGTAGGGAGATTATTGGGTCAAGGCACTTTTGCCAAGGTCTATTTAGCAAAAAACCTAAAATCAGGCCAAACTGTTGCCATAAAAGTATTTGACAAGGAGAGGGTTTTTAAGGCCGGTTTAACTGAACAAATCAAGCGAGAGATATCTGTCATGAAAATGGTGAATCACCCGAATATTATTGAACTATATGAAGTGATGGCCACCAAGAAGAAGATATATTTTGTCATAGAGTATGCAAAAGGTGGGGAGCTGTTTCAAAAAATCGCCAAGGGGGGAAGGGTTAAAGAGGAAATTGCTCATAAATATTTCCGGCAGTTAATCAATGCTGTCAATTTTTGCCACAGCCGAGGTATTTACCACCGTGATTTGAAATTAGAGAATTTGTTATTGGATGAACACGACAATTTGAAGGTCACTGATTTTGGGTTGAGTGCACTTATCAGGTCGGATCACCAAGATGGGTTGCTGCATACAACTTGTGGCACGCCCGCTTATGTGGCACCTGAGGTGTTGAGTAAGAAGGGGTATGATGGGGCTAAAACGGACATTTGGTCTTGTGGGGTTATTTTGTTTGTTTTAGTGGCGGGTTATCTCCCTTTTCATGATTCAAATATAATGGAGATGTACAAAAAGATTCAAAAGGGGGAGTTTAAGTGCCCATTTTGGTTTTCGTCCAGGCTCAAGAAGCTTCTCCGTAAGATTCTTGACCCAAATCCATTAACCCGGCTTACTGTTGAGGAGATAAAGGGTATGTCTTGGTATAGAAAGGGTTTTGACAGAGACCAAGTTTCCAAAGAGACGAAAATTAAAGAAACTGTTAATGGTGTGAAGAAGGAGAAAAGAGAAAGGATGCAAGTGGCAAGCATGAATGCCTTTGACATAATATCTCTCTCTAGCGGTTTCGATTTATCAGGTTTCTTTGTAGATAAGGAGAACAAAAATGAGATATGGTTTACAACTAGGCAACCCATCTCTCTCTTGGTGGCACGGTTAGAAGAATTGGGTAAGAAGTTGAAGCTTAGAGTGAGAAAGAAAGAGAATGGGGTCGTGAAAATGGTGGCGAGAAATGGAGGGAGAAATGGAGCGGTAGAGATTGATGCAGAGATTTTCCGAATTGGTGCCTCTAATTATATGGTTGAGATTAAAAAATCAAATGGCGATACTTTGGAGTATCAGAAGATTATGAAAGAGGAGATTCGACCGGGTCTAAAGGATATAGTTTGGACATGGCAAGGTGATGAACTAGAGCAATAGAAAATGTACTTTGAATTCTTTGTATGTACTTGTTATAGATGTCCGACGGACTAGTATTATATTGGTTTTTCATTATCATTTTTTTTTCTTTTTTCTTTTTTGGCGGCATTTTATAAGGATATTTTTATGCTAGATTGTGTTTTGAACTAGTTCTAGTGCGAAGATGTAAAATTGCATAGGCCAATTTGTGCTATGCTTGAGAGTTTGTGAGTTGTGCATTTGATATACTGGACCAAGTTAAGATTGAAGCTTCATTTGATTGTCAGGCACTTCGAATTTTTTTTCTTATCACTTCTATTTCTTCTGGTAGATCAGTTTTTTGTTTTTTGTTTTTAATTTAAATCAAGCAGTACTTTTGCAATTTTAACTGGATATGTACAATATTTGAAACCCAGTATAATTTACAGGTAACAGAAGTTCTTACTTGAGTTAAGATTTAATTTGCCAGTTACCAGAATCCTCTGGCTTCTCTGAACCGTTTATGGATCCACAAAATTAACAGGTAACAAGGGTATTAAAGTACAAAACAAGAATATTTCAATATGCTCGGATTTCTGTAATGTAATGGTTCTTCTAACCCGTTTATTGGCATCTCCATACTAGGATTTAATAAGAAAATTTGACACTTAATAATTGAGGGAAGAATAGCTTAATCATTGTTTGATTCATGTTTGTAAGCTTGTCTCTCTCTATACTGGTACCAGTAAATACCAGTGTAATGCCTACTGTTGTGTAATAAGTGAAAACATAGTAAATCAAAGCTTAGGACAACAAAACCTACCTAAGCATCTAAGAACAGGCAACTATAGATAATACTAATGCAAAGTTCTTCATGCCCCTGCGTAGATCGACGCCACCATCTTGTAGTCTCTATCCACTATTGCTCTCCATTTCTGTTGGAAGATCATGCAATACATCAAAGCTTGCAATCTTCTTATGCAAATATATCATACATTGTAGTATTGTACCATCAAGAGCTTTATGCTAGATCACCCTCCTCCATCTCATAATCTTTTGGCCATAGAGAGCAATGCAAAAGTCATTCTTTAACAGTATCATTTGCAAATTTATCATAACTAAACTTTACAACTCTAAAGACGTGCACGCGTGTTCCTAAGTAACTCATGAATTTGTTCGTGTTTAAGTTCAACATCACGAAGGCGTGCCTGTTTAAGAAACTCAATAACCAGCTTCCATTCACTGGGATCAGTTCTATCATTCATTGCTCTTCCAACAGTAATTAGATCCAATGGCAATCCACCTAATTCCTTTATGATCTCCACCGCGTACTGCTCTATGAGCGGATGCGATACGATGGTCTCCTCCGTTACTTTCTCCTTGAAAAGATTCCATGCCGCATTCCAATTTAAAACATCCACCTTGATCTTTTTCTTTACTTCCATTAGTCCACAGACTTTAATTGATCTTGTAGTGAGTACAACTTTTCCTTTGTGTTTACTGGTAAGACTTGATGGGTTAGGGATACCGACGATTTCGAGATCGACTCTGTTTCGGAGATCATCCAAAAGCAGCACAAAGCTCTTTTTCTTTAAAAAACTGAAGATGGTGATTTGTTTCCATTCAATGCTGTCGCTACTATTGAGGCCGAGTTTATCGATTATCTGATTTTGTACCTTTTCTTCAGAGCACTCGTTGGAGCATGTCAGAAATATCACCACATTGAAAGTACTATCTTTAATCAGCTCATTATTGATCTGCTTCAAGAGATGTGTCTTTCCAACACCTCCCGTGCCATAAATACCAACGGTACCATGCACGGCATCATTAATGTATTGAAGTGCTAATTCTAAATTTGCCGATTTTGAGGATGATGTTGGCAATTCTTGTGCAAGTGGAGGTGGTACATGCATAATCACAGAAATAGTTGATCTCTGATCACACAATCTCTTCACTTCATAAAGTTTCTCCACTGCAATTTTACCGGTCGCGTAATTTGACCAGATCGACCAGTGGGGTTTGGGGTAGAATTCCTGAATCTCCCTTGTTTCCTTTTCAATAGCCTTCACCTTGTTCAACCATTCTTCAACTTGCTTTGTTGGAGCACTATTTTCTCTCTCGGCATTCATAATAATTGTTTTCACATCCTCCTTCATCGCCACCAAATCTCGGGTGGCCGACGCTAATTCTCTTATTTTATCCTCGACTTGGAAGGGATAAGCCGCATGCTCAACAATTGCAGCAACAGCTAGAGATATGGTTTCGTTGACAGCATTCTTCAAGAACTCCATGGATGTCAGAAAGAAATTTTTATTTTTTTGAGTAATGGCAGAAACAAGGTAACAGATTGGTGGAAGAAATGGATTATGAACTACTGCATTGAATTAGATTTTTGGGCTCTTTTCTTCTCCACTTTTATGTATTTTTGTCTAACCAAAGTTTGGATATGTGAGGCATGCATATCAGTATGCAATTTGCTGGCATTAGATATTAGGCAATTTTTTAGTTGTCATGCACAAGTGTCTTTTTTATTACTATTTAATATTCATATTATTTTGAGTTGGCTTGATCTGTTGAAATGCAAATTTCAATACGACAATACCGCTTACAACTGGAAAAAAAAAGATTAATTTATAATAGAAAAATAAAAAAAAGGGAAACAAAACTGAATCAAAGTTTTGACTTTTTTTGGTTTAAGCATTTAGCGTGTTTTATGCGATTTTAATCTGGTACCAGCCAAGATATTATTTTAATTTGGTATAGATTGCGTACCCCAACCAAAAGAGAAATAGATAACCATCATGCATGTTGAAACTTCTTGCTCTGGATTAACCTGTCTTTTTTAGCTATGTTATTTGACCACAATTTTCTCAATTTAATTTTACAAAATAAATAAAATTTAACACTTAATAAACATCTAGGAAGAAATTCATATGATCATAGGCGGATTAGTCATTTAGGTCAGAGAAATGAAGTGCAATATCTTCTATATTCTTCTATGGCTCTGTAATTTAATGTTATATTTAAGTACTTTCCTTAAAAAAAAAAAACTATATTTGACTCTATATACGGAAATTTTTTTTTTACCACCGGTATAATTCGTTTTAAATTAAAAACCATCCGAGACTGATTTTGTAAAAAAATACCATTCCGCACAATGATTTCGCACACCAGTCAAGACGGGTCCGCATAATGGTTTGGTGCACCAATAGGTGAGCACGGAAATTGACATACTTGCATGGATTTTAATGTACTTAGCACGGATCTTGATGCAATCGGATGGTCCTTATAAAATTGGATTTTGAATAAAAAATATGATGTGACAGCTTTTGCGGCACCCAACTTTTGACTCAAAACGCGTCTTTGACCGGCAACAAAATTTTATAACAACCATCTGATTGCATCAAGATCCGTGCTAGGTACATTTAAATCCGTGCAAGTATGTCAATTTCCGTGCTTACCTATTGGTGCGCCAAACCATTGTGCGGACCCCTTGTACGCGAAATTTCTGCACGGACCGGGTGCGCGAAACCATTGTGCAGACCCGTCTTGACTGGTGCGCGAAACCATTGTGCGGGGTGATATTTTTTTACAAAATCAGTTCCGGGTGGTTTTTAATTTAAAACGAATTATGCTGGTGATAAAAAAAAAATTCGGCTCTATATATATATAAGAAAAATATCACTGCGCATACTTTGGTCTTACCTATATGATTTTTTTACCCTCATTTAAACATTTTATGACTCTGTTATGTCTATGATATGTTTTTTTTAATATGATTTTTAATGCACTATTTTAATTGTAAATGTAAAACAATCTTATTACGTTGAAGGTAGATAACCACTATTTTAATAGTAGAAAATTATGAATTAAATATTTTGAAAAATTAGAAAAATATTTCGGAAAGTAGGATGATTTCCGCTGAACGTTTTCTTGTAAAAATGATGCACCACTAGTCACTGTGAAAACAAAATTTATAAACAAACGCAGTATCAAACAAGTAAGCCCTCCTTTGAGCCCCACAAATCGGTGTAAATTTGAGCCCACCAGATCCAGCTACCATATATTTGGGCCTAAATTTTCTTGTGCCATAACTTTTATTGGGCCTGGTTTTCCTCTTGCATCTGTTTCTTATAATCATGGCTGCTTGCTTCAGATTATTTCAATCTTTGAAATTCAGACTAACAGTATGCAAAAGATTAACCTTCCTTCCGTTTGCATATTAAGTATTAACATATATCAAATACCATTTGTTTTCACTTCCCGCATTTAATTGAATCTGCATCATCTGCAATTAATGTACAGTTTGAGTTAATTTCCGGACCATGCGATAAGAATTCGGACCAATTTGGTCCACACCTATAATGCACTGGGCCCTTTAATTGTTGTGCAGATTTAATCGGACGGTCCATATTTTAACTCAAAATTTGAGTAATATAACTCAGAGGATACAAATTCAATTTACTTGATAACAAATCGTAATGATAGTGATATATAGGGAATCATAAATGTCAAACTATTACGTCTTATTTAGAGTATTATCTAGAGATCAAATAATTACATTTCATCTAGAGATCAAACACTTACATCCTATTTCCCACCTTAACCTAAATACTGTTTTATACTAAAAACCAACCATAAAACTTAAATTTAAAATGTGAAACAAAATATCTGACTCCATAGATGTTTCTATAGAATAACTCGATCCTTTGAGATATCGCCTACCATCTTCGTGCGCACAAAACTAGGCTCTAATGGCAAGAGGCCTCCTCTTTATCGGTTCATCATATGGTTGTAGGAATAGATCCTTCAAGACAGCAACGATTGCGGTCGATGAAGACCATCCCTTCCTTAGGCTTGGGCCATTATTTTATATGAATGGAACAGCTTCTTGAAAAACGTACCTGAAGTAGTGAAATGCGCCAGTAGAATTGGAAGAAGAAAACAGTCAGTAAACTTGGAGCTATAGCCCGCGCCATTTCTGCTCTTTCGCTAGGTCGATAAAACGATTTTGGTGAAGGGTAAGTGAATTTGGAGAACCAATTTAAAGATGCTGCATGGGCTGTTCGGACTAGGATTTGCATGAGTCTCATTTTGAGGAATTAATGTTGAAGTTGGAGAAATTATGATTCGGCTGGAAATGAGGTCAACTCGCTCCAATCCAGCTCATGTTTGAAGTTAGCTGAAATTTCTCTAAAAAATTTACTATAAAGTAGACTGGAAAAAACGTACCGTGTTATGACTAATATGCTGTAATTTTGGTCTCGTGTCGTGACCAAGTTAAATTTTCACGTGCCATAACTAAAATATCAAGGAATAGTCATGATACACGAATGATCACACCACATGAGTCACGCCATGTCCAAACGTGCTGTGATTAAACGCGACTCGCGTGACTATTTGATCATAATTTAGTTTAGTTTATTCAAGATTCACCATTTGATCTAACAGTTATAATTACATGTGACTTGCATGACCACGTATAGTATCGTGACTAGATTTTTTGCGTAACGTGCCGTGCTGTAATTTTAAAAAAATAGTTACGGTATGAAATAATCACAGTAAAAAACCTACGAACCATTACACGTAACCGATACACGTAACATACTATTTTGCGTCATAACCAACTTGCCCGTGCCATTTTTTTTCACTCAAATATCTAGCCTTACAAGTTACAACACTCATTTTAATGTTAGTTGTGGAACTATTGACTAGAAAAAAAATCGGACAACAACTTTTGTCTTTTTGTCTATCGTTTTTTGCGATTTTATTTAAAAAAAAATATGTTTAGGTTATAATATAATACATGTCTACATTATATAATACTAGTATCGTGCCTGTGCGCTGCAACGGGGACATAATATAAGATTAAATAAAATATGAAGATATCTTTTTGTTTGACATTCACACAAAATTAAGAAAAAATATATTTAAATGAATATTAAAGACAAATAAAAAAATAAAAATTCAAATAATAAATAACAATAAAAGAGACAACAACAAATGAAAACAACAGATCAAATATAACATGATTTTTTTTTTCTTAAAGTATTATTGCTAGTGTAATCATGTTCGATGTAGTCTAATATTTATGGAAATAAACAAACAAAATATGAAAATTAGATTATAATTCCTCAAGTTGAAAATATATAATAAAATAATAATTAGAAATGTTAAATTAATATGGTTCATACATTATTTCATCAATTTGCAGAGATACAGTAGCCGTAATAAAAATTATTTTCTCTACATATACAGAAAGATTGAATAATTTTTATTTTCACTGTCGAAAATATAAAGGAAGAGGAGAAATGAAATAGAGAAAATGAAGAAATAAAAAAAAATTAATTATAGGAATCAGAGATAGGGAGCGCTATATTGAAAGCAATAATTCTATTATTGAGAACTAAGAGTTTTTTTTCTGTATTTTCTACCAACTTTGCTCTCAATAAATTTTTCTTCCAATCTTTATTTGAAATTAAATTACTATAATAAATGAAACATTTGATTTTGAATTATTTCTCCATCCATTATTCTCAATGAAATTGTAATTTCTTTGAATTACAACATGAAAATCGAGACAAGCTCAAATCTAACTATACGTCGTCACATATATTCACCAAATAAGCACCAGAGGGAGTCTATTATCATGTTATTTACAAAAAAAATCAAATGCTTAAAAGTATAAATGACAGATTTTGTATATATATGAAAATTATAAATAAGAAATGCAATATTTTTTTACTTTTATCCATATGATCATGATTACAATATAAATCAAGTTACTTTATCTTATTAAAGATTAATATTTTAGCACAAAATACAATAAACGATTTTCCCAAAATAAAACTATCTATTTTAATTCACAAATGAAATATTTAGAAAATTACAAAATATTTATTAAATTTTAAATATTAGTCAATGACTCCTCAATTGAAAATGATCCAAATTTAACATGTTATATTTTTTTTTCATAATTTTAATTGCACATATTGGAACTATCAAACTTTGACTCTCTTTTTAATCCAAATAATTTTCGTTGGATCAAATAAAGATGAATTTGTTCTACCAATATTTTTTGACCAATCTCAATGAATTATCCCATCAATTAATTATTCAAAAAATTATTTTTAACTGTTCTAAATTTTAATCAATTTGGAGTCGCTAAATTCTATACTTTCTTATTCCAATCTATGTAGAATGAACAACTTTATTATGTAGGAATTATTTAAATAAAAAAAATTGTAGGCATGAATTTTCCTTCCATAATTGATAGCAGAAATTAATTAGAAACAAAATAAGAAAATATTTATAGCACTTCCCATCAGAGATAGAGAAATAAGGAAACAAATTGCTAAAATTTATTCAATATTAATTGTGACAAACTATATAGCAGTATGTGTGGCGAATATATTTTTAACTAAAGTGAGACTTCTACACATAAAATAGGTACATTTAATCAAAAGATGACAGATTATGTGATTGGATGGCTAATATTAAATCTAAAAATTTATCCTTCAATCTCAGCCGTTAGCAGATCAGAACAACTACGTGCATTATATAAGAATGGAGATAAGTGGATTATTTGAATGAATTTATACGACATAATTATTCATTTCATATATATATTTAAAAATTTTGATTTTAAATTTTAATATATTTTCACTATTTGTATTCATTAAAAAGCAAATATGGATTTGATATCAACATTATCCGCTCCATTTACACCCTAGTCAGATCCCTATTTAATTAACTTAGTTCCATTTTACAAGGGCTTTAACTTGTAACTTAAAATAAGAAAAACAAAAAACAAAAGCATCTCAGAACAGTCGAGCTAGAAGGAAACAAAAATTGAAATAAGAAACTAAACACAAAAGATAATAAAAATGACAAGCCTACGAAACTTAAAGAGTTGAAAAGATACAAAGGAGCTACATTGTAGATGTTGTACTAGCAATTTATCTTGCCCCTTTTTGAATTACAAAAGTTGAGTAAGAGAAATCAAGTATGGATGCCGAGAAATCGTCCACTTTGTAGTCTTTGTAACAAGCGGAGAAGGATGATCAGATAATGACATCAAAGCAGGAGCCAGCTACAAAAATATAATATATATAAAAAAAGATAATAAGTGAAAAATTCAATATTTATAGTACTTGAATATTAACCCTAGATGATAATGAACAACTTCCTGAATGTCAACATTAAGTGTTCTTTATTTGACATCAAATGGCCACTCTTTAATAAGCCATACAGAAATTACACAATGGAGGGTACAATGAAAACCCATGATACAAATTTCTAACAAAATCAAGGTTCTAAATAGCGATTATAGCACTATAACTTTTAATGTCCGATAAAGCTATAATGTAACCATAGCTAGAGCTATTTAGAATCATTATAAAAGAAAAGCGCTTAATAGCGTTATAGTTTTTAAGGTCCAAAAAGACTATAACGCAGCTATTTAGAATCCTTAACAAAATACATCAATTAAGAACATATCCTAACCTCTATACTGTTGACCCAAATCTTATTGAAACCTTGATTACCTTTACTCATAAAGTAAACTGGAAAATAGAAACTAGTCTACTAACATTTGCATAGAGAAACAAAATAAAGTATAGTATGTCTACAGTCTATGTAAAAATCTTAGATTATCTATTGGTACCTTAGAAGGGTGTGGGCCTAGACCATCCATGCAATATCCTGAAACTATACCCAGTGCTAAAATGGCCGACTCTTTCTTCCAATCAGGACAATTTGTGTCCATAATGCTTCTCTAGAGAAAAAAAATTAATTCACTTAAATCAAGTTAAAAGTCATAGTATATTCCAATATTAGATTCACATCTACCTCAATCAAAGGTATCAATGGTTCGATGATTTTGTTGCCAAATGCATTAGCTAATTTACCCAGGCAATAAGCACTATACTCACGCACTTGAAAAAACAAAGGGCATTCCTGTTCAAAATTCTAAATTAGCAAAGCTTAACAAAAAAAATTAAAATAAAATAATATTTCAATGAAGTTCTAAGCCTTGTCAGCTAACGCAACTCAATCTTGTTACAGAGGTTGGTGATGATGTATGAGATATAAATTAATATTGCATATAAATAAGTATTGCCAGGGTTAGTTATTGTGAAATATATTTGACTAATTTGCATAATATTTTAACTCAAAACTAACAATTATAGCAACTAGATTAGATATGTACATTGATGGGTGGTGTTGTTAGAATATATTGGACCGATATGTGAATTTTGCATTATATTATTTTTTTCTTTAGTCTTTTTACCAAGCTGTTGAACAAAACTCAAAAGTTGAGAGAAGTGAAAGAAGAGGAAAGACTTCGACACTTGCCTCATTGTAGGGAAAATAATTTTCCACCTTAGACAGATGAACATTGGATAGTGCATCATCATCTTCCACATAAGGAAGACTTACTAGTAAACTCTATAATGTCAATCAAAGTTAGCAATAAGTAGAATATTAAGAAAACAAAAATTCATAATAAAATCATACCTTTACGATTCGAGAAATGAAAATGTCTAAATTTTCAAGAGGCCAATTTCCATTAAAATAGTTAAACCTGAAAAATAGTATTCATTTATTATGAATAGCTACAACTAACAGTTAACTCAACTAAAAAAAATAGTTAACATAGTAAATACCAGAATTTTGACGCCTGTATTTTCTCATGAATCTTATCAAGACTTTCTTGAATGCACAGAATTGCATCAATTACTTCAACTATATTTGTCTATGTTTTAAGATGCAGAAAAATAATAATCATGTTATATAAAATCATTTACGAAACATATTAATTAATCATTACACAATATATTAATCATACACCTTAAAAAGGGAAAAGCCTTCTTGTGTGCCTGACGAAGCCACCTTTTGAAAAACACAAAAAACTGAATTGTAAGTAAGAAAATAATTATCTATAAAACTAAATGAAAATATAATTGAGAAAGAGAGAGACATATTTTGTGTACACCATGTATTCGTTAATATAGCTCAGAGCCATAAATTCCCTTCCCATATATGAATCCTTGAGACCCTGATTTGAAAGAAAAGACGTATCAAATAATTAATTCTACATATTATTAATAAATTATTGAATAGACCTATTAATATAAGCAATTAAATATTGCAATGCATGGGCTGAATGTAAATCATAATAAATTAAATAGACACAAAATTAATCAAGAATGTTGATGAAAAGTTATGAAAAATAAAAATTCAAAATATATATGATTAATTGAGTTAAGTAAATATCAAAAAGTACCTTGAGAATGTCAAAAAAGACCATATTCATATATTCTTCAGTCCATAATATCGACATGTTGCCGATCTGAAGAATCTCTTAATAGCTCTCTGGTCAACACTCTTATTTTAGGAATAAGACATGGATAAGGAATAACTTCAAAAACATAAAAGAAAAGTAGCAATATTAGAAAGAAAAAGAACAAATGAATTGCTTCATATTATCATATAGCATTACATTGACATGCATTAAATAGATTTCTTGTTATTAATTTCGTTATAAGTAATTTTCAATTAAAACCAATCTAAAGTATCTAACTTATATTGAAGGTGGATTGAAGGACTTTTATGAATATAAATATTTCTTTCAAATAAACAACCTTTTTAAGTATTTTTTGCTCTAGTCTAGTCCTAAAATTCAGTAACTAAAAATAAAGAAATATATCGGAACTACAAATTTCAAGAACTTTGAACTCATAAATTGAAATTGAAGATGACTCGATCATAATGAATTGTGAATTCTGAAAGAAACATACGAAATTTCAGAAAGGGGATGAAATTGATACAAATTCCCACAAATTAGAGAGAGAGAGGAGATACGGTACACGGTTAGGAGATGAAGTGAATCTTCATTGAGCAACAGCTGATCAGATGAGAACAAAACAGAAATCGTGAAAGGAGTTTGGCGAGGCAAAATCAGAGAGAAGGTTCGGCAAGATCAAGATCTAAAGAGAGCTGTTAATCATAAAAGCGGGTTTAATACTGTTGCACCTGTTGGGAATGAGCATGGCTGATTGGGCTAGGGAGGAGGCTTTGTACTCGAAATGGAGATTAAACGGAATCGATCTCGCTCTGGACTAAACGAGATAAAATCAAGGGAATGAAAAGCTATACTGCAAATCGGAGAGATTTCAACATCGGAAAATCGGAGAACCGGGGGAATCCGAGAGATTTGAAGTATTCGGACAAGAGGAAGGAAAAATAACCTGATTTGACTGATTTGGCTTGGGCGTGTTCCACAAACTAAGAAAAAAAGCGGATATGAAAAGAGTAAGAGAGGGAATTATTCTTCAAATCAGGTTTAATGTTATGTATTGATTTCTATTTTTACTCATTTTCTTTCTTTAGCTCTCCTTCAAAATTTAATATTATGAAGCAAAATAAATACTTTTCGGACAATCCGGTCATTCTTTTTCTCCCCTTTCCTCCTCTCCTCTCTCTTTTTATGGAGCACACTTCAAGAGACGAGAGAAGAATGGAGAATAGCGACGCAGTTTTCGCTTGGAGGAGGCGAGAGAGGAAAAGAATGGAGAAAAAAAGT
Organism: Carex arenaria; assembly: GCA_964058825.1. NCBI lineage: Eukaryota > Viridiplantae > Streptophyta > Magnoliopsida > Poales > Cyperaceae > Carex > Carex arenaria. Next base: position 516,036 of record CAXKVW010000100.1, on the reverse strand, counting down.
TGAGGTAATTTGTCAGCATATAGCTGAACATGGCCAACAAATTAGACAAAGTCCATAATTTTAATTTTATGTATACCATCAAAAAATTTAAAATTTCATACTCCATGCTCAATGAATTGAAAACAAAACAATACGGTCCAGTCCAAACCCCTACGATCCACAATCTGGCACGGGCCACGGGTTGGCACGGTTCGAATAAGGCAGGTCGGTTTTGAAGGGGACGGCCCAAACGTGTGCCATAGCCCATGGTCAAGATCCCACAGTTTGATCCGGTCCAATCGGATCCATCTGGGTTGGTTCGGTCTTTTTTTTTTTTTTTTTTTTTTTTATCAATTGTAAAACAAATTTCTTTAAAAAAATAATCAAATTACTTTAAAAAATGAATTATTTTGATCTTTAAAACCAAATTATTTTCAAACAATAGATTAAAAAACCCGAATTATATCATTGTAATTTGTTTTTTTTTTTAATTTCCTGTTTGAAAATAAATCGATTTTAAAGATTAAAATAATTAGTTTTTTTTTAAAGTAATTCGGTTATTTTTAAAAAAATAATTAGTTTTTATAAAATAGTTTGGTTTTAAGGTTTCAAATAATACAAATTTGCAACGAAATAAATATTAAGATGAAATAATACAATTTTTTTTCATATATACTTTTATTATTTCAAAGCTACCCTCTTCCTTTATTTTGAGTTTGAAACCGGCTATGTAAAATAACATAGGCAGAGTTATAACTTTTTATTATTATTATTATTATTAATGTTCCTTAAAAATGAATAATTTAAATAGTAATTGAAATGTTTAAAAAATAGCCAAAAAGATTAAAAGAGTTTATAAATTTACACCGACACTACCTATTTAGAAAACATGGTTCATATACCATAGGTCATTCTCTTGAGGATTGCATGCACAGTCTAAATCCTCCTCTGCCTATGTACCGCTAGCTTGAGTTTTGACACCGGATGTTGTTTCTTCAATGACAATGGGTTCTTGTTGATTGCGATCTTCAGCATCAATCCAATCTTTCAAGCACAAAAGATGCTCGAAAACCTATGCACCCAACTTACCGCGTTTATCTGTGAGGATCCTGTTCGCCGAACTAAAACACGATTCAGAAGAGACGGTTGACATGGGTACAACAAATATGTCGCTGTCCATATGATAGAATTAGTGTCCTAGAACCAATGTTGACTCTATAATTTGTGTTTATAGAATGATTGAATTGTACAATTTGTTTCTAGAGTGTGACATTGCTAAATTCATGGTCATGAATTATTAGATAACTCAAAGAACTAGATGTAATATCCTCCAAATATCCCTAGTCAAATTATTAGCAAGGGGCACTGATTACATATATGACTAGTGTACGATCAAATCGGAATGGTTCCGGTCTAATGTCTCATGGATGCATATAAGAGTTTATATGGCATTGGATTGACCATACATGAATTGTAGGATTTCAAGATGCGCTAAGGTGGTAAAAATTAAAAAATTTAGCCCTTTTACAAGTATCCATGGATCTACTTTATCATACTAATTTTCCTCAAGCAATTCTTAAGCACAAATAATTGTCTACAAAAGAAGATTTGAATATACCTCTACTAAATATCAATTTGGTAAGTAGAGAGAGTAATTCTCTTCTAGATCTCTTGAATACATTCGCTTGTCGAAATGGCCTCCAATAATATCTTGCATCAAGTTGAGACATCAAAATAGAAGTCCTCCACGATATCCACCAATAAATTAATTAGAAACTGAAGTTTTCTCTTGCTTGAGAGTAATATTTCAGTCGCTACTTAATTATCCTCCAATATAACTAGATCTTGAGTTTAAAATTTGTGGGTTCTCAACCCATAGAGAGATAGAAAACGAATTCTTCTCAAAAGGAATGAGAGAGACTATATATATTAAACAAAGAATGTGAATTATATCTTCAAAATTAACCCCACATTCTTCCATGTATTTTACAAATTGCATCTGTTTCTTATAGTCATGGCTGCTTGCTTTAGGTTATTTCAAAATTTTTTTTTCAGACTAACAGTATGCAAAAGAATAACCTTCCTTCGTTTGCATATGAATTAAGTACTAACATATATGATATACCATTTATTTTCACTTTCCGCATTTACTTGAATCTGCATCATCTGCAATTAACGTACCTTTAGAGTTAATTTTTGGACCGTGCGATCAGAATTCGGACCAATCCGGCCACGCCTATAATGCATGAAGCCTTTCAATAGTAGTGCAGATTTAAATCGGATGGTTCATATTTTAACTCAAAATTTGAGTAAGTTAACTATACGAACTCAATTTACTTAATAACAAATCATGATGATAGTACCCAGATTGCATGGTCTTATTCTCTTCCAGCACCATATATTTGAGAAATTTCGTTTAATTAAGAGCGAGATATCTTGTCAACAAAATAGAAAGCATGTGTGTAATGAAGTTGAAGCCATGGGCATGTGCATGTCTGAAGCTACCTGCTATACTAAAATATTAGCTAAAACACTGACACAGCTTACACACTCTCGAGCATAAAATGCATTGTAAGAATACAGACCAATAAATAGGACCAAGACAATACGAGAACCAGACCATGACTCTTGTTCAATTTAATTATTTATGTTTAACAAAGACCCAAACTTTGATTAACACTTATGTTTCAACTCGACTGATCGAAAAATAGTGACTTGATCAACTTCTTCCTTTCCTCATTCGGTGTACCGAATCCATCACATCCTTGATAAATGCAGTGTGAAATGCGTGAAAGATTCATGGCGGCATTTGCAAAGGAGCTAGGGAAGGGTTTAGTACTGCCTAGGGCATCCATGTTGATCCTTTTCCATACCTTGATGGTTTCCTCATGCATAGCCAAGCGAGCATTGTGCTCGGTTGTGCCATTCTCGCGCATGTAGCAAGCTATCGATGATGGAGCATCGCCTCTCTCCAACTCCACCTGAGGATAATTCATTATTGCAAAAGGTAGTTAAGATTAATATTATTGTACGTTAATAAGTGACAAAAACTTAAAATTGAAGGGTATAGTTGAAAAAAAAAATGCTCGACTCTTAGAAAACGAGCCCTAAATGTTTATCATACTAATAACATTTTCATTAAAACAGATTATAAGGTAATTAATTACATACCGAATGAGTAGCCATGTCATTGCAAAGACGGAAGATCATAGAACAAGATTGAACAAGACTTGAGTAGTTCTCTTGCTTAGACAGAGCTTGTGCTGTAGATTTCTCGTCTAGCATGGCGAATGCATGATGCAACAACATCCCTCCCGATGCTGACCTCCATCCATTTTCTAAATACTCATTCAGAGATGGAATAGTTGAACCCTGATGCCACTTTGCCTCTGTTAGGAAGGCTTTGCACAAATCATACCACTGTCATTGATATCATGATGAGTTAGAGACGCAATGATATTTTTCTGGCAATTTGAAAATAAGATTATAAATAAATTTGAGCAGGTCAACTATATATTATGATAAAATCATATAGGTAATTAAGACCGACAAAATCTTGCCAAATGGGACAAAGTTGATAAATAAATTAACTGATGTAAACCTAATAATATTAGTTAGAAACCAATAATTAATTGGACAGCCAGCTCTTATATATCAATAAAGAATAAAAAAAAGAAACAAAAGGAAAAATAAATGAAGTTGCACAACTAACAGATAAGTAGGAGAATCTTACTGTTGTCTTAAGCCAATATAGGGGATCCCATCCTTCTATTTTGAGAATATGTTGTGACAATTCATTCGTCGTATCTAAAATGGTTGCATATATCTGTCTCATGTACTCGGGCAGTTCTTGCATAGCATCAAGGTTCCATCTACATATAATTCACAGTAAATCACTTACAATTATTGGAAGTTAGACACATGCACATATAGTCAGTTTTGAAATTTAATTCATTATTTTATTTTTTGAAAAGTATTAAGTTAACTTCAAATTTGATAATTATTAAATTGTTATCCATCAAGTTTTAATTTACTCACAGATGTGTCTCATGCTTTAATTGTTCACAGAAGGCTGAATATTTCATTTGACAATAGTAAACACAATATTTTAGCTAGAATGTACAATTGATCCAATAAAAATGAATACTTGGAATCTTTTTAATTCAAAACAACAGTTGCCACAATGTCTTGAACCATTGTAAACTTTCATTTTGAAACCTCTCAAGAATCTCCACAACTTGATGTACTATCAACTATTTTAAGCTAGCTTCTCAAAAAGAACAATTTTTCAACTATATATTATGAATACTTAACTCTTATAAACTATACACTTTTTTAAACTAATTTCTAATTAAAGCTGCTTTGAACCTTCAAATGCAATTAATATTTAAATTATCTAACATGCATATTTCTTTCAGCTACAATTTTTTTTATTTAAAAAAAAAAAACTCTTTAAAATTTACATTTCTTTGAGCTAAAAGGAACAATTTTTTTCAATTGGAACTCACACGTAAATGATGCTGATTCGAAAACTTACCTAATCTTCGTTTTGTTTTAGTAGTTAATTTGAGCAAATTAAAGTGTGTGAAACGACAGAAATGTATTAGACGTAATGTAAACACCAAAAGCAACGCATATTTAAAATTCATTACTTGTTTATGATGAAGGAATAAAATAAGGCATATGGAAGTATCTGACTTTCCAATAGCGTCTGTAAAGAGAACAAGCTCGTCCATGGTTCCATATATGTCATAAACATCATCCAAATGAAGAAGTAGAGCAGTAACTTTGGTAAGAATCTCCCGGCATGCGCCCTTGTGTGGCTCAAATACAATACCAGTTGCAAAGACGAAGCACTCGACCAAACGGTCTCTTGCAAAGGTCAGTTTCTTCCCTAATGCTGTGTTTCTCCACCATCTGATTAAAATAACAGCATGTCAGTTTTTTTTAAACAAGAAATGTGAACCTGTTGACTTTAAAGTAATGCATCCATGTCAAAACTTCAAAATATAGATATTTTGGAAAAAGAGAAAAATACTAATCAGCATTTTATTGTGAACCTTCCGATCTTGCAAAAACTAAATTCAAAATTAATTTTTTTTTATGTGAAGATCGACAATAGATATTTTTATTACAAAAGCATTGTTGGATACTGAAACTAATTTAAATATTGAGTCAAAAGGTCAAAGAGTATTAGTAAATTAATTTGAGTTTTCGATGGGGTAAATTGTTTAGGTTTTATAGGGTCATTTTGGGTTGTGAAAGTCATGCATCTTGGTAATTGTAGGAATTAATTATCTGGTATTTAGTATGTCTAGGTCTATGAAGGGTTAATTACCAAAAAATAATTACCTGGACATTCTTCCCATTTCATTTCGATGGATAGCTTGGACCCCATCAAAATCAAGTTTGGCGAATTGCAAAAGTATTGGTTCCAAGTTTTCATCTCTTTTATATTGATCGATGAACCACCTTGCCTCCAGTCTTGGTGCTCTCCAGTGCAGCGGCAGTTCCAGAGTCTGGTCAACCTTTACCCTTTGGTAGGGTTCCAGGGTTTGTTTGAGCTCTGTAAGGTGCTTTGAAGAAAACACTCTTGCTTTGTCCAATATCTCTTCTCCTTCAAACGCAAGGAATGAGGCCTCATAAAGGGACAAAAGTCCCTTTATGTCTTTTTGAATACTTGGCTTGAATGTTCCATTGTTGTCCAAGAAGCTACTGAAATTGTCTTAATCACCCCAGCCACCAGAAAAAAAAAAAAAAAGAAGTGAAAATTAATTTCTTTATCAAAAATATATATATATATATATATATATGAGTTTTGTGTTTTGGACGAAATAATTCCTTGACTTTTTTTTTAAATTTTTTTTTGAGATTGAACATTGAAATAAGAATAGCAAATATTTTTACGTGTAGTGTTAATTTTGTGTAACATTTTAATGAAATCAAATGCGTCTCTTTTCATTTGGTATTTTAATTATATATGAAGCAGAAAAAAATGATAAAATTCATAAATTCAGCTTAATGTATGTTAAGTTGATTAAACACCAAGTACCTTGTGAAACTGAAAAGCCATTCGCTCTTAACAGCCTAAAAAGCAATGTCATGGAAGAAACATCTTCCTTAAATGCATGCTTTGATTTCGAGATTGAGTCCAGCATTTCTTTGATTTCTCCATCAAAAACATAAGCCACTCCTAGTCTTTGGGTTGCATCAATTAACAGAAGCCTTTTAGCAGGTTCTATATCTTTGTTTATCATGAGATGTTTAACTTCTTGTCTGGCAGCTTCATGTTTTTGTTGCCACTCGATCTAAATTACAATTAACAGAAATTATAATGTTTTACTTAATATAACATATTTATTATGTTGGTAACTATAATTAGGACTTTAGGATTATTAAATTAGGAAGTTAGTCCTCAAGGACAAAATTTTGTGGTGACTAGATATGTCTAAAAGTGTATGAACAACTGAGTAAAATTAGAATTTAGTAACAATAAATAATTATGGAATTTATAATTTAGTCATTACCGAACTATCAGTCTTCAATGATTCAAGAGAGTTGTAGTCCCACGAGTTTGGCTGGTAATTTGCCGACCTCCTCGGCATTTCTGGTGTGGCAGAGCACCCAACGTTCAAAGCAGAAACATAACCTCCAGTCCTTGTATGAGACAGCGGTGATCCAAAGCACTTAATTAATTCCATTAGATGGCAATTAATTATGTGAGCTGCATATATATATGATAAGCTTATTTAGGGTTCTAAGGTTTGTGACTTGATTTTGTAAGATGTTTATTAGGCTCGATTTCAATCCATTGTTTTATGTTTGATAAAATTTTGGCCTTATGGAAGAAATTAACAAGGTAAAAGCTTGGATGAAGAAGACAAATCACTACCACGACAACAGATACAAAGAAATGGACTGATACTACGGTTATCAAAATTAATTTATGTAATTTCTTTTTTTGTTTGATCAAAGGACAGTTGTGATGCATGCTCTAGAAAAGGAGATGATATTCTTATTACACAATTTGTTGCTACATAATAATAGCTAATATTTTTTTTTTTATTTTGCTAGGCAATTCTAGCTCGCCTTACTTGTATATGTAATCTAATTAGTTATCTCTCATCCTTTAATGCGCAGTATTAGTTTCCTTAAACATGCATTCAATCCAATAATAATAGTGAAGACATTTCTTGTACATCTTGTATCAAGACTAGACTAAAAATAACAAAGAAAATAAAAGCTAAATAACTAAATTGCACGTGTATACTGCAATAGCAAACCTACAACAAAATATCATAGTTGGTGAGAGAAGAAAAAAAAAAAAAGAGTAAGAGAAACAAATTCTCTGTTAAGAGCCTTGTTATTCATCAACCTCGATACAAATAATGAAAAAGATCACTGATCAACAAAAATACTATAACAAATAAAGAGTGACAAAATTAATATAGGTTTTGCTGCCCTCTTTTTCTTTAAATTTTTTCTGGTTTTTAAAGGAAGGCAGTGGAATTAAACTAGCTAACACACCTTTAATTTCCTGAGCAGTAAGTCTCTCTCTCTCTCTCTCTCTCTCTCTTGATGAAACAGAAAATAATTAGTTAAAGATTGTTTTAATGAGAACTTACAATGCTAGTAAGGGTGCATGAATTAGTGATCCAAGAATTAAAAGAGGGAGAGAGAAGAGCACAAAGCAAGAACTAGATCAGTTGCCAAACTGCTGTCCGAAAGTCCGAAAGAGGGAAGTCTATAAATAGTAGGTCTCAAATAAGTATATATAAAAGGAAATTGGTACGTAATTGCTAACTATATACACCCTTGTTTTTCTCGTTTATTATCCATTTCTACGTGGCTTCGAGAGTAACCAAAAACACGTGTAGTACTGTTTGTAGGCAAAAAAAAAAAAAAAAAAATTATACGAGTAGAACTGGGATGTTCTTAAACTAGCTTAATTCCAAATATATTGGAATGACTTCTACAAATTCAAACCGTACGTTCAAACCAATCTACTTTTAATATTTTTTGAATTAATAATTAATTAAAGTCAAGTTGGCAAAAAAGTTTATAATAAAGTTAATAATATTTTTGTAATGCATTAATTATTTATCATCATTTTTTACTATTTAACTTTATACCAAATCAATTCCAAAATTTGTATATTTTCATGTAAATATATCACTCGTGAAATTTTTCATGCATAATGTTGAAAATTACAATATGGTGAAGAAACTTTTATATATAATCTCCATGTGGCCCTTCCTGCTAATTAGGAGTTGAAGAAACTTTTTTAATTACGGTCTTTTTTTTTTCTTCTACTAAATCACAATATGGTGTTATTACTCTGTACTAGGCATTCATGTGGCCACTTGCATTAGATAATAAGAAGCCATATAACAAATCCATGTGGCCCTTCCTGCTAATTAGGAGTTGAAGAAATTTTTTTAATTAGAGTCTTTCTTTTTTCTTTTATTAAATCACAATATGGTGTTATTACTCTGTACTAGGCATTCATGTGGCCACTTGCATTAGATAATAAGAAGCCATATGACAAATCCATGTGGCCGGCCCTTCCTGCTAATTAGGAGTTGAAGAAACTTTTTTAATTACAGTCTTTTTTTTTTCTTCTATTAAATCACTATATGGTGTTACTCTGTACGAGGCATTCATGTGGCCACTTGCATTAGATAATAAGAAGCCGTATAACAAATCCATGTGGCCCTGCCTGCTAATTAGGAGTTCAAGAAACTTTTTTTATTATTACAGTATTTTTTTTATGATAACTTAGCTAATCCGATTTAAACGTGATTAGGTCGGTCGGAGACTTCTGAAGGAAATAGCAAATTTGAAAATCTTATTTTATGATAATAAATGAGCTAATTCGAATTAAAAATGTGAATGGAGATATTCAGAGAGATATCTATATATATAAGAATGTAAAAAGATTTTACATCCCGGAAAAAAAGTAATAGACGGTAATAAATTCTGTACAAAACATCACGGAATGAAAAAATAATAAAAACTATACTTTCAAGGCCGAACGATATAAATATTTTTTGGGTTGGGTGTTTGTCTGTGTATTTCTTTCCAATGGCCAGACAAATTTTTTGGGAAAATTTCTACTGTAAATTTATCATTTTTTTCTTCTATTCCTTTTTAATTATTTAATAGTTTATTTGATTGTTTTAAAAATTATATTGATTAATATGTCCTTTAATTTGAACTGGAGGTATCCACTAAACTTGTAATATGGTTAAATTGACAAGAGGATCCGATTGAATTTAAGACAAAAATTATGAGACAATATTCGCGAGGGTAAAAAATGAATTAAATAGTAGCTAGGTCTCAAATAAGTATAAAAGGAAATTGGTACGTAATTACTAACTTATACACCGGCACCTTTTTTTTTTTTTTTTTTCTCGTTTATTATCCACTTCTACGTGGCTTTGAGAGTAACCAAAAACACATGTAGTACTGTTTGTAGGCAAATTTAAAAAAAAAAATTATACGAGTAGAACTGGGATGTTCTTAAACTATAGCTTAATTCCAAATATATTGGAATGACTTCTACAAATTCAAACCGTACGTTCAAACCAATCTACTTTTAACATTTTTTGAATTAATAATTAATTAAAGTCAAGTTGGCAAAAAAGTTTATAATAAAGTTAATAATATTTTTGTAATGCATTAATTATTTATCATCATTTTTTACTATTTAACTTTATACCAAATCAATTCCAAAATTTGTATATTTTCATGTAAATATATCAAAGTTTTTCATGCATAATGTTGAAAATTAAAAATTATTTATTTGACTTACAACTTTACTTTTTACAATATTTTCCCCTAAATTTTATTATATATTATCTATTAGTCTTTAGATGATTAGAAGTGTCATAGAATTAGTATTGATAACAAGTATGTCAAAATGAAAAATATAGTATTCCATAATTATCTTACTCAAAGGATTTTCCAAAATTATCTCATGATAGGACCAAATATTCATTTCAACACATTTCTATAGCCATTCCAATGCATATCATGAGTACCAATAAATTAATTTATGTGCTTTCTATATATATTTGTAAATTCTCATCCCGCATAATGCCACCGCAACCTATCCTCTATATGTACTATCGTTTGTACAAGTCAAATTTCCGAAGCTCAATGTAATTGCAATTTTTAATTTGATTGGAACGACTTGGAAGTCTTTTCTTTTCCTCGACAATTTATTTAGTAGAGAAATTGAAAACACTTGTCGACTTGCCCACACTAATCCCAGTTTTTTGTTTGGTTATATTCAACTCGGCTTATGCATGTTGTTTTTAATTTTTTTTGCTTATTCTATTATCTATAACTCACTTATACATGTCTAGCTCTAGATCTTGCTCCCATGCAGTCTTATGGTGCATGTTAGACTTTGGATGATTCACACAATATAGTCATCATTTCGATTGATTGTGGGACCCTGACAGTTGTATCCCAATTCTATTAGAATGGAGGCTTTGTGTGATTTATAATGACATATTTATCGAGTTTAGATTGCACAGTACTTTAAGGTTTTTGTTATGTGATTTGTGTGAAATCTCGTGAGTGATTCACGTATATATATTTTGATCTGGAAGCTAGACTGACGTGTGAGTACCGTCTCATTAAATATGCGAGGTAAAAATTTGATGAACCTATTAAATTAAAGCATGTGTTTCATTATTAAAGCACATAAGTTGTTTATGAAATTATTTCAAATTGTTGTTCTTGATCGCAGAACGGATCTACTTCTTGGCTCAGACCATGATCACCCCATAAAATTGCTTCTAATAAAATAGTTTTATGATTCATCCCCTTATAAATTACTAATGTGTATATATAGTTTAGTAACTAGAATTCCACTTTTTGATGGTCCACAGTTGGATTCATTTATTTAACTCTTTTTTTTGAGAAACGATTCATATCTTTAACTTGTTACACATTATGTATTTTAAGCCATCCGAATTTAAATTTTCGTTTTACACCATGCTTTGTTCCACCCCTGCCTGATAGAATCTGAAGTCTTGTGTGTTGCAAGGTTGTTTTTATAATATTGATTCGAAGGTTTTAATTGTTGAACTTGGGAAGTAGCATATATAAGCTCTATGCGCTAAATGGTTGTTTACGGTACTGCAGATCATCTCTGGACAAAATAATTTCAAGGAGTCTTGTGTTAATTTACTTGTTTAGAAGAACTAATTACCTTATCTATCAGAAATATGGCATCACAATATCACATCCATTATGATATTATTTTTATTGATCAATATATTTGTAATTTTGTATTATATTTATTTTACATAAGATTAGTAGATCTAAGTTAATTTAAAGTGTATTTATTTTAATAAAACTATATAGCTCTAAATTAACTTAGGGTAAAATAAATTTCAACTTCCACACACTGTAAGTTTACATTATTAACGTTTTCTCTTGATTGTTGATAAAATATTATTATCATATATCAGATCTCTTCAGAAATTTCATGTGCAGTCTGGATCCATCGGCTGATGACAATTAAAATATGGTGAAACAATCAATGCACATTTACAAATAAATTAATTTCATATAAAATACGCAATGTGATACTACGCGAGAGTTCGAGACACGATGCATGGACGATGAGTATGGTCTGTCTGGGAGCGGAATCCTCGCTGTCCTATTAATTTAATGAGAAAAATTGCTACTATGCTGTGCTAAATCGGTCTTGTGTCATATCATAATTAATCTCAGTTAATCTGAAAAACAAGAGAGTTATTAGGGTTTGTAATGCTTAAAAAAAGAACTTATAAGCCTATAATTTATAAACCATATTTTCTTCATCGTTTTTGGATTGTTAGATTAATTTGATACTAGTGAAGTAGATCGATTATAATAATTTGGATGAGTTGTTTGAAGTCAATCCAATATGTTTTTAGTTAAGCTCACAAAAGAGCTTGTTGAGCTGAAGGACACCTGGTTTTACTCATAATTATTTAATATTATATAAAAATATTATGTAATCTAATTAATGTGTATATATATAAAGAATGAGCAAGGCTACCGTGCATTGCGAATTAAAGTTGGTGTTTTAATTTGCGCTTATATCGCTATTTCTAAAGTTCAAATAGCCGATCCGAACCGCTCAACATGTTCTCCATATTGAAATGTGCTTGGAGACCAAATTTTACATTTTTGGAATTTTTTTACTATTTATTAAGCCACTTTGAAATCGCTGATCCAACGGTTTCACTATTTGGTTGGGCCACCGTTGGATCAACGATTTTCAAAGTGGCTTAATAAATAGTAAAAAAATTCTAAAAAATGTAAAATTTGGTCTCCAAGCACATTTTAATATGGAGATCATGTTGAGCGGTTCGGATCAGCTATTTGAACTTTGGAAATAACGATATGAGCGCGAATTAAAACACTCACTTTAATTTGCAATGCACGGTAGCCTTACTCTATAAAGAATTATCTAAAATTAACTGTACGTAGAAAACCAAAATTTTTTATTTACCATTTCAAAATAAAAATAAATCCAATAATCATTTATTTCTGAAATTTTGAAATATATCATGTCCGTAGTTTCAAAATTGCGAAACCATACTATTGGTTCCCATACTAATAATTTCAGTTTGAAGCGGTGGATCCAATTTGATTCTGCAGTTGCAAACTACGGAACCAATTTTTTTTAACCATGTTCCTTTATACAGGAGTGGGCCCAACCTTTGTTAAAATTCTGTGTTATCTTATCTAACTAAGAGTGGGGCCAACCCCTAAGTTTGTTGTTATGTTTTGACCGGTGTTTTAAAATTCGGTCGGCCGAATATTCTCATTCGGTTGCAACTTGAATAGAAAATCTATATTTGATTCAAATATGAAGTTTAGAACATATTACTGGCTTAGAGTATATTAATAGTGATAAAATACTGGTTTAAAGTATATTAACAGTAATTTATACCACATATTACCAGTTTAGAGTATATTAACAGTGATAAAAATACTAGTTTAATTGGAGTATATTAACAGTGAGTCATATAACATATTACTGTATGCTTGTTTATATATATGAATTCTCATTTAAAATCCGCATATATAAATCCGAATAAAAATCCGCATATGCGGTCGCATACCGTATATGCGGTATGCGGTGGCCTTTTGCATACCGAATGAGAACCAAATTTCAAAACATTGGTCCTTTCCGCCCATCAAATATGCAGATCAAATTGGACAAGTCCGCCGTTCAAAATGGCGGACACGTTACATTTTTTTTTTCAGTTTTGGCCACTTAACTTTGACCGTTCAATCATTACTTTTCAAGTGGCCTCTTTTTTTTTTTTTTTTTTTTTTTTTAAGTTTGCACTTTTACATATTCAACCTTTATATTTCTATGTTTTACAAATTAGTCTGAATACTAATAAGAATATTATAATTATTAGTAGGTATTTAATCTTTTATTGTATCTATTAATTTATCCGACTTTCGAATATTCAAACATTTTAGAATTTCAAATTAACAACATATATTTCGACATAGCAACTTAAATTATCATATCCTGCTAAATAAAATGATATATTTCACACAAAAATGTGATTTATTCTACTAAGCAGAAGATATATTAATAATTTCATTTCATATCTCATTTATTTTTCTAAAATCATATTCACATTTTTGTTAATTTGAAATAAATTATATACGAAATGAAATTAATGATATATGTTTTGCTTAGTAAAATAAATCACATTATTGTGTGAAATATATCATTTTACCACTCTAGGACATGATAATTTATGTTGCTATGTCGTAATATATGTTGTTAATTTGAAATTTCAAAATGTTCAAATATTCAAAAGTCAGACAAATTAATAAATGCAATAAATGATTAAATACCTAGAAATAATTATAATATTCTTAATAGTATTCGGACTAATTTGTAAAACTTGGAAATATAAAGGTTCAACTTGTGAAAGTGCAAACATTAAAAGAAAAAAAATAATCTGGTGTACAGGAAATAGTTTGACTGACCCAACCCCCCATGTGAAAGGAAAAGGAAAGTTTGACTGACCCCATAATTTAAAGTGCAAACATTAAAAAAAGAGAACAATGTTCGCTATTTAATTTGGCGGATCCAATCTGGTGTCCGCCAAATTAAATGACAGATCTGCTCTTTTTGGTCTGCCGTTTTATTTGGCGGACATAACATATTTCAAATTCTCAGAAAAAAAAAAAGTGGTTTTTGGATTTTTTTTTTTTTTGAATATGGTACAATTAAAATTTTTGGGTTCCTAAGTTTACCAAGTCTCTTTGTGAATTGAACTCTAAAATCTATCATATTGACTTTAAATAACAAATATGAACTGTTGAAACCTGTCTAACTTACGAGTGATGCATCTACATGCAAATTTTTTAAATTTTTGAATGAATTTTTGATAGAATCAAGTGGTAAAAAATATTTAAAAAAATGAATACATTAAAATTAATTTATGAACCTTCAAATTTTTACTGCTTGACTCTACTCTCTCAAAACAAAAAAAGAAAATTGAACAAAAATAAAATAAGTCCTTCAGACATAACCATGCTCAAGTCAACGTTTAGTTAATGAAGTCCCTAGAAATTTATTTTATAACAAGAGGATTCAAATGCACCATAATTTTGTGCTCCAATGTGCTCCACATCTTTTATATCTGTTTTTAAAGTCCGAACAGTCGATCCGAACCACTCAACATGATCTTCATAATAAAATATGCTTGGAGGCCAAATTTTATATTTTTTAGAATTTTTTTAATATTTTTTTTCATGGTACAATATCACTTTATCACTTTATCGGATGGTTCAGAATCTCATTAAAACAGTATTTTTTGAGTAGTGTTGGGTTCCATTAAGTCACTCAACTGAATTAATATCTACAAAAATTACTTATGCGGATTTCAATCTTACAACCTTCCTCACATAAAGCATTATCTTTATTACTAAATTAAACCTAGTTCTTATTTTTTTTTTGTTCAACTTTAGAAGGTGAGAGGAGGAGGTTTCCAGAGACGCTGAGAGAGTCTTTTCTAGTGACGGCGAGAGCGCTGTTGAACCAGAGGGAGAGATGAGGCGAGTTGAGCAGCTGTTTTCGTGTCAGAGAGGGAGAGAGACGCGAGAGAGAGGAATGGAGGGGCCACTGAACGAAACTGGAGCTATCTAGTGCTTCAAGTTAGGGTTAGTTTTTAGGATGGACTAGCAAAAATTTGAAACTTCATCTAATCTTATATGCACGAATCTTGAAGGGGATCCAAGAGATTAAAATGGAAAGCACAATAGAGTCTTTGCTTCCCAAAACACAATAGCATATCTCTCTCTCTCTATATATATAGTTGATGCATCATCATATATACATATATATAGTTTGTGCATCAAATTGAAATTACTATTGTTTTCTAGGTTTCGTCCCAAAATAAAAAAAATGTGCTTAGAGAAATATAAAATAAAACAAATGCTATAAAATATTTTTTAATATAGAAAGATGGTGATCAAGCATACCAACTTCCATTTAATGTCCATAAATGTCATTGGACCAAAGATTGGTTCTGAATTGCTAGTAATATGCTCTACATTCTTTATCTCTGCTTTCAAAGTCTAAATTGTAGGGGTGAAAACAGTATGGATAATATATGATCCGTATTAAAAAACTTAGATGTGGATATCCGATATTCGAATATCTGTGTGGATAAAAATATTGATATGATTTTACGTTTCAATTATCTGTATCTAAATAGTTGATATATATCATATATTTTAATATATATTATGAAAAATTAATGTTATTCACTATTATAATTATAATTAGATAAATATTATGAAATTTAATATTTTTATATTATTTTAATAAATATCTGATCTGATCTAAATCTGTATCCACATCTGATTAATATGTCTAATATCCTCTCCGTATTCGTATCGAGAAATGAAAAAAAATATATAAATATGATTTTATCACTATCCGCTACGTTTTCACTCCAGTACACTAGTCAACTAGTCATTGCGAAGTAAAATCTTAAAAAATAAAAACTAATGCAGTATCCAAAAAGTAAGCCCTCCTAGAGCCCCAGGAATCCGGGTATGTACATATACGAGCCCACCAGATCCAGCACCATATATTTGCTTGCGCCATATCTGTTATAGGCCCTGGGCCAGGTATCTCTTTTGCATCTATTTCTTATTATCATGGCCGGGGGTTTTTATTGGTTTGCTCTGTTTTTCTTAGTTGCTACTGTGTCTGAAGCTAACGCTATGATAAAATATTAGGTAAAAGTTAAAGCACAGCTTGCACCCTCCACCATAAAATGCATTGTTGTAAGAATACAAACCGATGTATAATTTTTTTGAGTAAAAATTGAAGGTCAAGTCATCTAACTATTTAATACTTTTGTTATTACAATAAAAGATTTTTTCATCTGCGTTTCAAACTCATGATCTCTCAGATAGAGACAATGTGCCTTAACCACTAGACCAAAGGCTAGTTCTCCAAACCGATATATATGACCAAGACAAAAAGAATACTTGACTCTTGATCAATTTAATTATTCATTATTTATTTTTTGCCAAAGACCCGATCTTTGATGAACACTTAGTCATGCTTCAACTCGATTGATAGGTACTTGATGAAAACAATTCTATATTTTGTTTGACCATACAAATTGCAAAAAAATAAAAATAAATAATGTTAACATTCATCTGCCCTTGTTGTTCACATTAATCATTATATACAAGGACCGATGAATGCTTTTTTTTTTTTTTTTTCTTTTTTTGCAATTTGTATGGTCAAACAGAATATAAAATTGTTTTGGTTCAAGTTGTCCATTTCATATATTATTTATATATTAAAAAAATATGAAGGTTTCTTGACAATACTTGAAAATACTACTTCAAACTGGAACAAAAAATAATTAAAGCGAAGAAATGTATGCAAGAAAAGTTTGGGCTTATTACGTGGACGGTTTTTTTTTAATAACCAAAAATTAATAAAAAATATTATTCATAATTAGGTTTTAAAAAAAAAATTACACCTAACCAAACTGACCCCCCGTGGGGCGGTCTACTGTTCTGACCAAATCGCCCCCCCATGGGGCGGTCTACCATTCAGACCAAACCGCCCCCCCGGGAGGGCGGTCTACTAATTTTTTTTTTCTATTTTTGTATTTATTCTGTTGTATTTTTGTATTTAATGTTTACACTTTTTTATATTTGGTATTTATTGTTTGTATTTTGTATATATTTGTATGTTGTTATTTTTTAATTATTTATTGTTTATATTTTTGTATTTTGTAATATTATGTTGTATGTATTTGTTTATATTTTTAATACAACGGATTTTATGATTTGTTATGTCAAGTGAATAGTCAAAAACATAAGTGAACAAAATAATCAAATAACGCCTGATCAACATAAAATATAGAAATGAAAACATAAGTGAATAAAATCACCAAATAACGTCTGATCAACATAAAATATAGAAACGAAAATATAAAAATACTATTGTCAGGTCTACAATATGAAATATAAAAAATTAGCGACGACGACCGGACAATGACAATCTGGGAGGCGCCCCGCACGCCCTCTTCGGCTGCACACACCTCCTTTGTGGCTCTAGAGGATCCTCGTCATTAGAATGATCCACATGCATGTCCTCCTTGTCATTAGAATGATCCACATGCATGTCCTCCTGCATAGTGCCTGTGGATCGTTGGTATGAATCGGGCCATGGATCATACTGAGTAGCCTGCGTTGGACCTGTCTCCCATGGATTGGTCTCCCAGTCCCCAGTATACGTGCTCGGGGGCTCTGTCCCGAACATAGCAGCCTCCCAAACATCAGTGGGTTGTTGTGCCTCACTGCCACTTGCCTCGTGGTCGTGCTGCCTGGGGGGTGGCATCGATGGTGTGGCTCCGGTGAGATCCCGTACACCGGGGGTGGCGAGGCCAAAGTCTGCCGGAGTGAAAGTGAGTTCGGCACACCATATAGGGTGACCATCCTACAGTTAGATAATGTTAGTTTTTCTTTATGAAAATTACTAAAATTTAATTTATTTAGAGACGAACCAACTTACCTCGCCAAGCTGCACCGGCACATTATATATATTGCAGTAGGCGTGTCATTTCTTGTTGTCGAGTATCCAATCGTGGAACGCCCAATTCGGGTTGTCTTCTGCAACATTTGAGTTGAACTTCTTAAGAACACACTTTCAAAACAAAATTGACGTGTATGAAAAAATAATATAACTTATGATACCTTTGGGGGCTGGTGGTAGGTCATCGTCGTAGACGAGGACCCGGGCTCAGCTTGGCTGGTTCGGAGCTAGTGTGTCTTTCTTGATCTCACGCCAGTTGATGTTCTCACCAGCGTCATACAGCATGCCAATGAGGCGCCCATCGAACTGGGAATCCTCGACGATCAGAGCAGTGTGATGCAGCATAGTACATCCGAACGCCCGAAAACCTTTTTTCTCCATGCACACCAAGCTGTGTGCAACTCCTTAGATCCCCGTTAGTACCCGTGCATAACGATTAGAAAATGAGTTGTACGGAAAAAAAATATTACAAATAATCTTTATTACTTACCGCTCGAGTACTGGTCGGGCCCCACGGTAAATGGGTCTTACTCGGATCACCTATCATTCTCCGCCGAAGAACATCACCGTAGTCTCCTTGTAAGTAAACCGAATTCATGCACCACCGCTGGTACCAGACAATATACCGCAATGCCCAGGGTTCCGCTCCCAAACTGACCTCTGTCGAGTCTGGCGGGACCCACAAGTGGTTCTCAGGTGCGCAGGCAATCCTGTACGAGCCTAAATGGTGGGTGTTCCAATCCACCTCGGCCTTCTTATGGAAGGTACTGCATTATAAGTTAGTTAGATACAATTTGTGAAATAATATCAATATTGAGTGTGTATTACTTACTTGTGCAATTTGTCCGTCTCATCCTCACCAAGTATCGGGTCATCCGGAATGAAGGCATCGAAGCCAAACTGATGAGGCACCCGATCAGGATAGTGATACTCAACTATCCAGTAACAAGCGATTGGACCCCGGTACAAACTGAGATCCCTCTATTCCATCGTCAATTGATAGAAAATACTGGTCCGGTACCACGCCCGATACGGGAACCAGTCGATGTTCACCTAGTGCAACAGTTGGAGCTGATTCCGGACATAGGAGATACCCGCCGTCCCTCCCCTCGGCGTATTCTCGTAGCGGTGGCGGCTACCCCATATGGCACCGTATGGTGGGCATTTATCGATGTCGGAGCCCTTTTGCCACTTTACATTTGATGGAATAATGGGTCGGCAGACCAGTAGGTGCGACCTGGACTACTGTTGCAGTAGAAGGAGTGGCCCATTGAATTGCTGGCTGTCTCTCTGAAATTTGAGATGTGCATTCATTATTATCAAATTTAAAACAATCATAAGAACATTAATTGATGAAGACTTACCAGACAAGCGTGACACAGTCCTCTTTACAAACATGCAAGCACAGCTCCACCCCAGTTCCACCGCGATGGCTTATCGAGTTGCTCCAGCTGCTAGAGGAACATAATTGGAACCGAGTCGCCACTGGAATCAACAAACATCGTGGTACCACATAAGTCAAGTACGAATGTCCTAACATACCTACATTTTGAAGATCAATGGGGTAATGGCAATTTCGGCGGCATATTGGGGGAGAGCCTTAAGACTGATGCAGTACTGGAAGAACCGCTCCGCTTCTCCCTCACCATTTTGCTTGAGCTTCTTCGCCACCCCCTCAACATGCACCTCTAACAGTTCTGGGATCAATGTCTGGAGTATATGATGATCCGAGACACCCCCTGCCGGATCGCCATCGATCCGCAAACCCCATAAGGCACTCACGTCCTGTAGGGTCACTGTCATCTCACCCACCGGAAGATGGAATGAATGGGTCTCAGATCGCCATCTCTCCACGAGACCGCACATGAGTGCCTGGTCAATCCACCTTGGTTGTTTTATCATGACTAGCTGGTACAACCCGAGATTCATGAGGTATCGATCCATCAGTGGATTTGCGACGTACCGTATCTCCGGCGAGCAGTGCCGCACCGTCAACATGGTCTCATCCTGCATTTATCAATGTTTTAGACCAGTGGGACTGAATAACTATATGTTTTTTGAAACATATTTTTTGCATTTTCTTCTAATAACACAGCGGACCTCCATCGATGCAAGTGAGACACGGTGACGTCTGTGAGGGACCCACAGGAGAGGACTGAACGTATCTGGACAATGTGGTGCGGCATCCCCTGCGTCAAAACCCTCCGCAGTGGGGCTCTCTGTGCTTCCACTGGGATCGGCGTGAGTCTGCAAACTCTTGCTGGTCTTCGTCGTATCTCGTGATCGTCCACGTCGAGGTCTAGTTATGCTGCATTTCAAAATACCAAGTTTAACAAAATAAACAAATTATCAAATGTGTTCTAAAAATCACTCTAGCAATTTCTAACAATCCAATCAAACCTAATTTTAATTAATCCAATCAAACCTAATTTTAATTAATCCAATCAAACCTAATTTCAATTAATTATTTATAAAACCTATTTTAAATTCAATCAAACCTAATTTCAAGTTTAAAAAATAATGAACAAATTAAAAAACTTAATTCCACTTAATTAAATTCCAACCCCGCTATTTTCTCATATTTCCATCTAATTTTTAAAACTTAATTTCAATCACATCAATTTATAACCAATTCATAAAATTCCCAATCAATTCATAACCTAGTTCGAATCAATAAAATTCCTTATCAATTCATACAAAAAATTTCTACCTAATTTATAATAATTGCTAACAATTCCAATCAAACAATTTTTAACAAGTTCAATTTAACAATTTATAACAATTTCAATCAAAAAAATTCTAACAATTCGAATCAAACAATTTATAACCATTTCAATCTAACAATTTCTAACAGTTTCAATCAAACAATATCTAACAATTCCAATCAAACAATTCTAACAATTTTAATCAAATAATTCCTACCTAATTTCTAATAGTTTCTAACAATTCCAAACAATTTATAAAAATTCCAAATAATTTATAAAAAATACAAGCAAATAATTTCATACCCGAAAACGAAAACAGAGCTACAGCGCGGCAGCAGGTGGAGCTCCGGTAGAGAGAGAGAGGGAGGCCGAGAGTGTTTCGCGGTAGCCGGAATGGCCGGAAAATGGGTTTTCCGGCGGTAGAGGAGGTGGGTGGCTGGTTGGGTGTAGGGTTTGGGCGGTTTGGGTAGAGAGAGAGGGAGGGGTTCAGTTTTATAAATAAATAAATATATATATATATATATATATATATATAGTAAACCGTCCCCCGAAGGGTAGACTGCCCCATGGGGGGCGGTTTGATCTGTAGAGTAGACTACCCCACGGGGGAAGGGGGGGTTGGTTAGGTGTGAAATTTTTTTCCTCCAATATGAGAGAGATCCCGTAATTTTTTTGAAAGAAAAACAGAGGTCAAGCCTCTATTAGATTGATAATTGTTTCGTTACATGAGTCATGATACAAAACAAGTAATCTTGTAAAAGAAAAATAAAAGGGAAAATAAATCCTACTTAGGAGCTTCAGTGGAGCTTCCCACTAAAACAAAATTAGGAGAATAAGAAAGTAAAACTAGAAAGCGGAAAAGAAGACAAAAGGAACAGAGTGCACCACACGCTCTCCCCTTTTCTACTGGTACGTGCCGGATGTTAGTTGCCATTGTTCTCTGATTTGTGCCATTAGTTAATTCTTCAACTTATCTCAATATGGTTTCCTCGATCTGAAGGAAAGAAGGTAAAATATTTCTTTTGGAAACCCAAAATCTTTTGCTTTCATAAAATAAAATATACTAACACTTATGTTAATTCAATTATCACACGCAGAATGAAAAGGAGATTGTAGAAGGATTAATGGAAATTTTCACATCAGGCATTCTCGCTGCGCTTGGTACATGTATGCTTGAGACTGTTGGTTTTATAATGGTGGCGGCCGCGCACCTTTTTCTGATCATACTGGCAATAATAGACAGAATTGCCATATCTTACTTCCATGGCTACAAAGTACTGATATTCATGACGGATATCAAAGTACTTTTCCCTTTTCTCTCTTGTCCTGGTATATATGTAGTATTTTTAAAGGAAAATTTAAGTACTGTTCCCTCTTAGAGTTGTTCATTATTATAGCAGTTATGTGTGTACCATTTGCAGGATTGTGGTTTACTGAGTGGTGGTGTGGGGATCAGTTTGTAAGCCCCATAGATGGTCTCGTTTTTTGTAATTGTATTCCACATGCTTTCATATTGATTCGCTACACTAAAACCAATTCAAGTGATGCTTAGTTACTTCTATGATTTTAAATTTTTTAATCACATATAGTATTTAATTGAATTTTTTTTTTTAAGTTTTTATATAGTTCACCCCTTGTAAAATATCAAATGTGTGATTGTAGCTAGTTTAGTGTCTAGAATTACAATCACTAGTGGAGAAATAACAATCTGTATCGGTTGTTTATGCCTATCTGTATCGGACTTCGGGGCGACACAGATAGAAGCGACACAGATTTTTGTGTCGGTTAAACAACCGATATAGAAAAATATTTTTTGTGTTGGTTAATTAAATAACCGATACAGTTTTCTAATTTCTATTTTATTTAATTTTTTTCTTCGACATTTTGTGTCGGTTGTTTATAAATAACCGACACAAATATTAGTATCTGTGTCGGTTGTTTGAAAACAACCGACACATATATTAGTATCTGTGTCGGTTGTTTGCAAACAACCGACACAAATATTAGTATTTGTATAAGTTATTTGTTAACAGCCGACACTTTTTTTTTGGGGGGGGGGGGGGGCGGGAATGTAGGTATTAATTGTATCTAATTATTAAGATCAGATTTGTTAACACATTGCATCAATTCAAAGCTCAATCCAGCTCATTACACATTACACATTGCATAACGAAAAGTATTCTCATACAAAATAACATATTTTCATAAAAAAAAATAGACAAATAAAAGGAATAATTATTCAATAATGAAATTAAATTTGCAGCTCAATCCAGGCACCTTGCTTCATTGGACTTTTAATTTAACTTCATTTTTCCTAAATTTCAAAAATCAAATAAATAATTAAATAGAACTTTCTATTAATGTAAACAAAGCCAACAGGTAAACCATACACAACTCCTGGGATATTCAACTTCTCCTCCCAAATCCTGGCTTTAAATGGCATCACTATAAAACATTAATAAAAAAAAATATATATCATTTGTTCATCCTCTTCTTACCTTGAAACCATTGTAACAGTACATGCCATGTTACCAGAATAAGATGGAACAAAATCCTATTGACAATAGTGGATAAACAATATCAATAGATAAACAATATCCTATTGACAATCCTCTTCTTACCAGGTCTCAAACAAAACCTAATTTGGTGAAGCCAACTTAACAGTAGATAAACAATATCAAGATGAGAAAAAAAATCATCTCATTTGGACATTCCTATTGACAATGGTGGCATGTTGAAATTCATACTTTAAAAATCCAAATTATGTACAATTGTCAATCACTAAGAAGGTTTAAAACATATAATCAACTTCTAAAAAAAAAGAAACAATAGAGAGAGTAACTTAACTTGCCAAGTTGGGATCATGAGGGAACTCCCTCACATCTCCATCGAATTCTCAGTTGTTGCTTTGACCTGAAAAATAAAGGCATCATGCATCATGCTTGACTGTGCTTTAATGAACAATTGGACACACTTTCCACAAATCCCATGGTAATATATGAACAATATTTACATGCAAGCTATTGAAGGAGAAAATCGAACTTACCAATTTGGCACTTTGGAGTTCAGTCGCCTCCTTCCAGTTGCACTCAATTTTGAATCGATGGTGCTAGATATTGCTTCTTAAAAAAAACAGATCCTTGGAATTCTTGCTAGAAACCATGCTTAACATAAGAGTAATACTGTTAAGCTGAAAGTAAAAGAGAAGCAAAAGTATCCACTAACATAAATTTGTTTGAAAAACTATATATATCACTAACATAAAACTAATACCTTAAACAAAACTATATATATCTCCATTTAGTGATATATTGTGATATCACTAACATAAAACTATATATATCACTAACATAAAACTAATACCTTAAATAAAATTATATCCTAATTTCGGGTTCAATGAAAAACCACAATTCAAAACACATTTTAAGCAAAGAAATTACATTCCAAGCACATAATATTCACAACCTAAAATCAAGCACAATTCAAACCTAAAATCAAGCAAAGCTAGACCTAGATTTCGGGTACAAGGAAATTAGACCTAGACCTAGACCTATATTTTGGGTACAAGGAAATTAGACCTAGACCTAGACCTAGATTTCAGGTACAAGGAAATTAGAGCAGCAAAGCTAATAAATTACCTGAGAGAGAGAGAGAGACGCGAGGAGGAGGTGCTACTTCCGGCACAGTGGTGCTACTGCGGGAGGAGGAGGTGGTGAGGCCGAGTGAGAGGGAGGCAAGATGGTTAGGCCGAAGGAGAGGGAGGTGACAGTGATGGCTTCAACGGAGGAGTGAGAGGCGAGGAGAGGAGGGTTTTGAAGCGGGGAGGAGTGAGGCGACAGTGGTGGCTTCAACGGCGGAGTTAGAGGAGAGGAGAGGAGGGTTTTGAAACCACGGGTGTGACTTATGAAAAATGTTAAGTAAAAACGGGGAGGGGGAGGGGTTTTGAATTTTCAGATTTTGTAACGGTTAATTAAAATCACCGACACAAATATAATATTTGTAACGGTTGCTAAACAAAACCGACACAAATTAAGATTTTGTAACGGTTAATTAAAATAACCGACACCAATATAAATTAAGTAAAAATGTGTGATGGAAATTTACAGAAATTTTGTGTCGGTTATTTATAAATAACCGACACAGATTGTCCAGGGACTTTCTGTGTCGGTTATTTATAGAAAACCGACACAGATTCCTGACAATCTGTGTCGGTTATTACAGATTGTCAGGAATCTGTGTCGGTTTTCTATTTAGCCCGATACAAATTATTTTTTGTGTCGCATTTTTATAATAAACCGTTACAAAAATATTTCTGTATCGTTTGATAAAATTAACCGACACAAATAGGACGACACAGATTGTGCTTTTTCCACTAGTGAAGTTGTGGTTGTGAAGACTAGAATTTATATTCTAGTTAGAATTTTAAGTTTCAACTCTTCCAATCTATTTTTTTTTATTGTTTTGCCCCAATTTTTTTTGTTTTACCCTTTTAAAACAGTAATAAATAAGCATAATCATAATAATCTAGATATTCTAGATATACACCGTCCAATCTTGAGCAAGACCCATGGCTATATTTCCGTATGCAATTGAGAAATTAAGCATTTTGGCCTTCCTTCTTTCGGCAGCATAAACATCTCATGACAATTATAAACAAAAATAATAGCATAAACAATATTTTAGATACATAAATACAAGGACAAGTAGTACTTTTGCAATAAAAGCAAGAAAATACCTTCAACAGTGGAACGGGGGGTTTGTCTTCGCCAGGCTGAGACTTCCATTCAAGTAGAACCTTATTTTCTTTAACAGTACTCTCTTATGTAATTGTTAATTTTTGTAAGAGAGAAAAGATGTACGTAAGAAAAAAACTTATCATTGCAGTCTTATTTTCAGCTTTACATGTATATCTATTTATAGAAGAAATTAAAAATTAGTTGTTGCACTATTAATTACACCACTAACCAAAATGGAGACACTATAGATATATCTCAGACGGGCTTTCACTCGTGGAAGACAAATTACAGAAAGGTAACGAATCATCTCTGGATAGCAGCTACACTAGTATTGTTTAGTGCATGGTTTTACAAAGCAGCGAGTAAATTGGGTAAAACTCAAATCGGCATGGGCTGATTCCGATCCAATTTGGTCAACTCAACTCGGAATCGGTTGATTTTCAGAACCATGAATGTAGACACATCGATTTAATTAATAATTACTCTCTGTTAAAAAAAACATAATAATTACATAGATAATAATTACATAATAATTACATAGATGCATTCCCGTTTTTCTCTATGATATTTTCAGTCATTAATCGTACATTCATATATATTCAATCTGATCGTTTCAATCGTGGTGGGAATTGAGAAACATATAAAATATATATTTTGTATAACAATTTCCTGGTAATTGAAGAGTAAATTAAAATAATCAAAGTCAATGGACTGAGATTCAATCCTGCATTTATCCTCCCCCAGTGCAGATCGAACTTAATTCAGATCCATTACAACCGTCTAACATGAGATCTGAATCATCCATTTTAGTCTCACACCAATTTTAAAGTGGACCCCTTGAATTTCAAATAGGCACTGAATTGATTTTGGTTCGGCTATGAGTAATTTACACGGTCAGGTACCTTAGGAGATACTTACTAGAACAGACTAGTGATGTCATTCCCATATTCATGCACTGATATTGTACTGAGTCTACCAAAACCTCTTATATGAAGTAGAATGCATATTGCTCTACTAATTTGAGTCCACATCCTCTGCAATAACACACTGTTTGAGTTTAGCTCCGGATCGTCTAATCAGAATCTGCACAAATCTGGTCCTCGCCTGTAATGCATGGGTTTCTTTAAGATTCATGCTAATATGATACGAACGAATCAAATCTAAACACAAATGGTGCGTCAATGCAGAGGATATAAATTCTACTAATTAATTAATTTAGCATCCCACCCATCTCATCGTTAATGAAAAAAAAACTATATACATTTTTTTATTCACATCTTGATTCATGTAATCTTACTTTTTAATTATCCCATTATTGAAAAAATATAGCTTAATTAGTAAATTTGTATGTGCATGGACAGATTATTTTTTTATTTGCCTGCACATTAACTTTGCTGATTAATTTAACGTCTTTAATCATCATATAATATTACCCCTAATCAATCGACCATCATTTTTTAATTATAATATTTAATCCTACTAAAATGATATTCACCAGAAATGTTCCGAACTGGACAGTTTCCATGTAATTTAATATTTGACAAATTATCAATTCAACAATTCCCCTTTGTGTGTCCAACACGGGAGACGATAAGCCTCTCAAAGTCAATGCTCCGCGCGCTTTATATTAGCAAGAGAAGTTTGATCATTATCACGATCGAGTTATTAAAGAGTGAGAGTTAATAAATCCACACAAATCGTCGTCCTCCTGAATATAATCAAGGAAAAAGAAATCAAAATGTCAGACGCACTGGTAATTTTTTCTAATTTTCTTCTTTTATCACTATATGTTATAGTTAATAAGCAATTGGTTCTCGATTTAGCATTTTACTAAACTGCTCTTTCTTTTTCTACACCAAGCTTCATTTAAATTAAATCACCAACGCAAGCCAGAAAGGAAAGAGGAAATTCAAAATCCAGTTCTTTTGTCACACTGTGATTAACTTTCCAGCTATTTTTATTTTTATTTTTACGCACATATATAATTGTGTTTTCTCCTAACTAAACTACGAGAAAGAATATATAAAAAATTAAAATAGGAAATAGAAAAAATTCTTCTGTTGTAGATGCAATTTGTCTAGTTCCTCTGGTTCTAATTTGATAGTTTGAAAATTGAACTACAGAGTTAGCTCAGAACAAGTGAGCTAGCCTTGCATCTTTATGGAGATCGGCATATTCAAGTTCCACAAGAGGTATCTCATAATAATGGATGTTGAAATTAAAGAGTAATAATAATATGTATAATAGAATAACCCCATACTTTATCAATATAGATTTAGAATAATTTTCTTTTATAAATAACCCAACTTTAACTTAACTATTATAATCCATGGATGATGCAGCCATTTATGCAGGCTGCAGGCACTGCTCTGCCTTACATCGGTAAATATGTGGCCTACCCCTTCACAGTTGACGAAAACATAAGTGCCATGGAGACGGCTTTGGAAGAGTTGCAGGCTATTCAGAAGGATGTGAATGATAACATTAAAGATAAACGACAACAATTTGTTGATTGGGATAGAAAGGTAAATGATATCACAGAAAAGGTAAACGACATCACGGGAAGATTTATCCAACCGTACAATCATGTCGGGACAAACTACAACATCAGTAGAAAAGCAGCGAAGACACTTCCGGAACTGAAGTACTTGATTGATTATGGGAGAGAAATTCAGAAGGGTCCTGGGGTGTTGCCTCGACAGCAACCGCCGGGTGTTCATTTTAAGTTTGAAAAAACTCCGGAAGGTGGCAAGAAATTTAATGTTATGATACATTTTGGTAGAAAGTAATGCAACCTCTTTAACTTTCATCAAATGTGAATTTTATTATGGATTCAAAAGTGTTGTTTGACTCGATACTTGTGTTGCTATTTAAGTCTGTAACAAATGTTTCGTGGTGTATACTCACAGGATACATGATACATCCTCTAGTAACGTGCCTGGTGTGCTCAATTTCAAAATCTTGTCTGATTTCATTTTATTTACTATGAAAAACTAGTTTCATTTGTGAAACATGTTGGACTTAATTCATTTTATATGTATGTACCAAAGATTGAAAAGAGGGAAGCGCTGCCGTACGATGTTTTGTTGTTAAATTAGTTTATGCTGGTTATAGGGGAAGAAGTTTTGATGAGTAAAGCTAATATAGGCTTAAGTGTACCGTGCACTTAACCCTAGGACTGTCGGATTTCTTTAAAAGTCGTGTAGCACGAATCTCAAAGCTAATCGTACGGTCCTAGGATTAAGTGCACGTACACTTAAGCCTATATTAGCTTTACTCAGTTTTGATTGCATTGATAACGTACCATGATAGCAGATATTGATGCTTTTTAGCAAAAAGAGAGATGAGATGAGATGAGATGAGAAGTCACAGGGAAAGCCGGAAAGAGCAGCAGCGATTATTTCTCCTCTCAGGCAATGAGGCAACGCACGCCTTGCTGGAATCCGTATACCCAGGTAGCTGTCTGAGAACAATTATTAATGGACGGACCAGATTAATTTCAGCCGGACCAAACTCAATTGGTGTCTGTTTTAAGATTCGTTTCAGATTAAGGGAATGGTTTTGAAAATATTAATTCAGGTATAATTTAGAAATAATTCGGTACAATAAAGAAATAAAAAAAAGTTTCGTGTTTTTTTACATTTTTTATGACGAATAATTCGTAATTCGCATTTTATTTGCAAATAAAATGTATTATATATTTTGTTTGGATTTTATTCGAAGTTCAGATCAAAAACAGTAAAATAATAAATAAATTTAGTTGGCAAATAAATAGCGAGTATTGTCACTAACTCACTATGCTCAGCTGGACCGAATTCCGCCTTGCTGAAGCTGAGTGGCTGCTCGTGAGGCCGAATAAAGAAGGGGAGACAGATGGAGCTAGGAAAAGTAAAGCCCATATCTTTTATTGGGCCTGGGCCTGGTTTCTCTCTTACACCTGTTTCTAATTATCATGGCTGTTTGATTCGGGTTATCAGCTCCATGTTTTAATTTTTGAAATTCAGCCTGACAGCATGGAAAACAATTTATTTTCACTTCCCGCATTTACTTGAACTTAATTGTGTGCGAAAGACATTTTTTTTGGAAAAATTGGTTAATTGCCACTCAAAACTTTAAAATTAGAAAATTACCATTCCAAAATAAAAAATTGTGATAATGCCACTCTAAACTAAGTTTAGTCTTAATTTTGCCATTAATACTCCATTCTTATATTATTTTTATAAAAAATGAACTGAAAAATATTTTTTTTGAAATATATATTTCTTTATTTCCAGAAATACCCTTGGTAGGTTTACCCTTCCTCTTTCAAACTCTTTTCCCTCTCCTCTTAAACCCCAGCCCAAAGCCACAGACATTCTCCCCTAATAAATCCTATCTACTAGAGAAATTGAAAATTTCTTCCCATTTTCTAGGTTTATAGCAATAGTGCTTATCCTTTAACGAATGATCTTTTTTTTTTTTTTCCTGAAAATGTTCCCTAATATGCTCTTCCATGTTAATTAAATCAAAGATTGAAAGCATAAGAGAGATTTGGCAGGTGTTAGTAGGAAGATTGTTTCTTTGGCTTCAAGTTCAATGAAATCAACGACGAGGCATCCTTCTGGAATTGTTCCGACTCTTCAGTGAGCCTTAATTCGTCTCATCCCAAAACTCAAATTTCAGGGATACCATTGGTCGAACAATTCCTAATTGAATGAAAAAAAAAACGAAATAGAGATGTTTAATTTGGAAAATATGTGTTTGTGCATAACTGCTTATGCTAATAATTAAACCCTATATTCTAAAACCCCTAACCCTTAATTATATTACACCTACTTGTTTCAGGAATGTTGTTTCAACTGTGAATTTGAACTGTACCTTGGACCTAAACTCAATAGCTCTTCAAGCACGCAATGCTGAATATAATCCCAAGGTATCTCTACAATTGGCGGAGTGGTTTAGTCTCTATGCAGAGACGGATCTATATTTTGGGAATAAGGGTATTTTAGTCCTATTTTTTTTTTTTAAAATGACTAAATATGTATCAATGGTAAAATTAAGACTAAACTTAGTTTAGAATGGCATTATCACAATTTTTTATTTAGGGATGGCAATTTTCCAATTTCTCAGTTTTTGAGTGGCAAATAATCAATTTTCCCTTTATTTTTATGTTGTTCAGTTGTAGATTCGTTTAGGCAGTTTTCTTTTATTGTTTCCTTTTCGTTTGAATTTGGACATTTTATATAAAATGAGTAAATTTCATTAAAGTTCACTAAATTTTGTTCTTTGTAATGAATTGGTCAGTCAAGTTTGGTTTGTTCCTTCATAACTACTGAACTTTCTTTATATAACTTTTACATCCAAAAATTTAATAAACATAACTTTTCCATTAGTATTTTAAACAGAATGAATATATTCTACTAAAATTTTGAATGAAATGAGTATATTCCGTTATATTTTGGATAGAATGAGAATATTCCGTTTAATATTTTGTATGGAAAAATTATAGAGTGGCTTTTTTTTTTTTTTTTTGGAAAAAGTGGAATAATCCACCGATTTTCTATTGATATAGAAAACCAATACAACCATTCAATAACATCAATATCCTTGTAATAGATCAGCTACAATAAGTGAATTGTCAGTCTCTGCAACAAAGGCCTGACGAATCTTGTAGCGGTCCTTCTCAAGTGCAGGTTGATTCTATGGCAGTAGAAAAAAGAACTCTTACGATACTGATAAAATGTATAATGTACGTACATGCTTGAGAAACATAAAAATACACGAGAAATAAATCAAAGAAAGGCCACAAGAAGAACCTGCAAGTTGGGTGTTCTTGCTGACTAGTCGTCCATTTTTAGTGTTGAATAAAAAATTAAAAATCTCTACAAGATTGTCCAACCTAATTAAAGAAGAGAAAGTTGTGAAGTAGTCCAAGACTGACCCAGCAACACAAGTTCTGTACCTGATATGTATCGATGAATTAGCGTGTATTCAAATGGGATTCTGCAAGGAAATTCACCAAAGCCCATGAATAACCATATATATGTTGTGCTGTTATACAAAAAACTAGATGCAAAAAGCTGACGAGTGACGAGATTATGCCTATCAGCATGATCAATATAATGGGGTTGCAACTTTTTTTCTAGTTCATGCCCAAAGCTTACAAACCAAAATGGAGACACTATAGATATATCTTTGGATAGCAGCTACACTAGTATTGTTGAGTGCATGGTTTTACAAAGCGGCGAGTAAATTGGGTAAAACTCAGATCGTCACCGGCCGATTCCGATTCAATTTGGTCAAGTCAACTCGGAATCGGTTGATTTTCAGAACCATGAATGTAGACACATCGATTCAATTAATAATTACTTCTCTGTTAAAAAATGCATGTTAGATTCCTGAAAAGAAAACATCTAAAAAAATGTCTGACTTCACAAGAATTCTTATTTAAAACATAATAATTACATAGATGCATTCCCGTTTCTCTCTATGATATTTTCAGTCATGAATCGTACATTTATATATATATATATATATATATATATATATTCAATCTGATCGTTTAAGTCGTGGTGGGAATTGAGAGACATATAAAATATATCTTTAGTATATAACAATTTCCTGGTAATTGAAGAGTAAATTAAAATAATCAAAGTCAATGGGCTGAGATTCAATCCTGCATTTATCCTCCCCCAGTGCAAATCGAACTTAATTCAGATCCATTACAACCGTCTAACATGAGATCTGATCATCCATTTTAATCTCACACCAATTTTAAAGTGGACCCCTTGAATTTCAAATAGGCACTGCTGAATTGATTTTGGTTCGGCTATGAGTAATTTACACAGTCAGGTACCTTACGAGATACTTACTCGAACAGACTAGTTATGTCATTCCGATATTCGTGCTGCATGCACTGATATTGTACTCAGTCTGCCAAAACCTCTTATATGAAATAGAATGCATATTGCTCTACTAATTTGAGTCCACATCCTCTGCAATAACACACTGTTTGAGTTCAGCTCGGGATCGTCTGATTAGAATCTGCACAAATCCGGTCCACGCCTGTAATGTATGGGGTTTCTTTAAGATTAATGCTAATATGATACGAACGAATCAGATCTAAACTCAAATGGTGCGTCAATGCGCGCAGAGGATATAATTAAATTCTACTAATTAATTAATTTAGCATCCCACCCATCTCATCGTTAATGAAAAAAACTCTATGTTATAAAGTAAAAATAAATAAACATAAACAAAGAAGAGAGAATGTAAAGAATGGCTATCTCTTATTCATATATTTCTCATGAGTGTACAATACAAGATTACAATGCCTCTATTTATAGGCTACAAATTATACATGAAAAGCCATACAAATAATAAATGAGAAAATAAATTCCAAATAGTAGTGGCTATGAATTCCAATGGTAGTGGGGTAGTGGGAGGTAAATGAGGATTAATATTGGGAGTTAATGGACCATCTATTATATTCATAATACTCCCCCTTGGATGTCCATTACATAAGAATATGCCTCATTAAAACCTTACTAGGAAAAACCCTATGGGATAAAAACCTAGTTAAGAAAAAAGAGTACATTATTCTTTTTAACGCGCAACTACAACCTTATCAAGAAAAACCAGTGGAAAAATCATGGTTAAGAAAATTGTAGTGCATATTAACTCCCCCTCATAACAACATCAATCAAGATCTTTAAGTCGGCGAACTCCAATATTACGAACTAGCTTTTCAAATATTGTAGTAGGGAGCGCCTTAGTAAATAAATCTGCTAGATTCTCACTTGAACGGATCTGCTGAACATTAATAGTATTGTCCTTTTGGAGATCATGTGTGAAAAAGAATTTTGGTGAAATATGTTTTGTTCTATCTCCTTTAATATATCATTCCTTTAATTGAGCAATACATGCAGTATTATCTTCATATATGATCGTCGGGATCATTTCTCCAGAAGACAAGCCACATGTCTGACGAATGTGTTGAATCACAGATCTTAGCCAAACACATTTTCAGCTTGCTTCGTGTATTGCTAAAATTTCTGCATGATTAGAGGATGTGGCTGTTATAGTTTGTTTTACAGATCGTCACGAAATAGCTGTTCCACCACATGTAAACAAATAGCCTGTTTGAGATCGGCCATCATGTGGATCAGACAAATATCCAGCATCTGCATAACCAATCAAATCTGATCTAGATGCATTTGAAAAGAACAAACCCATATCCATTGTACCTCGGAGGTAACGAAGTATATGTTTAATTCCATTCCAATGTCTTCGCGTGGGAGAAGAACTATATCTTGCTAATAAATTTACAGCAAATGATATATCAGGTCTTGTGTGTCCAGCAAGATACATAAGTGCTCCTATTGCACTAAGATATGGTACTTCAGGACCAAGTAGTTCTTCATCATTTTCTCGAGGTCTAAAAGGGTCTTTATTCACATCTAATGATCTCACAATCATTGGTGTGCTCAACGGATGTGATTTATCCATATAAAATCTTTTTAGCACTCTTGCAACGTAATTTTCTTGGTGCACAAAAATACCATTTTTTAAATGTTCAATTTGCAATCCAAGACAAAATTTTGTCTTTCCAAGATCTTTCATCTCAAATTCTTCCTTTAAACAATTTACTGCTTTTTGAAGCTCTTCAGGAGTTCCAATGATATTTAGATCATCAACATAAACTGCAATTCTAACAAACTCATTGTTAGATCTTTTCATGAAAATACATGGACAAATTGTATCATTTTTATATTCATGTTTCAATAAATATTCACTGAGACGGTTATACCACATGCGTCCAGATTGTTTTAATCCATATAACGATTTATTCAATTTAATAGAATAACGTTCTCGAGAACCTAAATTATATGCTTCAGGCATCTTAAATCCTTCAGGAATTTTCATGTAAATATCACTTTCAAGCGAGCCATATAAATAGGCTGTAACAACATCCATTAGGCGCAAATCAAGTCCTTCATGGACTGCCAGACTAATTATGTACCGAAAAGTTGTTGCATCCACCACAGGTGAATATGTTTGTTCATAATCAATTCCAGGTCTTTGCAAAAAACCTTGGGCGACAAGCCGCGCTTTATATCTTACAATTTCACCTTTCTCATTTCTTTTTCGCGTAAATATCCATTTATATCCTACTGGTTTTACATCTTCAGGTATTGGGACTACAGGTTCAAAAACTTTTCGTTTTTCAAGAGAGTTTAATTCTGCCTCAATTGCGCCTTTCCATTTTGGCCAATCATTTCTTTGTCGACATTCATTAATAGATTTTGGTTCATGATCCTCATCATTCATTACATCTAGCGCTATGTTATATGCAAAAATATCATTGATATCAATTTTATCTCGGTTCCATCTTATTCCATTCATGACATAATTTATCGAGATCTCTTCATTTTCATGACTTTTACATACTTGAGTTTCTGCTGGAACTCCAATATTAGTTATAATTTGATTTTCTTCTGGAATTTTTTCTATCATATCCTCGACTTGGCCATTTTCATTCTTTGCTCATTTTCTTTTTCGAGGATTTTTATCTTTGGAACCGATTGGTCTTCCACGCTTCATGCGTGTCATAATTTCATTAGTTTGTCCAACAGGGACATCAACTTTTATTGGAGCATTAGCAGCTGGTACATGTGATTTGGTCACTTTCTTTGAGTCTGTAAATGCGTCTGGCAATTGGTTAGCTAATCTTTGCAAATGAATTATCTTTTGAATATTTAGTTCACATTCTTTAGTACGAGAATCAAAATGTGCTAATGATAATTCATTCCAACTAATGTCTTTCCCCAGCTGATTATTTTCTCCCCCTAGTGTTGGAAATTTTGATTCATCAAAATGACAATCGGCGAATCTAGCCGTGAATAAATCTCCTGTCATTGGTTCTAAATATTTTATTATAGATGGAGATTCAAATCCAACATAAATTCCCAACCTCCTTTGAGGTCCCATTTTAATGCGTTGTGGTGGAGCAATTGGAACATATACCGCACATCCAAAAATTCTTATATGAGAAATATTAGGTATGT
This sequence comes from Carex arenaria, assembly GCA_964058825.1. Taxonomy (NCBI): domain Eukaryota; kingdom Viridiplantae; phylum Streptophyta; class Magnoliopsida; order Poales; family Cyperaceae; genus Carex; species Carex arenaria. Next base: position 480,458 of record CAXKVW010000100.1, on the reverse strand, counting down.
GACCAAAAACTAATTGTAAAGGAGAAATTTTATTATAGCTAGTTGGCCTGATGCGAATTAGTGTTGCTGCATGCAAAATATCATGTCCCCAACAAGATATTGGAAGTTTAGACTTCATAAGTAATGGTCTTGCAATTAATTGTAATCTCTTTATAAATGACTCCGCAAGTCCATTTTGTGTATGAACATGAGCTACAGGATGTTCAACATCAATTCCAATAGACATACAATAATCATTAAATGTCTGAGAAGTAAATTCACCAGCATTGTCTAGACGTATTTTCTTAATTGGATAATCAGGAAAATGTGCTCTCAATCGAATCAATTGAGCAAGTAATCTCGCAAACGCCAGGTTGCGTGTTGATAACAAACTTACATGTGACCATCTTGTTGATGCATCAATTAAAACCATAAAATATCTAAATGGTCCACATGATGGGTGTATTGGCCCACAAATATTACCATGTATACGTTCTAGAAATGTAAGAGATTCATTTTGTATTTTCGCTGGTGATGGTCGAATAATCAACTTTCCTTGAGAACACGCAGCACATGACAATTCATTAGTTTGAAGAATCTTCTGGTTCTTTAATGAATGTCCACATGAATTCTCTATTATTTTTCGCATCATTATTGATCCGAGATGGCCTAACCGATCATGCCAAACTATAAACATATTATTATCTGTAAACTTCTGGTTTACAATAATATGTGCTTCAATTGCACTAATATATGTGTAATACAAACCGGAGGAAAGCATAGATAATTTTTCTAATATGTATTTTTTATCAGACATTTTGCTAGTTATGTAAAGATATTCAATATTTTCTTCATTAGTTGTCTCAACATGATATCCATTTCGGCGAATATCCTTAAAACTCAATAAATTTCTTTGAGACTTAGAAGAATATAATGCATTATCAATATAAAGTTGAGTTCCTCCATGTAACAACAATGTAGCTCTTCCGGAGCCTTCTATTAAATTTGTACTACCCGAAATAGTACTAACATTGGCTTCTTGCATTACTAAATAAGAGAAATATTTTTTATTTTTAAGAATGGTATGAGTTGTTGCACTGTCGACGAGACATATCTCTTCATTATTGATGCCGTTGTTAACCATGGGAATATTCATTCTTTATGAAAACATAAGAAAAAAAATAATCAATACAAAAAAATGTAATCAAGAATATAATAAATGAGTACATAAAATTTTATTTCCTTGATAAAAACAAAAATTACAACAGATACTCCAACAACAAAAATAAAATTTATTATCATTATTTATTTATTTTTTTTCATCATCACTAATCCAACAACAAAATAAAAATTTATTAATCTATTTATTTTATATCCTATCAGGACTAATCAAGTGATTAGTTTTTATTTTCTTCGATAAAGAAATCAGCAACATCCAAATGAGTAACATCAAGTTGGCTAATATCGAAATTGTCATCACAAACCAAATTCGTTTCGATATTTTTCTCCTTATTCTTTAGTGATGCTTGATATAGGTCAACAAGATGCTTCGGCGTACGACAAGTACGCGACCAATGACCTTTACCACCACAACGATAGCATGAATTCTCTTGTTCTTTATTGTGCCCACTTTTTTCTTTCTCAGTTTTTTCTTCATTATTTTTTGTCCACTTCTGGTGGGGATATATACTTTTAGAATGATCACCACGATAATAACCTCGACCGCGGCCTCGGCCACGACCTCGACCACGACCTCGGCCACGGCCACGGCCATTGTCACGCCCACGTCCTTGAAATTGTCCAGAATTATTATGCATCGCAACATTCACTTCAGGGAATGAAGCAGAACCAGTTGGACGGGATTCATGATTTTTCATCAAAAGCTCGTTATTTTGTTCAGCCACAAGAAGGCAAGAAATCAATTCAGAATATTTCTTGAAACCTTTTTCACGATATTGTTGTTGTAAGAGTATATTGGATGCATGAAAAGTGGAGAATGTTTTTTCTAACATATCTTGATCAGTAATATTTTCTCCACATAATTTTAATTGAGAACTAATTCTAAACATTGCTGAGTTAAACTCACTCACAGTTTTAAAATCTTGTAATCTCAAATGCATCCATTCATAACGAGCTTTTGGAAGAATTACAGTTTTCTGGTGATCATATCTTTCTTTTAAATCATTCCATAAAGTAAGTGGGTCTTTTACCGTAAGATATTCAGCTTTCAATCCTTCATGGAGGTGGTGACGAAGAAAGATCATAGCTTTGGCCTTGTCTTGATTAGTGGTGGTATTAGCTTCTTTGATTGTTTCTCCAAGGCCATTTGCATCTAAATGAATTTCAGCATCTAACACCCATGATAAGTAATTTTTTCCCGTAATTTTCTCATGAGTGTACAATACAAGATTACAATGCCTCTATTTATAGGCTACAAATTATACATGAAAAGCCATACAAATAATAAATGAGAAAATAAATTCCAAATAGTAGTGGCTATGAATTCCAATGGTAGTGGGGTAGTGGGAGGTAAATGAGGATTAATATTGGGAGTTAATGGACCATCCATTATATTCATAATACTCTATACATTTTTTTATTCACATCTTTATTCATAAAATATTACTTTTTAATTATCCCATTATCTAAAAAATATAGCTTACATTAATAGTATATTCGTATGTGCATGGACAGATTATTTTTTATTTGCCTGCACATTAACTTTGCTTATCAATTTAATGTCTTTAATCATCATATAATATTACCCCTAATCAACTGACCATATATCATTTTTTTAATTATAATATTTAATCCTACTAAAATGATATTCATAACTGGTAACTTCTTATATATCCATTAAGCTTTTACTGTCTTGATCACAATATGAGTTCTCTATATTAACAATTAAAATATAAGATCATTACTAATCTAACATGAGTTGTACGTTGTATACCAAATTATTTTTACTTATATTGTTCGAGGAGGGATCAACTTACACCATTTTTTGGTGACACCGAATTACACCCTACATTTTTAAAATTCAAACAGTCGATCCAAACCGTTCAACATGATGGATATATTAAAATTTGCTTTCAGATTAAATTTTATATTTTTTGAATTTTTTTACAATTTATTAAGATGGGTACAAATATTCAACGGTCTGAAAGCAACGATTTTGTAAAATACTTAATAAATAGTAAAAAAATTCAAAGAAAATGTAAATTTTGGTCTCCAAGCACATTTTAATATGGAAATCATGTTGAATGGTTTGGATCGACTGTTTGGACTTTAAAAACTTTAAAAATAAATAGTGTAATTTGGTGTCACCAAAAAATGGTATAAGTTGATCCTTCCTCATATTGTTCAGAAATTTGAAGTCCACAAAATCTGTGTCATGTAATAATTATTCCTATACACTACTTTTTCGCTTTGTTTTTATCCAACTCATCATACTATATAATTAATTTATTTTAATTAAAAAAGAACAATGTTTCAAATGTTAATTACTAGTTAAGAAGATTCGTCTGATTTAACAATTAGTAACTTTTACGTGAAGCGAGAGACATATATACAAGAAATGTTCCGAACTGGACAGATTCCATGTAATTTAATATTTGACAAATTATCAATTCAACAATTCCCCTTTGTGTGTCCAACACGGCCACACGGGAGACGATAAGCCTCTCAAAGTCTTCTCTTTTTTTTTTTTTTTGAAAGACTTGGTAGCGGCATAAGCCTCTCAAAGTCAATGCTCCGCTTTATATTAGCAAGAGAAGTTTGATCATTTTTACGAGTTAATAAAGAGTGAGAGTTAATAAATCCACACAAATCGTCGTCCTCCTGAATATAATCAAGGAAAAAGAAATCAAAATGTCAGACGCACTGGTAATTTTTTCTAATTTTCTTCTTTTATCACTATATGTTATAGTTAATAAGCAATTGGTTCTCGATTTAGCATTTTACTAAACTGCTCTTTCTTTTTCTACACCAAGCTTCATTTAAATTAAATCACCAACGTACGCAAGCCAGAAAGGAAAGAGGAAATTCAAAATCCAGTACTTTTGTCACACTCTGATTAATTTTCCAGCTACTTTTATTTTTATTTTTACGCACATATATAATTCTGTTTTCTCCTAACTAAACTACGAGAAAGAATATATAAAAAATTAAAAAAGGAAATAGAAAAAATTCTTCTGTTGTGGATGCATTTTGTCTAGTTCCTCTGGTTCTAATTTGATAGTTTGAAGTTTGAACCACAGAGTGATTAGCTCAGAACAAGTGAGCTAGCCTTGCATCTTCATGGAGATCGGCATAATTAACCCCATACTTTATCAATATAGATTTAGAATATTTTTCTTTTATAAATAACCCGACTTTAACTTAACTATTATAATCCATGGATAATGCAGCAATATATGCAGGCTGCAGGCGCCGCTTTGCCTTACATCGTTAAATATGTGGCCTACCCCTTCACAGTTGCTGAAAACATAAGTGCCATGGAGACGGCTTTGGAAGAGTTGCAGGCTATTCAGAAGGATGTGAATGATAACATTAAAGATAAACGACAACAAGTTGTTGATTGGGATAGAAAGGTAAATGATATCACAGAAAAGGTAAACGAAATCACGGGAAGATTTATCCAACCGTACAATCATGTCGGGAGAAACTACAGCGTCAGTAGAAAAGCAGCAAAGATACTTCCGGAGCTGAAGTACTTGATTAATTATGGGAGAGAAATTCAGAAGGGTCCTGGGGAGTTACCTCGACAGCAACTGCCGGGTTTTCATGTTAACTTTGAATTTTATTATGGATTCAGAAGTGTTGTTTGACTCGATACTTTTGTTGCTATTTAAGTCTGTAACAAATGTTTCGTGGTGTATACTCACAGGATACATGATGCATCCTCTAGTAACGTGCCTGGTGTGCTCAATTTCAAAATCTTGTCTGATTTCATTTTATTTACTATGAAAAACTAGTTTCATTTGTGAAACATGTTGGACTTAATTCATTTTATATGTATGTACCAAAGATTGAAAAGAGGGAAGCGCTGCCGTACGATGTTTTGTTGTTAAATTAGTTTATGCTGGTTATAGGGGAAGAAGTTTTGATGAGTAAAGCTAATATAGGCTTAAGTGTACCGTGCACTTAACCCTAGGACTGTCGGATTTCTTTAAAAGTCGTGTAGCACGAATCTCAAAGCTAATCGTACGGTCCTAGGATTAAGTGCACGTACACTTAAGCCTATATTAGCTTTACTCAGTTTTGATTGCATTGATAACGTACCATGATAGCAGATATTGATGCTTTTTAGCAAAAAGAGAGATGAGATGAGATGAGATGAGAAGTCACAGGGAAAGCCGGAAAGAGCAGCAGCGATTATTTCTCCTCTCAGGCAATGAGGCAACGCACGCCTTGCTGGAATCCGTATACCCAGGTAGCTGTCTGAGAACAATTATTAATGGACGGACCAGATTAATTTCAGCCGGACCAAACTCAATTGGTGTCTGTTTTAAGATTCGTTTCAGATTAAGGGAATGGTTTTGAAAATATTAATTCAGGTATTCAGAAATAAAAAAAGTTTCGTGTTTTTTTACATTTTTTATGACGAATAATTCGTAATTCGCATTTTATTTGCAAATAAAATGTATTATATATTTTGTTTGGATTTTATTCGAAGTTCAGATAAAAAACAGTAAAATAATAAATAAATTTAGTTGGCAAATAAATAGCGAGTATTGTCACTAACTCACTATGCTCAGCTGGACCGAATTCCGCCTTGCTGAAGCTGAGTGGCTGCTCGTGAGGCCGAATAAAGAAGGGGAGACAGATGGAGCTAGGAAAAGTAAAGCCCATATCTTTTATTGGGCCTGGGCCTGGTTTCTCTCTTACACCTGTTTCTAATTATCATGGCTGTTTGATTCGGGTTATCAGCTCCATGTTTTAATTTTTGAAATTCAGCCTGACAGCATGGAAAACAATTTATTTTCACTTCCCGCATTTACTTGAACTTAATTGTGTGCGAAAGACATTTTTTTTGGGAAAATTGGTTAATTGCCACTCAAAACTTTAAAATTGGAAAATTACCATTCCAAAATAAAAAATTGTGATAATGCCACTCTAAACTAAGTTTAGTCTTAATTTTGCCATTAATACCCCATTCTTATATTATTTTTATAAAAAATGAACTGAAAAATATTTTTTTTGAAATATATATTTCTTTATTTCCAGAAATACCCTTGGTAGGTTTACCCTTCCTCTTTCAAACTCTTTTCCCTCTCCTCTTAAACCCCAGCCCAAAGCCACAGACATTCTCCCCAAATAAATCCTATCTACTAGAGAAATTGAAAATTTCTTCCCATTTTCTAGGTTTATAGCAATAGTGCTTACCCTTTAACGAATGATCTTTTTTTTTTTTTTTTTCTGAAAATGTTCCCTAATATGCTCTTCCATGTTAATTAAATCAAAGATTGAAAGCATAAGAGAGATTTGGCAGGTGTTAGTAGGAAGATTGTTTCTTTGGCTTCAAGTTCAATGAAATCAACGACGAGGCATCCTTCTGGAATTGTTCCGACTCTTCGGTGAGCCTTAATTCGTCTCATTCCAAAACTCAAATTTCAGGGATACCATTGGTCGAACAATTCCTAATTGAATGAAAAAGAAAACGAAATAGAGATGTTTAATTTGGAAAATATGTGTTTGTGCATAACTGCTTATGCTAATAATTAAACCCTATATTCTAAAACCCCTAACCCTTAATTATATTACACCTACTTGTTTCAGGAATGTTGTTTCAACTGTGAATTTGAACTGTACCTTGGACCTAAACTCAATAGCTCTTCAAGCACGCAATGCTGAATATAATCCCAAGGTATCTCTATAATTGGCGGAGTGGTTTAGTCTTTATGCAGAGACGGATCTATATTTTGGGAATAAGGGTATTTTAGTCCTATTTTTTTTAAAAAAGGACTAAATATGTATCAATGGCAAAATTAAGACTAAACTTAGTTTAGAATGGCATTATCACAATTTTTTATTTTGGGATGGCAATTTTCCAATTTCTCAGTTTTTGAGTGGCAAATAATCAATTTTCCCTTTATTTTTATGTTGTTCAGTTGTAGATTCGTTTAGGCAGTTTTCTTTTATTGTTTCCTTTTCGTTTGAATTTTGACATTTTATATAAAATGAGTAAATTTCATTAAAGTTCACTAAATTTTGTTCTTTGTAATGAATTGGTCAGTCAAGTTTGGTTTGTTCCTTCATAACTACTGAACTTTCTTTATATAACTTTTACATCCAAAAATTTAATAAACATAACTTTTCCATTAGTATTTTAAACAGAATGAACATATTCTACTAAAATTTTGAATGAAATGAGTATATTCCGTTATATTTTGGATGGAATGAGAATATTCCGTTTAATATTTTGAATGGAAAAATTATAGAGTGGTTTTTTTTTTTTTTTTGGAAAAAGTGGAATAATCCACCGATTTTCTATTGATATAGAAAACCAATACAACCATTCAATAACATCAATATCCTTGTAATAGATCAGCTACAATAAGTGAATTGTCAGGCTCTGCAACAAAGGGCTGACGAATCTTGTAGCGGTCCTTCTCAAGTGCAGGTTGATTCTATGGCAGTAGAAAAAAGAACTCTTACGATACTGATAAAATGCATAATGTACGTACATGCTTGAGAAACATAAAAATACACGAGAAATAAATCAAAGAAAGGCCACAAGAAGAACCTGCAAGTTGGGTGTTCTTGCTGACTAGTCGTCCATTTTTAGTGTTGAATAAAAAATTAAAAATTTCTACAAGATTGTCCAACCTAATTAAAGAAGAGAAAGTTGTGAAGTAGTCCAAGACTGACCCAGCAACACAAGTTCTGTACCTGATATGTATCGATGAATTAGCGTGTATTCAAATGGGATTCTGCAAGGAAATTCACCAAAGCCCATGAATAACCATATATATGTTGTGCTGTTATACAAAAAACTAGATGCAAAAAGCTGACGAGTGACGAGATTATGCCTATCAGCATGATCAATATAATGGGGTTGCAACTTTTTTTCTAGTTCATGCCCAAAGCTTACAAACCAAAATGGAGACACTATAGATATATCTCTGGATAGCAGCTACACTAGTATTGTTGAGTGCATGGTTTTACAAAGCGGCGAGTAAATTGGGTAAAACTCAGATCGTCACCGGCCGATTCCGATTCAATTTGGTCAAGTCAACTCGGAATCGGTTGATTTTCAGAACCATGAATGTAGACACATCGATTCAATTAATAATTACTTCTCTGTTAAAAAATGCATGTTAGATTCCTGAAAACTATGTTGCAACGTGCAAGAACAACGCCAAATAAGGTTGTTAAGCACAAGAACAACTGTAACTGACGTTGCAAAGCACAAGAACAAGGGAAAAAGATGTTAAGAAGCATATGAATAACGACAATTCAGGTTGTTAAGCACACGAACAAGGGCAAACGAGGTTCCTAAGCACAAGAACAAATGCAAATGAGGTTCACAAGCACATTTTCATGGGCAAAAGAGATTGTTAAGCACACAAACAACGCCAATTGAGGTTGTTAAGCACACGAACAAGGGCTAATGAGGTTCCTAAACAAATGAACAAATGCAAATGAGGTTCATATGCACAAGATTAATGGCAAATTTTGTTGCAAAGTGCAAGAACAACGACAAATGAGGTTGTTAAGCACAAGAACAGGTGTAAATGATGTTGCTAAGCACAAGAACAAGGGTAAAAGGGGTTAAGAAGCATATGAACAAGGACAATTAAGCTTGTTAAGCACACGAACAAGGGCACATGAGGTTTCTAAGCACAAGGACAAATGCAAATGAGGTTCATAAGCACATGATCAAGGGGGTAAAGAGGTGGTTAAGGACAGGAACAACGTCAATTGTAGTTGTTAACCACACAAACAGGGGCAAATGAGGTTCATAAGCACAAGATCAAGGGCAAGTTATGTTGCAAACCGCAAGAATAACGACAAATGAGGTTGTTAAATACAAGAACAAGTGTAAATGATATTGCTAAGCACAAGAACAAGGGCAAAAGAGGTAAGAAGCATATGAACAACGACAATTCAGGTTGTTAAGAACACGAACAAGGGCAAATGAGGTTCCAAAGCAAAAGAACAAATGCAAATGAGGCTGCCAAGCACAATATCAAGGGTAAAAGAGGTTGTTAAGCACACAAACAACGCCAATTGAAGTTGTTAAGCACACAAACAATGGCAAATGTGGTTCCTAAGCACAATAATAAATACAAATGCGGTTCAAAAAGCACAAGATCAAGGGCAAATTAGGTTGCAAAGTGCAAGAACAACGACAAATAAGGTTGTTTAGCACAAGAACATGTATAAATGATGTTGCTAAGTGCAAGAACAAGGGCAAAAGAGGATAAGAAGCATATGGACAACAACAATAGAGGTTGTTAAGCACACTAACAAGGTCAAATGATGTTCCTAAGCACAAGAACAAATGCAAATGAGGTTAATAAGCACAAGATCAATGGCAAATTATGTTGCAAAGCGCAAGAACAACGCCAAATGAGGTTGTTAACCACAGGAACAAATGCAAATGAGATTCATAAGCACAATATCAAGGGCAAAAGAGGTTAACAAGCATATGAACAACGACAATTCAGGTTGTTAAGAACACGAACAACGGCAAATGAGGTTCCAAAGCACAAGAACAAATGCAAATGAGGCTCACAAGCACAATTTCAAGGGCAAAAGAGGTTGTTAAGCACACGAACAACGCCAATTGAGATTTTTATTCACACAAACAATGGCAAATGAGGTTCCTAAGCACAAGATCAAGGGCAAATTCGGTTGCAAAGCGCAAGAACAACGACAAATAAGGTTGTTTAGCACAAGAACATCTGTAAATGATGTTGCTAAGCACAAGAACAAGGGCAAAAGAGGTTAAGAAGCATATGAACAACGACAGTAGAGCTTGTTAAGCACACAGACAAGGGCAAATGAGGTTCGAAAGCAGAAGAACAAATGCAAATGAGGTTCATAAGAACAAGATCAATGGCAAATTATGTTGCAAACTGCAAGAACGACGACAAATGAGGTTGTTAACCAAAAGAACAACTGTAACTGATGTTGCTAAGCACAAGCACAAGGGAAAAAGATGTTAAGAAGCATCTGAACAACTACAATTGAGGCTGTTAAGCACACGAACAATGGCAAATGAGGTTCCTAAGCACAAGAACAAATGCAAATGAGGTTCACGGGCACATTATCGTCGGCAAAAGAAGTTGTTAAGCACACAAACAACGCCAATTGAGGTGGTTAAGCACACGAACAAGGGCAAATGAGATTCCAAAGCAAATGAACAAAAGCAAATGAGGTTCATAAGTACAAGATCAAGGGCAAATTATGTTGCAAAGCGCAAGAACAACAACAAATGAAGTTGTTAAGCACAAGAACAAGTGTAAATGATATTGCTTTGCACAAGAACAAGGGCAAAAGAGGTTAAGAAGTATATGAACAACGACAATTCAGGTTGTTAAAAACACGAACAAGGGCAAATGAGGTTGCAAAGCACAAGAACAAATGCACATGAGCCTCACAAGCACAATATCAAGGGCAAAAGAGGTTGTTAAGCACACAAACAACGCCAATTGAGGTTGTTAAGCAAACAAACAATGGCAAATGTGGTTCCTAAGCACAAGAACAAATGCAAATGCGGTTGAAAAGCACAAGATCAAGGGCAAATTAGGTTGCAAAGTGCAAGAACAATGACAAATAAGGTTGTTTAACACAAGAACATGGATAAATGATGTTGCTAAGCACAAGAACAAGGGCAAAAGAGGTTAAGAAGCATATGAACAACAACAATAGAGGTTGTTAAGCACACGAACATGGTCAAATGATGTTCATAGGCACAAGAACAAATGCAAATGTGGTTAATAAGCACAAGATCAAAGGCCAATTATGTTGCAAAGCGCAAGAAAAACGCAAAATGATGTTGTTAACCACAAGAACAACTGTAACTGATGTTGCTAAGCACAAGAACAAGGGCAAAAGGGGTTAACAAGCATATGAACAACGACAATTCAGGTTGTTAAGAACGCGAACAAGGGCAAATGAGGTTCCAAAGCAAAAGAACAAATGCAAATGAGGCTCACAAGCATAATATCAAGGGTAAAAGAGGTTGTGAAGCACACAAACAATGCCAATTGAGGTTGTTAAGCACACAAACAATGGCAAATGTGGTTCCTAAGCACAATAATAAATACAAATGCGGTTCAAAAGCACAAGATCAAGGGCGAATTAGGTTGCAAAGTGCAAGAACAACGACAAATAAGGTTGTTTAGCACAAGAACATGTGTAAATGATGTTGTTAAGCGCAAGAACAAGGGCAAAAGAGGTTAAGAAGCATATGAACAACAACAATAGAGGTTGTTAAGCACACAAACATGGTCAAATGATGTTCCTAAGCACAAGAACAAATGCAAATGAAGTTCATAAGCACAACATCAAGGGCAAATTATGTTGCAAAGCGCAAGAACAACGCCGTTAAGCACACAAACAAGGGCAAATGAGGTTCCTAAGCACAAGAACAAATACAGATGAGGTTCATAAACACAAGATAATGGACAAATTATGTTGCAAAGCGTAAGAACAACAACAAATGAGGTTATCAAGCACGAGAACAAGTATAAATGATGTTGTTAAGCACAAGAACAAGGGCAAAAGAGGTTAAGAAGCATATGAACAACGACAGTTGAGATTGTTAAGCACACGAACAAGGGCAATTGAGGTTCCTAAACACAAGAACAAATGCAAATGAGGTTCACAAACACATTATCATGGGCAAAAGAGGTTGTTAAGCACATAAACAACGCCAATTGAGATGGTTAAGCACACGAACAAGGGCAAATGAGGTTCCTAAGCAAATGAACAAATGCAAATGAGGTTCATAAGCACAATATTAAGAGAAAATTATGTTGCAAAGCGCAAGAACAACGCCAAATGAGGTTGTTAAGCACACAAACAAGGGCAAATGAGATTCCTAAGCACAACAACAAATACAAATGAGGTTCATAAACACAATATAATGGGCAAATTATGTTGCAAAGCGTAAGAACAACAACAAATGAGGTTATCAAGCATGAGAACAAGTATAAATGATGTTGCTAAGCACAAGAACAAGGGCAAAAGAGGTTAAGAAGCATATGAACAACGACAGTTGAGGTTGTTAAGCACACGAACAAGGGCAATTGAGGTCCTACGCACAGGAACAAATGCAAATGAGGTTCACAAGCACATTATCATGGGCAAAAGAGGTTGTTAAGCACATAAACAACGCCAATTGAGGTGGTTAAGCACACGAACAAGGGAAAATGACGTTCCTAAGCAAATGAACAAATGCAAATGAGGTTCATAAGCACAATATCAAGGGCAAATTATGTTGCAAAGCGCAAGAACAACACCAAATGAGGTTGTTAAGCACACAAACAAGGGTAAATGAGGTACCTAAGCACAAGAACAAATAAAAATGAGGTTCATAACCACAAGATAATGGGCAAATTATTTTGCAAAGCGTAAGAACAACAACAAATGAGGTTATTAAGCACGAGAACAAGTATAAATGATGTTGCTAAGCCCAAGAACAAGGGCAAAAGAGGTTAAGAAGCATAGGAACAACGACAATTCAGGTTGTTAAGAACACGAACAAGGGCAAATGAGGTTCCAAAGCACAAGAACAAATGCAAATGAGGCTCCCAAGCACAATATCAAGGGTAAAAGAGGTTGTTAAGCACACAAACAACTCCAATTGAAGTTGTTAAGCACACAAACAATGGCAAATGTGGTTCCTAAGCGCAATAATAAATACAAATGTGGTTCGAAAGCACAAGATCAAGGGCAAATTTGGTTGCAAAGTGCAAGAACAACGACAAATAAGGTTGTTTAGCACAAGAACATGTGTAAATGATGTTGTTAAGCGCAAGAACAAGGGCAAAATAAATTGAGAATTATATGACCAACAACAATAGATGTTGTTAAGCACACGAACAAGGGCAAATGAGGTTCGTAAGCACAAGAACAAATGCAAATGAGGTTCATACGCACAATATCAAGGGCAAAAGAGGTTGTTAAGCACACGAACAACGCCAATTGAGGCTGTTAAGCACACAAACAAGGGCAAATGAGGTTCCTAAGAACATGAACAAGGCAAATGAGGTTCATCAGCACAAGAACAAATGCAAATGAGGTTCATAAACACAATATCAACGACAAATTATGTTGCAAAGCACAAGAACATGTGTAAATAATGTTGCTCAGCACAAAAACAAGGGCAAAGGAGGTTAAGAAGCATACGAACAACGACAATTGAGGATGTTAGGCACACGAACAAGGGCAAATGAGGTTCCTAAGTATAAGAACAAATGTAAATGAGGTTCATAAGCACAAGATCAAGGGAAAATTATGTTGCGAAGCGCAAGAACTACGACAAATGAGGCTGGTGAGCACAAGAATAAGTGTAAATAATGTGGCTAAGCACAAGAACAAGGGCAAAAGAGGTTAAGAAGCATATGAAGAACGACAGTTGAGGTTGTTAAGCACACGAACAAGGGCAAATGAGGTTTCTAAGCACAAGAACAAATGCAAATAAGGTTCATAAGCACAAGATTACGGGCGAAAGAGGTGGTGAAGGACACGAACAACTCCAATTGAAGTTGTTAAGCGCACAAATAAGGGCTAATAAGGTTCACAAGCACAAGATCATGGGCAAATTATGTTGGAAAGCGCAAGAACAACGATAAATGAGGTTGTTAAGCACAATAACAAGTGTAAATGATGTTGCTAAGCACAAGACCAAGGGCAAAAGAGGTTAAGAAGCATATGAACAACGACAATTCAGGTTGTTAAACACATGAACAAGGGAAAATGAGGTTCCAAAGCACAAGAACAAATGCAAATGAGGCTCATAAGAACAATATCAAGGGCAAAACTGGTTGTTAAGAACACGAACAACGCCAATTGAGGTTGTTAAGCACACAAACAATGGCAAATGAGGTTCCTAAGCACAAGAACAAGTGCAAATGAGGTTCAAAAGCACAAGATCAAGGGCAAATTATGTTGCAAAGTGCAAGAACAACGACAAATGAATTTGTTAAGCACAAGAACAAGCGTAAATGATGTTGCTAAGCACAAGAACAATGGTAAAAGATGTTAAGAGGAATATGAACAATGACAATTGAGGTTATTAAGCACATGAACAAGAGCAAATGAGGTTCTTAGCACAAAAACAAATGCAATTGAGGTTCATAAGCACAAGATCAGGGGCAAAAGAGGTGGTTAAGGACACGAACAACGCCAATTGAAGTTGTTATGCGCACAAACATGGGCAAATGAGGTTCATAAGCACAAGATCAAGGGCAAATTATGTTGCAAAGCGCAACAACAACGACAAATAAGACTGTTAAGCACAATAACAAGTGTAAATGAGGTTGTTAAGCACAAGAACAAGGGCAAAACAGGTTAAGAAGCATATGAACAACGACAATTCAGGTTGTTAAAAACACGAACAAGGGCAAATGAGGTTCCAAAGCAGAAGAACAATTGCAAATGAGCCTCACATGCACAATATCAAGGGCAAAAGAGGTTGTTAAGCACACGAACAATGCCAATTGAGGTTGTTAAGCAAACAAACAATGGAAAATGTGGTTACTAAGCACAAGAACAAATGCAAATGCGGTTCAAAAGCACAAGATCAAGGGCAAATTAGGTTGCAAAGTGCAAGAACAACGACAAATAAGGTTGTTTAGCACAAGAACATGTATAAATGATGTTGCTAAGCGCAAGAACAAGGGCAAAAGAGGTTAAGCATATGAACCACAACAATAGAGGTTGTTAAGCACACGAACATGGTAAAATGATGTTCCTAAGCACAAGAACAAATACAAATGAGATTAATAAGCACAAGATCAAGGGCAAATTATGTTGCAAAGCGCAAGAACAACGCCAAATGAGGTTGTTAAGCACAAGAACAACTGTAACTGATGTTGCAAAGCACATGAACAAAGGAAAAAGATGTTAAGAACCATATGAACAACGACAATTGAGGTTGTTAAGCACACGAACAAGGGAAAACGAGGTTCCTAAGCACAAGAACAAATGCAAATAAGGTTCACAAGCACATTATCATGCGCAAAAGAGATTGTTAAGCACACAAACAACGCCAATTGAGGTGGTTAAGCACACGAACAAGGGCAAATGTGGTTCCTAAGCAAATGAACAAATGCAAATGAGGTTCATATGCACAAGATCAAGGGCAAATTATGTTGCAAAGTGCAAGAACATCGACAAATGAGGTTGTTAAGCACAAGAACAAGTGTAAATGATGTTGCTAAGCACAAGAACAAGGGCAAAAGAGGTTAAGAATCATATGAACAACGACAATTGAGGTTGTTAAGCACACGAACAAGGGCACATGAAGTTTCTAAGCACAAGAACAAATGCAAATGAGGTTCATAAGCACAAGATCAAGGGAAAAAGAGGTGGTTAAGGACAGGAACAACGCCACTTGTAGTTGTTAACACACAAACAAGGGCAAATGTGGTTCGCACAAGATCAAGGGCAAATTATGTTGCAAAGCGCAAGAACAACGGCAAATGAGGTTGTTAAGCACAAGAACATGTGTAAATGATGTTGCTAAGCACAAGAACAAGGGAAAAAGAGGTTAAGAAGCATAGGAACAACGACAATTCAGGTTGTTAAGAACACGAACAAGGGCAATTGAAGTTCCAAAGCACAAGAACAAATGCAAATAAGGCTCCCAAGCACAATATCAAGGGTAAAAGAGGTTGTTAAGCACACAAACAACGCCAATTGAAGTTGTTAAGCACACAAACAATGGCACAATGATAAATACAAATGCGGTTCAAAAGCACAAGATCAAGGGCAAATTAGGTTGCAAATTGCAAGAACAACGACAAATAAGGTTGTTTAGCACAAGAACATGTGTAAATGATGTTGTTAAGCGCAAGAGGTTGTTATGCACACGAACAACGCCAATTGAGGTTGTTATGCACACAAACAATGGCAAATGTGGTTCCTAAGCACAAGATCAAGGGCAAATTAGGTTGCAAAGTGCAACAACAACGACAAATAAGGTTGTTTAGCGCAAGAACATGTGTAAATGAATTTGCTAAGCACAAGAACAAAGGCAAAAGAGGTTAAGAAGCATATGAACAACGACAATAAAGGTAGTTAAGCACACGGACAAGGGCAACTGAGGTTCCTAAGCTGAAGAACAAATGCAAATGAGGTTCATAAGCACAATATCAAGGGCAAATTATGTTGCAAAGCGCAATAACAACGCCAAATGAGGTTGTTAAGCACACAAACATGGGCAAATGAGGTTCCTAAGCACAAGAACAAATACAAATGATGTTCATAAACACAAGATAATGGACAAATTATGTTGCAAAGCGTAAGAACAACAACAAATGAGGTTATCAAGCACGAGAACAAGTATAAATGATGTTGCGAAGCACAAGAACAAGGGCAAAAGAGGTTAAGAAGCATATGAACAACGACAGTTGAGGTTGTTAAGCACACGAACAAGGGCAATTGAGGTTCCTAAGCACAAGAACAAATGCAAATGGGGTTTCACAAGCACATTATCATGGGCAAAAGAGGTTGTTAAGCACATAAACAACGCCAATTGAGGTGGTTAAGCACAGGAACAAGGGGAAATAAGGTTCCTAAGCAAATGAACAAATGCAAATGAGGTTCATAAGCACAATATCAAGGGCAAATTATGTTGCAAAGCGCAAGAACAACGCCAAATGAGGTTGTTGAGCACACAAACAAGGGCAAATGAGATTCCTAAGCACAAGAATAAATACAAATGAGGTTCATAAGCACAAGATAATGGGCAAATTATGTTGCAAAGCGTAAGAACAACAACAAATGAGGTTATCAAGAACGAGAACAAGTATAAATGATGTTGCTAAGCACAAGAACAAGGGCAAAAGAGGTTAAGAAGCATATGAACAACGACAGTTGACGTTGTTAAGCACACGAACAAGGGAAATTGAGGTTCCTAAGCACAAGAACAAATGCAAATGAGATTCACAAGCACATTATCAAGGGCAAAAGAGGTTGTTAAGCACAAAAACAACGTTAATTGAGGTGGTTAAGCACACGAACAAGGGCAAATGAGGTTCCTAAGCAAATGAACAAATGCAAATGAGGTTCATAAGCACAACATCAAGGGCAAATTATGTTGCAAAGCTCAAGAACAACACCAAATGAGGTTGTTAAGCGCACAAACAAGGGCAAATAAGGTTCCTAAGCACAAGAACAAATACAAATGAGGTTGGTAAGCACAAGATAATGAGCAAATTATGTTACAAAGCGTAAGAACAACAACAAATGTGGTTATCAAGCACGAGAACAAGTATAAATGATGTTGCTAAGCACAAGAACACGGGCAAAAGAGGTTAAGAAGCATATGAACAATGATAATTGAGGTTTTTAAGCACACGAACAAGGGCAATTGAGGTTCCTAAGCACAAGAACTAATGCAAATGAGGTTCACAAGCACATTATCACTGGCAAAAGAGGTTGTTAAGCACATAAACAACGCTAATTGAGGTGGTTAAGCACACGAACAAGGGAAAATGAGGTTCTTCAACAAATGAACAAATGCAAATGAGGTTCATATGCACAACATCAAGGGCAAATTATGTTGCAAAACGCAAGAACAACACCAAATGAGGTTGTTAAGCACACAAACAAGGGCAAATGAGGTACCTAAGCACAAGAACAAATACAAATGAGGTTCATAAGCACAAGATAATGGGCAAATTATTTTGCAAAGCGTAAGAACAACAACAAATGAGGTTATCAAGCACGAGAACAAGTATAAATGATGTTGCTAAGTACAAGAACAAGGGCAAAAGAGGTTAAGAAGCATAGGAACAACGACAATTCAGGTTGTTAAGAACACGAACAAGGGCAAATGAGGTTCCAAAGCACAAGAACAAATGCAAATGAGGCTCCCAAGTACAATATCAAGGGTAAAAGAGGTTGTTAAGCACACAAACAACGCCAATTGAAGTTGTTAAGCACACAAATAATGGCAAATGTGCTTCCTAAGCACAATAATAAATACAAATGCTGTTCAAAAGCGCAAGATCAAGGGCAAATTAGGTTGCAAAGTGCAAGAACAACGACAAATAAGGTTGTTAAGCGCAAGAACAAGGGCAAAAGAGGTTAAGAAGCATATGACCAACAACAATAGAGGTTGTTAAGCACACAAACATGGTCAAATGACGTTCCTAAGCACAAGAACAAATGCAAATGAGATTCATAAGCACAAGATCAAGGGCAAATTATGTTGCAAAGCACAAGAACAACGCCAAATGAGGTTGTTAAACACACAAACAAGGGCAAATGAGGTTCCTAAGCGTGAGAATTTACAAATGAGGTTCATAAGCACAAGATCATGGGCAAAAGAGGTTAAGAAGTATATGAACAACGACAATTCAGGTTGTTAAGAACACGCACAAGGGAAAATGAGGTTCCAAAGCACAAGACCAAATGCAAATGAGTCTCATAAGCACAATATCAAGGGCAAAAGAGGTTGTTAAGCATACGAACAACGCCAATTGAGGTTTTTATGCACACAAACAATAGCAAATGAGGTTTCTAAGCACAAGATCAAGGGCAAATTTGGTTGCAAAGCGCAAGAACAACGACAAATAAAGTTGTTTAGCACAAGAACATCTGTAAATGATGTTGCTAAACACAAGAACAAGGGCAAAAGAGGTTAAGAAGCAGATGAACAACGACAATAGACGTTGTTAAGCACACGAACAAGGTCAAATGAGGTTCATAAGCACAAGAACAATGCCAAATGAGGTTCATAAGCACAAGATTAAGGGCAAATTATGTTGCAAAGCACAAGAACAATGCCAAATGAGGTTGTTAAGCACACAAACAAGGGCAAATGAGGTTCCTAAGCGCGAGAATTTACAAATGAGGTTCATAAGCACAAGATTATGGGCAAATTATGTTGCAAAGCACAAGAACAACGACAAATGAGGTTGTTAAGCACGAGAACAAGTATAAATTATGTTGCTAAGCACAAGAACAAGGGCAAAAGATGTTAAGAAGCATATGAACAACGACAGTTGAGGTTGTTAAGCACACGAACAAGGTCAAATGAGGTTCCTAAGCAAATGAACAAATGCAAATGAGGTTCATAAGCACAAGATCAAGGGCAAATTATGTTGCAAACTGCAAGAACAACGACAAATGAGGTTGTTAACCACAAGAACAACTGTAACTGATGTTGCTAAGCACAAGCACATGGGAAAAAGATGTTAAAAAACATATGAACAACTACAATTGAGGTTGTTAAGCACACGAACAAGGGCAAATGAGGTTCCTAAGCACAAGAACAAATGCAAATGAGGTTCACAAGTACATTATCATGGGCAAAAGAGGTTGTTAAGTCCACAAACAACGCCAATTGAGGTGGTTAAGCACATGAACAAGGGTAAACGAGGTTCCTAAGCAAATGAACAAATGCAAATGTGGTTCATAAGCACAAGATCAAGGGAAAATTATGTTGTAAAGCGCAAGAACAACAACAAATGAGGTTGTTAAGCACAAGAACAAGTGTAAATGATGTTGCTAAGCACAAGAACAAGGGTAAAAGAGGTTAAGAAGCATACGAACAACGACAATTGAGCTTGTTAAGCACACGAACAAGGGCACATGAGGTTTCTAAGCACAAGAACAAATGCAAATGAGGTTCATTAGCACAAGATCAAGGGCAAAATAGGTTGTTAAGGATAGGAACAACGCCAATTGTAGTTGTCAAGCACACAAACAAGGGCAAATGAGGTTCATAAGCACAAGATCAAGTGTAAATGATGTTGCTAAGCACAAATACAAGGGCAAAAGAGGTTAAGAATCATATGAACAACGACAATTCAGGTTGTTAAAAACACGAACAAGGGCAAATGAGGTTCCAAAGCACAAGAAGAAATGCAAATGAGCCTCACAAGCACAATATCAAGGGCAAAAGAGGTTATTAAGCACACGAACAACGCCAATTGAGGTTGTTAAGCAAACAAACAATGGCAAATGTGGTTCCTAAGCACAAGAACAAATGCAAATGCGATTGAAAAGCACAGGATCATGGGCAAATTAGGTTGCAAAGTGCAAGAACAACGACAAAAAATGTTGTTTAGCACAAGAACATGTATAAATGATGTTCCTAATTGCAAGAACAAGGGCAAACGAGGATAAGAAGCATATGAACAACAACAATAGAGGTTGAAAAGCACACGAACAAGGTCAAATGATGTTCCTAAGCACAAGAACAAATGCAAATGAGGTTAATAAGCACAAGATCAATGACAAATTATGTTGCAAAGCGCAAGAACAACGCCAAATGAGGTTGTTAACCACAAGAACAACTGTAACTGATGTTGCTAAGCACAAGAACAAGGGCAAAAGAGGCTAACAAGCATATGAACAACGACAATTCAGGTTGTTAAGAGCAAGAACAAGGACAAATGAGGTTCCAAAGCACAAGAACAAATGCAAATGAGGCCCACAAGCACAATATCAAGGGTAAAAGAGGTTGTTAAGCACACAAACAATGCCAATTGAGGTTGTTAAGCACACAAACAATGGCAAATGTGGTTCCTAAGCACAATAATAAATACAAATGCGGTTCAAAAGCACAAGATCAAGGGCAAATTAGGTTGCAAAGTGCAAGAACAACGACAAATAAGGTTGTTTAGCACAAGAACATGTGTACATGATGTTGTTAAGCGCAAGAACAAATGCAAATGAGGTTCATAAGCACAACATGAACGGCAAAAGAGGTTGTTAAGCGCAAGAACAATGACAAATATGGTTGTTTAGCACAAGATCATGTGGAAATGATGTTGCTAAGTACAAGAACAAGAGCAAAAGAGGTTAAGAAGCATATGAACAACGACAATAGAGGTTGTTAAGCAAACGGACAAGGGCAACTGAGGTTCCTAAGCAAAAGAACAAATGCAAATGAGGTTCATAAGTACAAGATCAAGGGCAAATTATGTTGCAAAGCGCAAGAACAACGCCAAATGTGGTTGTTAAGCATACAAACAAGGGCAAATAAGGTTCCTAAGCGCAAGAATAAATACAAATGAGGTTCATAAGCACAAGATCATGGGCAAATTATGTAGCAAAGCGCAAGAACAACGACAAATGAGGTTATTAAGTACGAGAACAAGTATAAATGATGTTGCTAAGAACAAGAACAAGGGCAAAAGAGGTTAAGTAGCACATGAACAACGACAATTGAGGTTGTTAAGCACACAAACAAGGGCAAATGAGGTTCGCAAATGAGGTTCACAAGCACAAGATGATGGGCAAATTATGTTGCAAAGTGCAAGAACAACGACAAATGAGGTTGTTAAGCACAAGAACAAGTGTAAATGATGTTGCTAAGCACAAGAACAAGGGCAAAAGAGGTTAAGAAGCATATGAACAACGACAATTGAGGTTGGGAAGGACGCGAACAAGCCCAAATGAGGTTCCTAAGCACAAGAACAAATGCAAATGATGTTCATAAGCACATGACCATGGGCAAAAGAGGTTCCTAAGCACAAGAACAAATTCAAATGAGGTTCATAAGCACAAGTTCAATGGAAAATTATGTTGGAAAGTGCAAGAACAACGACAAATGAGGTTGTTAAGCACAAGAACAAGGACAAAAGAGGTTAAGAATCATATGAACAACAACAATTGAGGTTGTTTAGCACACGAACATGGTCAAATGATGTTCCTAATCCGAACAAATGCAAATGAGATTCATAAGCACATGATCAAGGGCAGATGAGGTTGTTAAGCACACGAACAACGCCAATTGAGGTTGTTAAGCACACAAACAATGGCAAATGTGGTTCTTAAGCACAAGATCAAGGGCAAATTAGGTTGCAAAGCGCAAGAACAATGACAAATAAGGTTGTTTAGCACAATAACATGCTTAAATGTATTTCCTATGCACAGGAACAAATGCAAATGAGGTTCATAAGCACAAGATAATGGGCAAATTATGTTGCAAATCGTAAGAACAACAACAAATGAGGTTATCAAGCACGAGAACAAGTATAAATGATGTTGCTAAGCACTAGAACAAGAGCAAAAGAGGTTAAGAAGCATATGAACAACGACAGTTGAGGTTGTTAAGCACACGAACAAGGGCAATTGAGGTTCCTAAGCACAAGAACAAATGCAAATGAGGTTCACAAGCACATTATCATGGGCAAAAGAGGTTGTTAAGCACATAAACAACGCCAATTGAGGTGGTTAAGCACACGAACAAGGGCAAATGAGGTTCCTAAGCAAATGAACAAATGCAAATGAGGTTCATAAGTACAATATCAACGGCAAATTATATTGCAAAGCGCAAGAACAATGACAAGTGAGGTTGTTAAGCACAAGAACAAGTGTAAATGATGTTGCTAAGCACAAGAACAAGGGCAAAAGAGGTTAAGAAGCGTACGAACAACTACAATTGACGTTGTGAAGGACACAAACAATCTCAAATGAGGTTCCTAAGTACCAGAACAAATGCAAATGACTTTCATAAGCACATGATCATGGGCAAAAGAGGTTGTTAAGCACACGAACAACGCCAATTGAGGTTGTTAAGCACACAAACAAAAGCAAATGAGGTTCCTAAGCGCAAGAACAAATACAAATGAGGTTCATAAGCACAAGATCAATGGAAAATTATGTTGCCAAGTGCAAGAACAACGAGAAATGAGATTGTTAAGCACAAGAACAAGTGTAAATGATGTTGCTAAGAACTAGAACAAGGACAAAAGAGGTTAAGAAGCATATGAACAACAACAATTGGGGTTGTTAAGAACACAAACATGGTCAAATTATGTTGCTAAGCACAAGAACAAATGCAAATGAGATTCATAAGCACAAAATCAAGGGTAAAAAAGGTTGTTAAGCAGTCGAACAACGCCAATTGAGCTTGTTAAGCACAGAAACAAGGGCTAATGAGGTTCACAAGCACAAGATCAAGGGCCAATTATGTTGCAAATCGCAAGAACAACGATAAATGAGGTTGTTAAGCATAAGAACAAGTGTAAATGATGTTGCTAAGCATGAGATCAAGGGCAAAATATGTTAAGAAGCATATGAACAATGACAATTCAGGTTGTTAAGAACACGATCATCGGAAACTGAGGTTCCAAAGTACAAGAACAAATGCAAATGAGGCTCATAAGCACGATATCAAGGGCAAAAGAGGTTGTTAAGCACACGAACAACGCCAATTGAGGTTTTTATGCACACAAACAATGGCAAATAAGGTTCCTAAGCACAAGATCAAGGGCAAATTCGGTTGCAAAGCGCAAGAACAACGACAAATAAGGTTGTTTAGCACAAGAACATCTGTAAATGATGTTGCTAAGCACAAGAACAAAGGCAAAAGAGGTTAAGAAGCATATGAACAACGACAATAGAGGTTGTTAAGCACACGGACAAGGGCAAATGAGGTTCCAAAGCAGAAGGACAAATGCAAATGAGGTTCATCAGCACAAGATCAAGGGCAAATTATGTTGCAAAGCACAAGAACAACGCGAAATGAGGTTGTTCAGCACACAAACAAGGGCAAATGAGGTTCCTAAGCGCGAGAACAATTACAAATGAGATTCATAAGCACAAGATCATGGGCAAATTATATTGCAAAGCGCAAGAACAACGACAAATGAGGTTGTTAAGTACGAGAACAAGTATAAATTATGTTGCTAAGCACAAGAACAATGGAAAAATAGGTTAAGAAGCATATGAACAATGATAATTGAGGTTGTTAAGCACACGAACAAGGTCAAATGAGGTTCCTAAGCAAATGAACAAATACAAATGAGGTTCATAAGCACAAGATCAATGGCAAATTTTGTTGCAAACCGCAAGAACAACGACAAATGAGGTTGTTAACCACAAGAACAATTGTAACTGATGTTGCTAAGCACAAGCACAAGGACAAAAGAGGTTAAGAAGCGTATGAACAACGACAATTGACGTTGTGAAGGACACAAACAATCTCAAATGAGGTTCCTAAGCACCAGAACAAATGCAAATGACTTTCATAAGCACATGATCATGGGCAAAAGAGGTTGTTAAGCACACGAACAACGCCAATTGAGGTTGTTAAGCACACAAACAAAAGCAAATGAGGTTCATAAGCACAAGAACAAATATAAATGAGGTTCATAAGCACAAGATTAATGGAAAATTATGTTGCCAAGTGCAAGAACAACGAGAAATGAGGTTGTTAAGCACAAGAACAAGTGTTAATGATGTTGCTAAGCACAAGAACAATGACAAAAGAGGTTAAGAAGCATATGAACAACAAGAATTGAGGTTGTTAAGCACACAAACATGGTCAAATGATGTTCCTAACCACAAGAACAAATGCAAATGAGATTCATAACCACAAGATCAAGGGCAAAAGAGGTTGTTAAGCGTCCGAACAACGCCAATTGAGGTTGTTAAGCACACAAACAAGGGCAAATGAGGTTCACAAGCACAAGATCAAGGGCAAATTATGTTGTAAATCGCCAGAACAACGATAAATGAGGTTGTTAAGCACAAGAACAAGGGCAAAATAGGTTAATAAGCATATGAACAACGATAATTCAGGTTGTTAAGAACACGAACAAGGGCAAATGAGGTTCCAAAGTACAAGAACAAATGCAAATGAGGCTCATAAGCACAATATCAAGGGCAAAAGAGGTTGTTAAGCACACGAACAACGCCAATTGAGGTTGTTAAGCACACAAACAATGGTAAATGAGGTTCTTCAGCACAAGATCAAGGGCAAATTTGGTTGCAAAGTCCAATAACAACGAAAAATAAGGTTGTTTAGCACAAGAACAAGTGTAACGATGTTGCTAAGCACAAGAATAAGGGCAAAAGAGGTTAAGAAGCATATGATCAACGACAATAGAGGTTGTTAAGCACACGGACAAGGGCAACTGAGGTTCCTAAGCAAAAGAACAAATGCAAATGAGGTTCATAAGCACAAGATCAAAGGCAAATTATATTGCAAAGCACAAGAACAACGCCAAATGAGGTTGTTAAGTACACAAACAAGGGCAAATGAGGTTCCTAAGCGCGAGAACAAATACAAATGAGGTTCGTAAGTACAAGATCATGGGCAAATTATGTTGCAAAGCGCAAGAACAACAACAAATGAGGTTATTAAGTATGAGAACAAGTATAAATGGTGTTGTTAAGCACAAGAACAAGGGCAAAAGAGGTTAAGAAGCATATGAACAATTACAATTGAGGTTGTTAAGCACACGAACAAGGGCAAATGAGGTTCCTAAGTAAATGAACAAATGCAAATGAGGTTCATAAGCACAAAATCAAGGGCAAATTATGTTGCAAATTGCAAGAACAACGACAAATGAGGTTGTTAAGCACAAGACAACTGTAACTGATGTTGCTAAGCACAAGAACAAGGGAAAAATATGTTAAGAAGCATATGAACAACGACAATTGAGATTGTTAAGCACACGAACAAGAGTAAATGAGGTTCCTAAGCACAAGAACAAATGCAAATTATGTTGTAAAGTGCAAGAACAATGACAAATGAGGTTGTTAAGTACAAGAACAAGTGTAAATGATGTTGCTAAGCACATGAACAATGACAAAAGAGGTTAAGAAGCATATGAACAACGACAATTGATGTTGTGAAGGACACGAACAAGCTTACAAACACGAAACAGCTAAGATAAAGGGGTAGTAGAGTCATAGAGCTATTACCCATACTTTTATCTGTTAAGTTAACATATACATATTTTTGTTATCCATATTTCATACCCACTTAGATTAATAAGTTACTTACATACGGATCCGATAATAGTTCATTGAAATTAAAATAGTTCCATTCACTAGTAGAAAAAACACTTTTTGGATCGGTTATTTACGCACATCTGTATCGGATCTAGTTAACACACTACACTTGTTTATTTGCTTTGCATCCTCACGGGTACGTACTATAGCATATATGAATGGTATGCTCCATAACACAATCTTATTTGATTTCATTTTATTTACTATAAGAAAGTAGATTTATTTGTGAAATTTGTACATGGGAGTTAATTCATTTTTCTACATACCAACGACAGAAAAGAGGGAACCATTAACCATAAAAAGTTTCCAAGAAAATGAAAAATTTAGTCTCCAAGTATAGTTTAATATGAGGATCATTGAACGGTTAATTAAATTAGTTGTTTGGACTTTAAAAATAAAAATATGAACACATATTAAAAGGAAAGTTTTAATATGCATATATTACAATAACTGAACTCTCTCTAATTATGGGTGTTAATAACACCCCATTACCCGTTTACCCAACCCATATCATATTTGATAAGACGGGTACGGGTAAGGTTTTTTTCCGTTAGCTTAATGGATATGAGTATGGGTAAGATTTTTTTTTTGTTAGATAAACGGGTATGGGTATGGGTAAAGACTATTTCGTACCCGTTGGTTAATGGGTAATTATATAAAAATATAAAAATATTATATTCAATTGATTCATTTTTTTTATTTTCCATATCATTGTATCCAAGCTAATTAAACTGACGAGAATTTTTTTTATCTTCTTTGTCACAATAATTAGATATTATTAAAAATAATATCATGAGAAAATATATGCCTTTCGTTGTAAGAAGAATATTATATCAAATATATTACTTTTTTATTTAAATGTTTTGTTATTTAGTTAACGAATTGAATTTGTTAGAAATGATATTTGTGTTTTCGATTTTCATTTTTTCTTTATAAAAAATTATTAGTTAGATTTAATTGTATATTTGTATTTTGAAGAGGTATTGGTCCCACCGCTTTATGTATGTATGCATGCGTTAGCCATTCACTCTTGGACATAGTGTCAACTCATGCACATGGTACAGTTGGAGGTAAATTGATATAAAATTTAATGTATAAATAAAAGTACACAACTTTGGATTACACAGACATGTATATTAAAGACCCTGTTGTTGAAAAATATATTGGATCGAATGTACGAATGCCGGGGAATCTTTTGGCTGCATGGTTAATTGCTTTGTTTAGTTTAATTTAGTTACTTTATAGAATTGAAGATTAATTTGACCAAACGTGACAGATTCAATTAGAGTCAATGGACTGAAATTCAATCATATAAACAAATGCCAAAATGACGTGAGTACAGACAAATTAGTAAAAGAAGGCGCAGTTCAACAATGGAAAGAGACGGGAGTTTTGTAAAAAAAAAAATACTGTCGATTACATTCGCATAGACGAAACTGTTTTGATCAATAATTCAATACGATTGATAGCCACATACATGTGTGTTGAGTGATTGTAAAAGAAAAGTCAATGCGCATCTAATCTATGGAGAGAAGATGTTTAAGACAAAAAGGGTCATCATCTTATCAAGTTGGGATGTTTTGCCAGACATTGATCTGACAATAATACAAAATAAGTCATGAATCTTACTTTTATATTCGAATCTGTGATCAGTCGTGGTGGCAAGATCGAGATCTATATATATACATGCATATTATTAAAAAAGTTAATAAAATTTGTTGTTAATTCTTGTACGTACTTAAAAAAGTTTTGTTAATCGCTTAATCATTTGCAAAGTCTAGTGCTGCATTTTTATTACTTTGTAAATAATTTGTCAAATATATGCACACTATATATATCTTCATGGGTAATAATTAAAACATTTGGAACATTGATTTTCTTCCTCTCACAATCATAGCAACCAAGATGCCCATTTGTATCATTTTCTATATATTCAAAAGTCAGTAAAAATTGAAAAAAAAAAAAAAAAAAAAACACCTTTAGACAAATCTAATTTGACCATTTCAAAAACCGAGCATGGTCCCGTAAGGCAAAGATTAATATTTAAAAACCATACAGCTCAAGTAGCTATCTATTATAAGTACTTTGGATTACACAAATTATTTATTGGAGAGTTGTATATCGACCCCACCCTGTCCCTTTTATTAAAATATATTTACCTCTACGAATGCTGGCCTATAATTTGGATGCATGCACCAGGGTTGTCAATGGATAGAATAGTGGAGACATAATTTTCATATCTACATTAAATACAGAATTAGTATTATCCATATCTTATTCATATTTATTAAATTTTAATCTTATCAGTATTCTATTCTTACTCATTAATTAATTAATAACGAATAACAAAATAAATAGCAAGTATAATATCAAAATAATTAATAGCTTATATAATTTAATTAAAAACTGACAAATAAACATATATATTAAGCACATCATGCATGTATATGTAATATCATAAAATATAAATTATATATTTTTTTATCCCTTTTAATAAAAATTATAAATTGATAATCAATTATACTGATATAAAATATTGTATAAATCAATTTCGTGATAAATTACTAATAAAAAAATGTTGGATAAAATATATATAGAATGTATATCGAATAGTAATTTTGTCATAAAACTGAAAAAAAAATATTATGATATATATATATGAGGAGTGATCCACTTACACAAAAAATTGGTGACACCTAATTACACCCTACAGTTTTAAGTTTTCAATGTTCAAATAGTCGATCCAAACCGTTCCACATGATCTCCATATATTAAATGTGCTTGGAGACCAAATTTACATTTTTTTTTTGAAATTTTCAATATTTATTAAGTATTTACAAAATCGTTGTTTTCAGACCATTGAATTTTTCTTTTTCTGATCCATATATATATTTGTTAACTTAAAAAAAAAAAAAATTCTTACCCATAACCACTTAATCAAATACGTTATAGATCCGATAAATTATTGAAATAGTTCCATTAATTATCCACACTCATATATAGTCACTGGCATAATCGACTAAACCAACAAATTAAACTTCGTCCGAGTTACGTACGACATGCAATTGCTTCCCTATTTTTATTCGTTGGAACTGAATGTTGGTCCAACAAATTTCACAAATGAAACTATTTTTCACAGTAAATAAAATAAAATCAGATAATTAGGATTTTGAATTTGAGCAGACCATGCACATATATATACTCCAGGACACACCCTATGTGCATCTGTGAGGATGCACGACTTATAAGAATATATGTTACAGACTTAAATAGCCGAAATTTTTATAAATATACAAAATTCTAAATTAATTTCACAATCTATACATTTTTTATATTAATTTCCAAATCTTAAGTCAGAACCGCTGACTCTGTCAGCGGTTTCAGAAAGCTAGAACCACTGACAGGGTCAGCGGTTTAATCCAAGTACGATTTTTGATGTTTTCTGCACACTTTTTGAAACAACGCACGACTCAGATTAAAACACTGTTTGTAATCATTACAGAGTTGCGTAGTTTCATCCGAATTGAATTTAATATAATTTTTCATTTAATTATTTTATTCAATTAGAAAATATTATAATTTATTTATTTTTCTATTAAAATATTAGAAATATTTTTATATATATTTTTAAATTAGATAGAATACCATATAATTTGATTTATTAGAAAGACATAAACAAATAACCCGGATCAATATTTTTCAGATCGGATTTTTCATGGCTGTAAGAAAAATTAAAATATTTCTTTGTGTGTTATTAGGAAAAAATAAAAATGATTTGAATCTGAATTATTAATCCCGGTTCAAAAGTCACTTCTAGGTAAATACATAAAATATTATGGTCTTTCTATTTTTGAAAAAATAAAAGTTTAACAGAAATATCTAACATTTAATAAAATAAACTTAATGCTGCTATCTTATTCTATCACTTAATAAAATAATCTGTTGACAAAGGGATTCCGCTGACTCTGTTAGATATTTTTGTTAAACTTTTATTTTTTCAAAAATAGAAAGACTATAATATTTTCTGTATTTACCTAGAAGTAACTTTTGAACCGGAATCAATAATTCAGATTCAAATCATTTTTATTTTTTTCTAATAACACAAAGAAATATTTTAATTTTTCTTACAGCCATGAAAAATCCGATCTGAAAAATATTGATCCGGGTTATTTGTTTATGTCTTTCTAATAAATCAAATTATATGGTATTCTATCTAATTTAAAAAGTATATAAAAATATTTCTAATATTTTAATAGAAAAATAAATAAATTATAATATTTTCTAATTAAATAAAATAATTAAATGAAAAATTATATTAAATTCAATTCGGATGAAACTGCGTAACTCTGTAATGATTACAAACAGTGTTTTAATCTGAGTCGTTCGTTGTTTTAATCTGAATCGTCCGTTGTTTCAAAAAGTGTGCAGAAAACATAAAAAATCGTGCTTGGCTTAAACCGCTGACTCTGTCAGCGGTTCTAGCTTTCTG
Organism: Carex arenaria; assembly: GCA_964058825.1. Taxonomy (NCBI): domain Eukaryota; kingdom Viridiplantae; phylum Streptophyta; class Magnoliopsida; order Poales; family Cyperaceae; genus Carex; species Carex arenaria. The sequence goes on along the minus strand of CAXKVW010000100.1, from coordinate 450,046 downwards.
AAACCGCTGGCAAAGTCAGCGGTTCTGGCTTCTGAAACCGCTGACAATGTCAGCAGTTTGGATAAATTTGAAAATTAATATAAAAAATGTATAGATTGTTAAATTAATTTGAGATTTTGTATATTTATAAAAATTTCGGCTTAAATAGCAATTCAAATACGGAGTCAATAACACATTTGACTGCATAACCAAATACACATTTGATGAAAAAAAAACAAGGAAACAAAGCATATAGAAGAAAATGAAAGAAGGATAAGTTGTGTAAAAATGGAGTGACTGTAATCGAGCTAGCTAGGTTGCATATATTACTTGCTACCTATATTTACCCAAGTTTATATTTCCTGCCACACCTCCGGGAGTTTTTTCATATTGAAATTCAACACCCGGCCTTGGTGGCCTTTGGTGGTGGTGGCGGGACCCCAGACGCATGACGCCTCAAAATTTCTTTTCCGTTCTCAATTAAGTACTTCAGCTCCGGTAGCTTCTTGTCTGATTTTCTACTGATACTGTAGTTTGTCCCAACGTGCTTGTATGGTTGCACATATTTTCCCGTGATGTCGTTTACTTCTTCTGTGATAGCATTTACCTTTCTATTCCAATCAACCACTAGTTGTCCTCCATCTTTAATGTTGTCAGTCACATCCTTCTGAATAGCCTGCAACTCTTCGAAAGCCATCTCCAATGCTCTTATGTACGAATCAACTTTGAAGGGGTAGGCCACATACTTGCCGAGGTAGATAACAGGAGGAACCGCAGCAGGGGGGATAGATAACTGCATTAATTTGAAGTTAGGATTCTAGTTAATAAAAGGAAAATATTGTAAAATTTTATGGATAAAATTAAGGCACAATGTTTGTTTCTAGGCTTGCTTTGTGGTTCAATTAATATATCTGCCAAATTAGAACCAGACGAACAAGAAAAAAAAAATGCAACCACAACTCTGGGAATATTTTCTCTTTCTTAATGCTTTATTCATTTTATATCGATCCTATTTCATAGTTTACTGACTCTCAGATCGAGCAAGCTCTATTATAGTTTAGCTGGATAAGTGATGACGTACAATGTAACAAAATATGTGGATTTTGAATTTCATTTTTTTCTTTCTGGCTGGCGGTTGTGATTTCATTTGAAGGAACCTTGGTGTTAAAAAGAAAGATAAGCATTTTAGGCGATTAGTGAAATACGTACTGGATGGAGAACCAATTTTCTTAATTAAAACTATGACAGATGGGGAGAGGAAAGAATTAAGAACAGTAGAAAGAACTACATACGTACCAGTAATTCAGGTGACATTTTGATTTCTTTTTCCTTGATGATATATATATTCAGTAGGAGTATGATTTTTATTGATCAATCGCACTTTAAGTAGTACAAAGGATGCAAGTTTTTCTTGCTTTTATGAAGTAGAGCTGTAGAGCATCAACTTTGGGAGCATTATATATCCTCTCCCGTTGGACCGGGTCGCACATGATCTCAAACACTTGTATATATAATATGCATGCCTCATCGTACCATATGGAGGGTTTGGTAGACTGAGTACGAACCTCCAAATCACATTAATACCATTCCGATCTGCAACGCTCGGTCAAAGCGTATGCAAAGACCCGGTAAGCATATATTACACTGTCAATGGAACTATTTCAATTTCAATTTATTTATCGTATCCGTAACGTATTCGATTAATTGGGTATCAATATGGCAATAAAAAATTTATAATTGTTAACTAATCTGATAAAAGTATGAGTAATATCTATTATTTGTACCCTTCATCCTAGGATGAGATAATTAATTAGTAAATATTAAATTACTGCTGATAATTTTTTATTTATATGTTTAACTATATATATTTTTTATTATATATTATGATAAAATTAATAATTAATAAACATTTTGTATATTTGTATTTAGTAATTTATGATAAAATTATTTTGTCTGACATCTTTTTTGCAATTAGTAATTTATGACGAAAGTAATTTGTACAATATTCTATATATATATATATATATATGTGGGTTTATTAGCTAGATTGACAATTTAATATTTTTTTATAAAAAAAGAATCGAATAATATATAACTTATTTTTTACGATATTACATACATGATGTGATTGATATATTTATTTATTATTTATTTTGATGAATTGAATTATATAAGCTATTAATTTATTCGATATTATACTCGCTATTTGTTTTACCCGTTATTTTAACAGAAAAGCGCGGAATATCAATAAGATTAAAAATTAATGAATAAGAATGAGATATATATTATAAATAACCAATTCTATAAATATAGATATGAAAATTTTGTCTGCACCCCACGTTTAGTCTATATAATTAATATTGACACCCCTAGTGCATGCATGCATCCAAATTATAGCCCAGCGTTCGTAGAGGTCAACCGTTTTCAATTAAAATGGACACGGTCGATGTACACTCTCCAATAAACAATTTTTGTAATTCAAACTATTATAATATAGCTACTTGAGCTATGTAGTTTTAAATATGAATCTTTGCCTTACAGCGGCACCTCTGTACGTACTCCGTTAGTTTTTCGGCACAGACACTTAGAGATCATGGTTGAAATAGTCAAATTAGATTTAAGTCTAAAAGTGTTGATTTTTACCCAATTTTGGATAGAAAATGATACACTTCCTTGTTAGCATCTTGGATTCTTTGATAGTGATCGATCGAGGTGAAGAAAATGTTGAAAATGTTTAATTTGTCCGGCGTGAAAACATAGTAATTAATGCAAATAATTCACAATATATAGTTAATTACAAAATGTAATAAGTTTCCAGCCCTATGCAAATAAATTAGCAATTTTACGAACTTTGCACTAGTAAGTGCAGGAATTAACAAATTTTATTAACTTTTTTGTATAACATGTATATTAGTTGTATATATGTCTTTCAATCTCGGCACCGCAACTGAATAGATTTGAAAATAAACATAAGATCATGACTTATTGCATTATATATTGTCATATCAAATAATGACAAAAGGACAACTTTTTTTTAATAAGAATAACAATCCAACTTCCATTTTATTAACCGCAATTATTTACAAAGTTTGTTAGAGTTTTGAGTAGTAACTCTATGGTGTATTTACCAAGCCTCATCATGGTATATGTGTAGCCCCCATCTCATTCCATTGTTGAACTGCGCCTTCTTTTGCCAATATGTCTGTCACGTCATTTTGGCATCTGTTTATATTATTGAATTTCAGTCCATTGACTCTAATTGAATCTCTGTCACGTTTGGTCAAATTAATCTCCAATTCTATAAAGTAACTAAATTAAACAAAACTTCGCAATTAACCATGCAGCCAAAAGATTCCCCGTCATTCGTACATACGATCCAATATTTTTCAACAACAGGTTCTTTAATTAATATACAAGTCTGTGTAATCCAAACCGGTGTATTTTTATATCAATTTACCTCCAACTGTACCATGTGCATGACACTATGTTCAAGAGTGAATGGCTAAACCATACATACATATATACATAAAGCGCTGGGACCAATACCTCCATCCGACCGCTGGTATGTGTTTATATTTTCATTTTTAAAATCCAAAAACCTAATTTTTAAACTCTACTTGGAGACTAAATTTTACATTTTTGTTTGGAAACTTTTTATGGTTATAGTGGTTCCCTCTTTTCTGTCTTTGGTTTGGTATGCAGAAAAATCAATTAACTCCCATGTACAAATTTCACAAATGAATCTACTTTCTTATAGTAAATAAAATGAAATAAAATAAGATTGTGTTATGGAGCACACCATGCATATATGTTACAGAACGTACCCGTGAGGATGCAAAGCAAATAAACAATTGGAGCCAAACAATACATTTGTGTCAATATAACCAAATACAGTTTTCATGAAAAGAAAATGAAACAAAGCAAATAAAATTAAATTAAAAAAAAAAAACGAACTAGCTGTCTAAACAATTGGAGTGACTGTGAAGTTACATACTTGGATTGCAACCAAATTGGATGCAAAATCCAAGTTTCGAGCTACTCTTTGGTTTGTATTGGATTTTCAAACCCGTTGGCTGCGGCACCCGAGAACCTTTCAAAAAATCATTTATCATTACGTTATTACGCAAGCTCTCCACCTCGGTAAGTAATTTGGCTGCTTTTCTGCTGATGTTGTAGGTTGTCCAGATACACTTGCACTGTTGCTTATGGCTTAATTTCCCCGATGGCATTTACTACTTGTATCATTTCATTTACCTGTGTAGTCCACTCCTTCACTTGTTGTCGTACATTATCTGTAATGTGCACATTCTTGACATCCTCTTTCATAGCCTTCAACTGTCTTAAACTTAACTCCAAGGCTCTATGTTTGTACCAACTTTGAAGGGATACGCCACATGCTTGCCGATGTACCTCAAGGGCATAATCGCAGCAAGGGGAATAGCTGACTACATTATCATGGATTCAAGCAGTAAGTTAAAGTTAGGATGTTAATTAATAGAAGGAAAATGTTGTAAATTTTATTGATAAAATTAGGGCACATTGTTTGTTTCTAGGCTTAATTTGTGGTTCAATATATCTCTGTCAAATTAGAACCAGACGAACAACGACTACAATGCATCCACAACTGAGGAATCTTTTCTCTTTCTTAATGTTTTATTCATTTTATAATTTATATCCTATCTCATAGTTTAGTTACTCTAAGAGAAAACTCTATTATAGTTTAGCTGGACAAGTGATGTAGTACAATATGACAAAATATGTGGATATTAATTTAATTTTTTTTTTTTTTTTTGCTTTCTGGCTGGCGTTTGTGATTTCATTTGAAGGAACCTTGGTGTTGAAAAATAAAGATAATCATATTTTAGGGGATTAGTGAAATACGTACTGGATGGAGGACCAATTTTCTTAATTAAAACTATAACAGATGATGAGAGGAAAGAATTAAGAACAGTAGAAAGAACTACATGCGTACCAGTAATTCAGCTGACATTTTGATTTCTTTTTCCTTGATGATATATATATTCAGTACGTAGGAGTATGATTTGTATTGATCAACCGCGCTTTAAGTCGTACAAACTACAAAGGATGCGAGTTTTTCTTGCTTTTATGAAGTGGAGCATCAACTTTGGGAGCATTATATATCCTCTCCCGTTGGACCGGGTCAAACATGATCTCAAGCACTTGTATATATAATATGCATGCCTCATCGCACCATATGGAGGTTTTGGTAGACTGAGTACGAATCTCCAAATAACATTAATTACCAGTCCGATCTGCACAGGATGAGGATGAATAATTACCCCCACCTTGATTATTTTAATCTTCCCTTTAATTAAAGAGTAAAGATTTTGTCCCCCTCCTTTTAGTCCCCTAAATGTCCCCCTAACTAACTTATCCATAAAAAAGTACAATGGGGACCACTAACTAACTAAGAGAAACATTAATTACTTGAGGGACCACTTAAATTTGAAAAAAATTACAACTGGTGTGCACATGTATAAACACTTATGCGTGCAAGTATTCCTATATAATATATCAAGTATTTATACCTAAGATATTAAGTATTTAAATAAAAAAACTGGACATAAACTTTCTTTTTTCCATAGTCACACACCCATCTTTTACATGTTTTTAGAAGTGGGTTTTTTTTTCTCCGTTTAATCTAATCAATATTTCTAATGATCCGCGAGGAATTTTGCAAATCTAAAACCACGAATATTTTCTACGTAATTTTCTCTTTCAAATGAGATCCATGATGAAGTACTTTCGGGTTCTTCGTCGTTCAAGTACTCATACCTCGACATGTAAGTATTCATACCTCGTCGAGCAAGTATTCATACCTTGTAGTGTGAATACTTTCAATCTTATAGTGTGAATACTTACATTATATTTGCACAGATATTAAAGATCTCATGCATTACCTGAGTGGTCCGGATTATGATCGGACGGTCTGTATCTAAACACAAACGGTGCGTTCATGCAGAGAATACTGAATTGATTCACACGAATCTCAAGAAAATGTTGATCTGTATAATTGCTGGACTATAATATTTTCAATTCATACTTCAAGCATCAAATACATTCATACTTTAGTTATAAGTATGAATACTTTCTCCAGTACCTATCAATACATTTAAGCACCAAATAGATTAACTGATTTATCACCATAACAATTCACACTTCAATCCGTAAGTATGAATACTTAAAATTTTAGATATTAATATTTTTACTAAAACTTCAATGTTTAGATATGAATACTTGATGTTAATATTTTTATTAGAAATACTTGATATCTTAGGTATGAATACATGATATATTATATATTAATACTTGCATGCATATGCATTCGTACTTGTGCATCGTATAAGTATGAATACTTTCCTCAGTATATATCAATACGTTCAAGCATCAAACAAATTAACTAATTAAAGTTATTTTACAACATAACAATTCACACTTCAATGTATAAGTATGAATACTTGATGTTAATATTTTTATTAAAAATACTTGATATCTTAGTTATGAATACTTGATATCTTATATATTAATAATTGCGTACATATGCATTCGTACTTGTGCACAGTTTTTTTAGAAATATATTTTGTATTTTAGGTATGAATACTTGCATTACGAGATGTAAATACTTGCTCGACGAGGTGTAAATCATTTAGGAATTTCTTAGGAATATTTTACAACATAAAAATTCACACTTCAATGCGTAAGTATGAATATTTTAATGTTCTAGTATGAATATTTTATATGTTTTAGTATGAATACTTTATAATTTGAATATTTTATAGTAACTTTGTAGTTTGAATATGTTATATGTTGAATATTTGCTGATAAGTATATGTATATATGTAATGTTTTAGTGTGAATATTTACATGTTTTAGTATGAATACTTTGTAATTTGTATATTTACTAATAATGATACGTTCAAAGTTATAGAATGAGTACTTTATATATTTTTAGTATGAATACTTTCTAAATTTAGTATGAATACTTGTATGTCGAGGTATGAGTACTTGAACAATAAAGAATCCGAAAGTACTTCATCATGGATCTCATTTGAAAGAGAAAATTACGTAGAAAATATTCGTGATTTTAGATTTACAAAATTCCTCATAGATTGTTAGAAATATTGACGAGATTAAACGGAAAAAAAAAAACCCACTTCTAAAAATGTGTAAATGATGGATGTGTGATTAGAGAGAAAAGAAAGTTGATGTCCAGTTTTTTGTTTAAATACTTGATGTCTTAGGTATGAATACTTGATATATTATCTAAGAATACTTGCGTGCATAAGTGTTCATACATGTTCACGCTAGTTGTAAATTTTTTCAAATTTAAGTGGTCTCCAAAGTAGTTATTGTTTATCCAAGTTAGTTAGTGGTCCCCATCATACTTTATGGATAAGTTAGTTAGGGGGACATTTAGGGGATAGAATGAGGGGACTATTAGTCACTCCCTTAATTAAATACCAGTTGTCAGTTGAAAAGCCCGGTCAATTAAACCGTAAGCAAAAGACCCAGTCCTCACAGTTTCAACTCCAACTTTAAGTTATTAAGGTAATCATATATATATTACACTGTCAATGGAACTATTTCAATTTCAATTTATTTATCGGATCAGTAATGTATTTGGTTAATTGGGTATCAATATGGTAACAAAAAATGTATAATTGTTAACTAATCGGATAAAAGTATGAGTAATAGCTATTTTGTACCCTTCATCCTTAGGATGAGATAATTAATTAGTAAATATATATTAAATTACTGCTGATAATTTTTTATTTATACGTATAACTATATAATTTTTTAGTATATATTATGATAAAATTAATAATTGATAAACATTTTGAATATTTTTTATTTAGTAATTTATGATAAAATTATTTTATCTGACTTTTTTTTTTTTGCAATTAGTAATATATGACGAAAGTAATTTATACAATGTTCTATATATATGGCTTTATTAGCTAGATTGACAATTCAATATTTTTTTATAAAAAGGAATCGAATAATATGTAACTTATCTTTTACGATATTACATACATGATGTGCCTGATATTTTTATTTATTTGTTATTTGATAGATTGAATTATATTAGCTATTAATTTATTCGATATTATACTCGCTATTTGTTTTACCCGTTATTTTAACAGGAAAGCGCGGAATATCAAAAAGATTAATTTAAAGTTAATGAATAAGAGTGAGATATAAATAATACTAATTCTATAAATACACAGATATGAAAATTTTGTCTGCACCCTACCTTTATATAAAATTGATACCCCTAGTGCATGCATGCATGCATCCAAATTATAGCCCAGCGTTTGTAGAGGTCAACTGTTTTCAATTAAACACGCTCGATGTACAACTCTCCAATAATTAATTTGTGTAATCCAAACTATTATAATAAACCTACTTGAGCTGTGTAGTTTTAAATATGAATCTTTGCCTTACGGCACCTCTGTACGTACCATGCGATCCGTTTTTCGGCAGACACTTAGAGATCATACTTGAAATGGTCAAATTAGATTTAAGTCTAAAAGTGTTGGTTGATTTTTACCCAAATTTGGATAGAAAATGATACACTTCCTTGTTACATCTTGGATTCTTTGATAGTGATCGATCGAGGTGAAGAAAATGTTGACAATGTTTAATTTGTCCGGCGCGAAAACATAGTAATTAATGCAAATAATTCACAATATATAGTTAACTACAAAATGTAATAAGTTTTCAGCCCTATGCAAATAAGTTAGCGATTTTACGAACTTTGCACTAGTAAGTGTAGGAATTAACAAATTTTATAAACTTTTTTGTATAACATGTATATTAATTAGTTGTACATATATATGTCTCTCAATCTCGGCACCGCAACTGAATAGATTTGAAAATAAAAATAAGATCATGACTTATTGTATTATATACTGTCATATCAAATAATGATAAAAGGACAACTTTTTTTTAATAAGAATAACAATCCAGCTTCCATTTTATTAACCGCAATTATTTACAAAGTTTGTTAAGAGTTTTGAGTAGTAACTCTATGGTGTATTTACAACATTAAAAAAAACTCTATGGTGTATTTACAATGTTAAAAATAGATATAAAAGAAACGTAAAAATTAAAGTTAAAATTAAAATTAAAATTACAATAGAAATAAAAAGGGAGAAATACTTCTTCTATTCTTATATGACAGACCTTGTATTAATTTGTTAAATTCCATTGTGTACATTTTTTTTCCGCAAGCTCTTCAACTGTTTTGGATTGCTCTATGAATATACGCGTACATCGTTTTTCTCCGTAGTATATGGTGCAATAAGTATGAGGCCCAAAATATGGGCACCCATCCTCTGCGGAGTTCTTTACCTGCGGAGCTGATCGGACGGTTCAGATTTAATCTCAGCCGGTGAGTGCTCGGATGATGGAGGGAGCAGTATTAATTTTTCTTTGAGATTCGTGCCACAATCTTATTTGGTCCGTCCGATCAAAACGAATGGACCAGATTAAAAGAACCACACAGCTCTGCAGGTAAAAACTCCGCAGAGGATGCCATTCCCCAAAACATATGGTAGGTGGATCTATTGGGCTCATATATAGTAGTTAGAATCCTTGCTTGTGGTGGCACACCAAATGATGGGTGGGTATCCCCTGTGGTACACTATGGTGTAGAATAAGAAATTATTTTCGTTTCAAATAGAGGATCCGCTTTAAAAGTTTGTGCCAAGTTAAAGTAGATGATGCAAATTTCATTTTACACAGTAGGGTGCCGCATTGATCTGAACTTCCAATTTTTTTTTTTTAGAAACTAGACAGAAACTGTCAGGTAAATTTATTGAACCATAAATGTAATTTTACAACTCAGTTTCCATAAAAGCAAGCATAAAAGAAATAGACGGTAAAGAACTCTAGCAATTCTTTAGCCACATCTTCATCTGTTGAATACATCTGAAGGCTGATACCTTTGCTCTTGATCCTTCCTCTCTAAAGATGATGGTGTTGCGTTCCTTCCAAATATGCCATGCTACGCAAATGAACCAAGAAGCCCATTTAGTTCTTGTCATGCTTCCTTCAACCTTTACCAGAGCCCATGAATCATTCCATGTATCAACTATTGAGGTTCCGATGACCATCAACTTATATCCCAGCAATGACTGTACATGGTACCACACTTCTACCACCCCGAGCCACAGGAATAGTAAGTGTATATATGATTCTACTGGACAGTTCTGACACAGCACACATTGCAGGTCACATTCCATTCCCCTTTTTCTCAGAATGTCTCTTGTCAGAATTCTTTGGTTCAGCATCAAAAAGGCAAAAATCTTGACCGATCAATGAACTTTAGTTTTCCAAACAGGGGCGGACCCAAGTTAATCTAGGGGCTGCCCCCCCCCCCCCCCCCCCCCCCCCCCCTCCGATTTTGAGCTTTAGTTGAGATTTAGACGTTTCGATCAACTCTGCCGCTCTCTGAAATTTTTTTTGCCTCTCTTTGGATATTTGATTTGTAATTCGAGTTAAATTTAAGGTTAAAATTAAAATAAATTTAATGACTTTTGATTGGTAATTGAATTATAGGTTAAAATATCATAAATTACAAGTTAGAGTATTAAAAAGTATAAATTAAAGTATTATTTTTTATCGAGAACCTAATTAGTTAATGGGTTTAAATCCGATTCGATTCCTTCCTCCCCCTCCCCTCCCCTGACGAAAATCCTGGATCTGCCCATGTTTCCAAATATAAGTAAATTCCCATCTTATCAGCCCCCCAGTTACCAACATTCTATAACGGATCTAGATGTGTATAAACCCGAATTTTTCCATCTCCAACTTATAGAATCCACTCCTGTGGTCACAACTGACTGGTCCTTTGGTTGAATAGTTGCCAAAACCTCTTGAAGGGATATGAACTTCCGTATCAGAGGCAGGGGATCTGAACTCCCAATTTATGGGCTCTTAGAAGGGATTTGCATTTGCAGTGGAACTTTATTTATATAAAAGAACGCTAACAGCCTGACACTTTTTATTCCACTTTAATTTTGAGATACAGCGTAATTGCTTACTTAGAATGGTTTGCATGTGTTGAGTACTTGAGTAATTGCATTATGGAAGCCAATGCCCATGTGGTCTAGAAGAGGAGATGTCTAAGATAAAAAAAGGTCATCATCGGATCAAGTTGGTCCTTTGCTAGACTTTGATATGAAAATAATACAATAAGCCATGAATCTTATTTGTATGTTCGAATATATCCAGTCGCGGTGGCAAGATCGAGAGACATATTAAATTTATACATATTTTATACAAAAAAGTTTATAAATTTTTTAATTCCTGTACTTATTAATAAAATATTTGTAAAATCGCTACTTAATTGCATAGGGCTGAAATTTTTATTACATTTTGTAAATAACTAGTGAATTATTTGCATTATAGGTTTTCGCGCGGGACGAATTAAACATTTTCAACATTTTCTTCAGCTCACTATCAAATAATTGTATCATCTTCTATACAAAACTGTGTAAAAATTAACAAACACGTTTAGACTGAAATCTAATTTGACCATTTCAACCATGATCTCTAATTATCTGCCGAAAAACAGAGCATGGTACGTATAGAGGTGCGTAAGGCAATGATTAATATTTAAAACTACACAGCTCAAGTAGCTATATTATAAGTAGTTTGGATTACACAAATTTATTATTGGAAAGTTGTATATCGACCGTGTCCACTTAATTGAAAACGGTTGACCTCTACGAAATCTGGGCTATAATTTGGATGCATGCATGCACCAGGGGTGTCAATATATAGAATAAACGTAGGGTGGAGAGAGAATTTTCAAATCTATATTTATAGAATTAGCATTACTTAATACTTATATCTTATTCATTCTGCGCTTCCCTGTTAAAATAACGGGTATAAAATAGGTATGACCCATAATTTTATCCGATAAGTTAACAAATATATAGTTTTTGTTACATATTTGATTCCCACTTAATCGAATAAGCGCATTTCGGATCCGATAAATCATTGAAATTGAAATAGTTCCATTGACACGTCTAATATATGCTTACCTCAATAACTTAAAAGTAGGAGTTGAAACTGTGAGGACTGGATCTTTTGCTTATGCTTTGACCTGGTAGTTAATTAAAGAGAAGATTAAAATAATCAAGGTGGGGGTAATTAATTCATCCTCCTCCTGTGCAGATTCGTACTCAGTCTACCAAAACCTCCATATCGTATGTTGAGGCATGCATATTATATATAAAAGTGCTTGAGATCATGTTTGACCCGGTCCAACGGGAGATGATATATAATGCTCCCAAAGTTGATGCTCGACTTCATAAAAGCAAGAAAAACTTGCATCCTTTGTTCGACTTAAATTAAGTGCGATTGATCAATACAAATCATACTCCTACTGAATATATATCATCAAGGAAAAAGAAATCAAAATGTCAGCTGAATTACTGGTACGTACACATAGTTCTTTCTACTGTTCTTAATTCTTTCCTCTCACCATCTGTTATAGTTTTATACTTTTATTTAAGAAAATTGGTTCTCTATCCAGTACGTATTTCACTAATTCCCTAAAATGCTTATCTTTCTTTGTCACATTATACATCATCACTTATCCATAATAGAGCTTGCTCTGAGAGTAACTAAACTATGAAATAGGACGATATAAAATGAATAAAACATTAAGAAAGAGAAAAGATTCCCCAGTTGTGGTTGCATTTTTGTTCTTGTTCGTCTGGTTCTAATTTGACAGATATATTAATTGAACCATGCACAAAGCAAGTTTAGAAACAAACATTGTGCCTTAATTTTATCCATAAAATTTTACAGATACATTAATGTTTGTCAAATTTGACAGATATATTAATGTAGTTATCCTACATACTGTAGTTGGTTCTAATTTGACAGATATATTAATGTAGTTATCTATCCCCCCTGCTGCTGTTCCTCCTGTTATCTACATCGGCAAGTATGTGGCCTACCCCTTCAAAGTTGATTCGTACATAAGAGCATTGGAGATGGCTTTCGAAGAGTTGCAGGCTATTCAGAAGGATGTTACTGACAACATTAAAGATGGAGGACAACTAGTGGTTGATTGGAATAGAAAGGTAAATGCTATCACAGAAGAAGTAAACGACATCACGGGAAAATATGTGCAACCATACAAGCACGTTGGGACAAACTACAGTATCAGTAGAAAATCAGACAAGAAGCTACCGGAGCTGAAGTACTTAATTGAGAACGGAAAAGAAATTTTGAGGCGTCATGCGTCTGGGGTCCCACCACCACCACCAAGGCCGGGTGTTGAATTTCAATATGAAAAAACTTCCGGAGGTGTGGCAGGAAATATAAACTTGGGTAAATTTAGGTAGCAAGTAATATATATAGATATATATCAACCTAGCTAGCTTGATTACAGTCACTCCATTTGTTTACACAACTAATCCTTCTTTCATTTTCTTCTATATATATATGCTTTGTTTCCTTTATTTTTTCCATCAAATGTGTATTTGGTTATGCAGTCAAATGTGTTGTTGACTCGATATTTGTATTGCTATTTAAATCTGTAACATATATTCTTATAAGTCGTGCATCCTCACATGGTGTATGTCCTGGAGAGTGTATATATGTGCGCATGGTCTGCTCAATTTCAAAATCTTAATTATCTGATTTTATTTTATTTACTGTGAAAAATAGTTTCATTTGGGAAATTTGTTGGACCAAGATTCAGTTCCAAATTAAGACTGAAAAGAGGGAAGCAATTGCATGTCGTACGAAGTTTTGTTGGTTTATTCGATTATGCCAATGACTATATGATTAATTAATCACTCCATTGAGCTACTCATTAATTGGATAATTTGGGTGTCGAGTTTTTAATTGTATATGCTATGTTCCACCTACATGTATCATATCCATATCTCATATGGTACAAATATTGCGATCAGGATTTGAAAAAAAAAATGATTTGATATGTTCTATTTATATATAGGGTTTGTCTGTGCAAAGCAATAAGTGCTTGCCTTGTCAATGGGCATGGTGAGCGTAGGATCAATTGAAGATCCGTGTGGTTCACTAATCCTAATGGCGCTGAAAAATTAGTTATATAATTAACTTTTAGGATATAATTTTTTATTATTTTATTATTTTTTACTTTTTTTTTTTATAATTTATGAAAGATGCAAAAAAAAATGACTTAAAAATAAAAGAATATTGCCAATAATTTAGACCATTTTTTGCAATGTTTCATAAATAATAAAAAATAGTAAAAAAAATTCTAAAAATAGTAAAAATTGGTATTCTACAATTTCATTATATATCAAATTTATTGAGCTACTTAAATCGAAATGTGAAGTTTCTACGATAGGTTTTTGAGGCCGTAGCACGGATGGCCTTATGCTATCCATAACACCCAAGTCTTACTCTAACTAAAACTTATGTTAATTCAATTATCACACGAAGATTGAAGAAAATATAGTAGAATTGATGGCAAAATTAACATCAACAGTTATTTTTCGAATACGGATCGGATATTATCCATACTGTTTAGTTATCAGATATCTCTATCTACACAGATATTTAGTTATCAGATATCCATATCTAATTTTTCGAATACGGATCGGATATTATCCATACTGTTTTCACTCCCTACCTCTACTGCATTCCCTTTTACAATTAGTGGATCTGGGTCGTTCTTTTTAATTTGGCACGAATCTTAAAGCCCAATAATACTGAAACTGCTAGCCCGAATCCCAAAGCAGGTACCTGGCAGGACACTTGTCCCCATATTATGAGTATCGGTCCGATTAGAATAAAAAAAAATTCAGCATCTGAGGCCATCACCATCTGAGCTATTTTTTTTCCGTAAAGAGCCAAGAGCCCAAGACCCATCGGATCCGACTCTGCTGCTTTTTTGAGAGAAAAGCAGTGTCCTGCTTTTCTAATCCCAACCATTCAAAATTTTCAATTCGCGTATCTCAATAAAAAAAACTTTTCCATGCACAAATCTCAACGAATTTGAATGATTGAGGTCGGAAAAGCAGGGTCCTGCTTTTCTCTCAGAAAAGCAGCAGAATCCGATTCAAGACCCATCAGAGGCCATCACCATCTGAGCTAGATGTACAGTTTACCAAGGTACCTCTGTTAGTTGATCAAATTGAATGAACGATTTAACTTGGCTCTTTTACAAAGTTCCGAGTACCAATCCTGCTTATATAACATGATGATTTGGCAAAAAAAAATTAAGAGACCCATCAGCAAAAGTGAAGGTGTCAAATTGACAGAAGGAATAACCTACCATTTTTTTTTTTCAAATTTGATCCTTTTGGCAAGTCAACGACCAATGCAACAATTCGAATTTCAATTTTAGAAATTGAAAAAATCATAGTGTTAGGAGTTCCATTTCTGAACAACTTTGGGCCGTGAAACAATATGAGGTCGGAAAATCTAAAATGAATAAGCCCAACAAAACTAAACATTATTGGGCTTACAGCTGCTGAAATCAAGCCTAGTTAACCATATTTCAACATCTTTTAAATAAAATCTCGATTGAATGTAGCCCTGAAAAGGTATCTGTATATTTTTCTTGTTGAACTTCAAAGCAAAAAAATCTCAAGAAGTTAGATATTGTACTTTGTTTCTTTTCTTGAGAGCAATATTAGGAACAAGTGACAAAAACAACCACATCAAATTCACGTACCCTGAACACCAATGTCAACATCATCATTGATATGAGAAGTACTAATTTGAGATTCTTTGATTTTGGTGAGGATACTGGCATGTCCTGGGCCAGAGGTGGTGCCTGGTGGCATATGGAAAAGGGGGAGTTCCAATGACTGGTTGATCCACATCAATAATCATACGCCCGGTTTAGATTTACAGTAAAGTTTTAAGGTAAATCGTCTGCACGAATTTAGCGCGGATTGAATGTGGACTGATGCCCATCAGAAACCCCCGTCCCGGTGCCATATACATAATCATTTCAATATCCGCTGTATTCTTGTACAAGCTATTCACTTCAGCTTGTTTCTCTGCTGCTCATCCATTAATGACATTCGACCATATGTCAGCAGACTGATTTCGATAGACATTGTCACCTTTGCTGATAGTTTGCTATGATCTGCTCTGCTTCTTTTGATAGCCACTTGGCTCAGCCACTCTTCTGATCTCCTTTTGGAAACACTGTGCTCCCGCTCCGCATTTCTTATGCTAGTCATTAAGTCATGGAATCCTATTTTAAAGCCACCAAATCTGTTACGCTGTCGCCAACATTGTTTGAAATGGTTGTTTCAAGCTAAACAATCATTGGAACTATATATAGAGTTGACCATAGTGCTCAGAGACACAGTGGATTTTGGTTGATTGTGGAAGAGTATGGTGTTATTTGTGCGGTAGGAAAATTAATGAAAGCAGACAATGAGAGTAATAGTACTGGGATTATGTTTTCTCTGGATTTTAGGTTTCTTTTCTGAACGGTACTGTAAAGCAGTTTAAATATTTGGGGCTAATAAAAGAAGTCATGAGAAAGACAATTCTTCTTTCACTAATGAAGATCTAAAGAAAAAATAAAAATAAAAAAGTACCAGAGATTATAAGAAGATAGATAATTTGAGAAAAAAAGATAAGGCCTCTGTAGACTGTACTTTCAGCTTCGTTGTAACAAATTTAGCATGAAGAGAGCACGAGCTAGAAAGAGAGAATATAAGAAAATGTAGATCAACCCTCCAAGGTTGGAAAGAGCTCAAAATTGAAAATATGGATCACTATTCTTTGCTCCATCTACGAAATTCTTCATCTTTGCCACTTTGCCAGAGTGTCAGATCAGCAAAGAACAAGCATCCCTAGTTTATACTTTTCCTGATACTGGTAGAGCATTGATCTTCAGTTTATTACACCTTTAACCTTTCAATCTGTCAAAATTCGTTTCAGATGGACCCATTAGGCCATTAATATCATACAAGTATATCGGCACCGTTAAAACCATGCTTCAGCCGTATCCTTTATCAGGTCAGATTTTGTTATTTCAAACTGTTATATTAATTTTCCAACAAATTGTATTACAGTATCATAGACAAGCTGGTCCTACCACCCTTTTTTTTTTTTTACTAAGAAGGGATATATTAATTCTCATGTAACCAAACATGTCAACAACTACAGTAGAGACCAAGTTCAACAGCAAATGAGAAAATAAGCGGATTCAATTTTTTTAGTACAAGAATCCTTTACACGAAATAAACAGAAATAATCAAATTATGTTTTAGAGAACCACACACTATTCTTAACTTTTTGTAAAATTCCCTGAACCGAAAATACTTGATCCAACAGAGATCACAAATAAGAAGCAGAAACTAAACAGTAATATAAATAGAATAAATAAGCAGCATAGATTAGAATGTTTCCAGTACACAAACAGATAATCACAACAAAAATCAATCACATGGAGTTCTAACTTTATTTTATTTACTTTGCTTTTCTCCAACTGATGCTTTTCAGCAGTAGTTTCCCCTTTAATTCCAACAAAAAAAATCACCAAACTAAAATGAGAAATACTACACCATTCGTGTATCTCGTATATCATTGCTTCTTTTCTGAAGCACTTGCAGGTGAGACGAGAGTTCTCCACAAGTACCGGCCACTCGCCATGTCTACTACTGTCCAAAAACCGCCACAAATTGCAGATCCAACCTGATAAATATATTGTGGTACAAATCAGTACTAATTCATAATTACAACAAGGTGTACTGAGAAAAGAAAAAAGATGAATAGATACGGCTTTATTTTGCTTGTGGTAATAGCACCAAAAAAGTAGGTTTCAAAATACTTTGATAAAGCTAGACATAACAAATTGCCTAAACACTCCTCGAATGTTCTAATTTAGCAAATTAGGGTGAAAATGAACAAATGGTGATCATTCATGGTTTCTATAATTATATATAATGAGCATTCTCAATGCAAAGGTATAATCGTGAATAAAAGGAGAAACATTACTTGATAAATGCAGCTATTTACATAGTTGCATATTGACTAGTGAGATCACTAAGAGATCATAAATTCACGAGGCATCACCCTTAGGTCTTGCTTATTGATTTGGGGAAAAAAAAATATTGGCTTAATAAAAAACTGGTTATTATATTATTTTTTTCAATATAAACTGGTTATAATAAAAAACTGGTTAATAAAAAACTAGTTATTAATAAAAAAAACTGGTTGGCTTCACCCTTAGGTTTTTTATTGGCGTAATAATAACCTGGTTATTATAAAAGACACAATTATTGTTATTTAAATTGGGATACCTTGCTTCAGGTCCGGTTTTAAGAAAAGATCTCCATACAAAGATACAAGCAAGAGAAGTCTTTCTTAAAGTTTTATTTTTATTAAAATTAATAACTAAAAGAAGATTATTTCTAAGTGGTTCCCCACTACTCAAGATGACTTTGGGTTTTGGTATGGTAGGTAGGAACCCTGTTAAAGTGGTACAAGGTCTGGACATGAAATCAGGGTCTCGTAACAGTTTGCAAAAATAGTTTTGTGAGTTGATAATCTAAACTAATATAGAAAATGTGTGTTTTCATTTGTTTTGTACATTACATAGCTGAGAAAATTGTTTCTAGCTCACTATGGCTCATTTGGGAGGTTAGAAAATAGACATTGACTATAATGTATTAATTGGTACCCCTTGATTCATTTCTTAATTTCAGAAAAAAAAAATACATATATAATTAATCGAGGTTATTTCACATATTTGAACGGAATATGCTACTTTCACACTGGTAAGTTTCAATGTAAGTATTTATCTGTAAATTAAAGTTCAGTATAACTTCTAAAGCACTTTTCCTTTTCCTCCTTTTTCCTTTTTTTTTTTAATTTGGGCCTACTAAAGTGGAAATATTAAAATAAAAGAAGTTTCCACCTTAGTTCTAAATAAGAACTGATACCTACACTTGAATAAATAGGAAATTTTCTCTTAGTCAAATTAAAAAAATTCCCGAGTTTTACTTCCATAGAACCAAAAAAAATATAAACTATTAACTACACAGCTTCAGGTTAGGTACAAAATCTTTAACTTTACAGAGGGTTACAGCAAATTTGGGCACATTTCAGAAAAATGAAAAGAAAATTACAAAAAAGAAAGATCTAATATTCAATTCTCACCTTGGAAGAAAGGGGAAGCTGCTCTTTATCATTATTTTCATCTGTTTCTTCCTGATTGAAATCAAACTCGGGCTCTGATTTGATGCCTCTCAGTAAAAAAAATCCAGCGATTGTAGCTGACAAAAAGATCAATATAACTCTCAATGGACACATTTCACTGCCCTCTTTCAAAATCGAGAGAGAGAGAGAGATCAATTAACGGTTCAAGCAGGGAAAATCGGGGGCTTTTCCTGATTTCGAGTTGATTTGGGGATTTAAGAGAGAGACGATTCTCCTCTCTCCTCTCTTTCTCTCGCTTGCTTTCTCTTTCTCTCTCGGCTTATTTTTTTCCTTTGTCGATTTGGATGCATCACCAAACCCAATATAAGGCACATGAAAAAGGAAGAAAAAATATATATTAAATAATTCAGAAAAAGTTAAGGTCGATTCCTAGCTAGAGATTTAACGTGGTTTCCATTCCAAATTCCAGTCATTGGTTTAGTTTCTCGCTCTTCAGTTTCATTCCCTCTATTTCTGACCATGTAACGAATCTGTACGCCCAATAATATAACTCGCTGCATATTTCTATTCATAAAGTACGTCACAGAACCTATGTATTAACGGATTTGATTGGAACGTGTCGGGTGCACACGCGAATTCGTTCAAAGGTGGGACCAGCGACGAATTAGTCTCTGGTTGGATGACAACTGGGGTCCTGACGTGGAGACCCGACCCGACCCAATAAGAGGAAAAACCGGTCGCCATCGCCAGTCGCCACCAGGCACCAGCTACATCCGTGTGGGCCAGACCTGACCCATTCAAAAATCAGAACCGTTCGTACATAGTTACGCACACTTGGCGTTATCTTTTGAAGTTTTCGATGTTCAGACTTTCTGTTTCCTCCCTCATAAAGTATATATTTACTTAAATTAGGAAAATTGTAATAGACTAATAGACTAATAGACTAATAGTAAGAGTAAATCTAGGATGTGATGTGCTCACCAAGAGAATTTGGTGAGCACAACTTTATAAGTATATCGAATCAGTTTCAAATGACGAATCCAAACCGTTGAAATCCATGTACTTCATGAGTGATTCATGTACATGCAATATTTTTGAAGTTTCAAATTCATTTGTGACAAGGTCAAGCGGTCAAAGTAATGAATATTTTAATGAGTTATTTTATAAGTTGTTTTATATATTCATTTTTCGTCATTTCTTTGACTACTTAACCTCGTAGTAAATGAATTCAAAACTTTTAAAATTTTGCATGTAGATGTAGCACTCATAAAGTAAATGGACTTCAACGGTTTGGATTCGTCATTTGAAGTCAATCCGATATACTTTTGGAGTTATACTCACCAAACCCTCTTGGTAAGCACATCACACCCTAGATTTGCTCCTACTAGTAATATCAAATATACGAGTACAACTAGGTGTTCTTAAGTTCGCCAACACTATCGCTTAAGGAAGGTCAGGCTAATATATTAGATACTACCATACAAAGAGTTCTACTCGGATTGACTTCAAATAACGAATTCAACCTGTTGAAATCCGTCTACTTTACGAGTGATGCATCTACATGCAAAAAAATTAAAATTTTGAATTAATATTGTATAGAGTCAAGTAGTCAAAAAAACGTTCAAAAAATGAATGTACTAAAATTAATTAATAAATTTTCTAATTTTGACTACTTGACTTTATACAAAATTAATTCAAAAGTTTAAAAATTTTACATGTAGACATATCACTCGAAAGATAGACTGTTTCAACGGTTTGAGTTCGTTATTTGAAGTAAATTTGATATGTTTTAGAGTTGCGTTCACAGAAAAAATTAGTGACCTTAGGAACACTCTAGTTCTACTCTCAAATATATCGTATATCGCTCGCAGTGGTATAAGTTTCAACATCAGTATCAAAGAACATATATATTGAATGGAGAGTATAAAAGCCTGTTGACTATTTCATAGAAATTGAAAGGTTCATTAAATAACATTTTGGGTTGTTAGGACTCTCCATCTTATATACAATTTGCAAAAAGTAATTTATTGTATATTGTAAAATTAGAAAAGTTTCCTTGTCAAAATTTAAAAACTAGATGTATATGTGCTAAAACAGACATTGTCAAACTCCATGTATGCCTATATACCCAATATTTTTTTAGCTACAAATGATTATCAGGTCTATCCCACTCCCAGTGATGCAAGAAAAGAATAGTCATGCCCACAATTTTATCAACTATAGCTCCTCTGATTTATTTAGTATTTACAAACTCCCTTTCTCCTGTTTAGCCTGAGCACCCCAACTCAAAAATGTAATTGTATAACAACCCTTCCGGAAAAGAAATATCATGCAATACTCATTAAATAATTTTCAATTTTTTTGTAGTCGTTAGAACTAGTCAATTTGGTGAACGGGTTTGTCTCCTTTGGCAGTTTAGCACATGGGTGGTTGAACTTCTCCAATCAGCCGTTGTCAATTATATATTTGACTTTTCTGGAGCTATCTAGAAATGTCAGGAAAGTATAATACAAAATGTTATCTGGATATTGGTGTAGTGATAATGCTTATCATTATTTTACTTTCTAAGTGGAGTGCCATTAAAGGCAGCATTGTTTCTTGCATTGATATGTGCTAAGATTGCCCCGGCTTGTGGGTTGTTTAGGTGCATTACAAGTAAGACTTTTTTTAATTTGTCATTCAATTTCTTATTTTGTTTGACATATAATATCTCACTATTTTCTTAATGAAAAGGTGAGTTGGATTAGGTTGGATTTCATTTAGAGGATTTATAATGGGGCGGCTAAAATTAGGAATGACAAAAAAATCCATGAATCAATCGGTTCGTCTCTATCAGTTCGATCCATTTGGTCTTAAAGGAGTTAGTGGGTAGGGTCGGACGGGTTCGTATTCTCTGAGATATCTCAAATTTGAGATAAGAGCAGGTCCGATGGGGCATCAGACCTACTTTTAGGTCTAATTAGCTCTTTCACCGTACAATTAGCATTAACATATGGGCGAATGGAAATAAAAATAGACTACACGGAATTTAATGTTGTTTGCATGAATTTTGATGCAATCGAATGGTCATTACACCCATCAAAACAAAGTAGGTCCGATGCCTACTCTGAATTCCTCAAATTTTCTGTTAATCTAAAGTCGGGTTAAATTTTTTCGATGCCTATTCAAAATGCATGGGCCAATATTTATTGTGCTTTGAGATTTATTCAGAAAGTATTTGAACAGTCCGGATTTTCCACATATCAATTCAAAGTTTGAGATATTTGAAGGAACGGTCCAGATTACTTCCAACCGGTGCCTATTCGGAGATAACGCAGGATGCTACTATGCTAGTATTATTTGTTCTTTCAGATTCGTGCAACGTTAAAAGAACAATCCAGATCCACTCACTACTAGAATTTCAA
Organism: Carex arenaria; assembly: GCA_964058825.1. NCBI lineage: Eukaryota > Viridiplantae > Streptophyta > Magnoliopsida > Poales > Cyperaceae > Carex > Carex arenaria. The sequence continues at coordinate 427,499 of CAXKVW010000100.1, read as the reverse complement.
CTTTTTCCAAGAGTAGCATACCCTATTTTCAAGGGTAGGAAAGGCCCTTGGAAATAAAATCGGTTTGCTGACACATTTACTATTTCCAACAGTAGTCCCATGGAAATAGCAGTGCATGGAAATGCCCAGCGTCTGCCCTTGGAAATGGTTCTTATCCGCCCTTGGAAATACTTTTGCAGACCGAATACTATATTTTATTGAGATCCCATGAAAATAGCTAACCCCCAGCGCATGGAAATAATATAGAAGCATTGAGACATATTATTTCCATGAGACTACCGTTGGAAATGTTATGTTAGATATGTTTATATTATTTTATTGTGAGGCTCATGGAAATGGTGGAACACATTGCCCTTGAAAATATTTTGGTATATCTGTTTATATTATTTTATAAAAAGACTCATGGAAATGCTGAAACACAATGCCCTTGGAAATGTTTTATTGATTCATCCAATTTATATCAACATATATACTACTCCAAACATGAGAAAACAACCATTATATACTCAATTATAAAATAGCTGAGCACTAAAAAATTAAACAACAAAATAATCATCCAATATATATCAAACATATATACTACTCCAGACATGAGAACGCTTCTGTAAAGGTTATTACATTATGTTTGACAAGGTCCAGGAACTCTTTCTCCTCTACTGTATTGAAACAAAAAGAGCCACTCCAAATCGGCAGCTACTCTTGAGTTGACGGAGGTATTATTCTTTCAACCTCAAGCACACACAAAGGATAAGAAAAATAAAGAAGAAAAAGGGAAAATTGGTTTGCTGAACAGACAAAGTCCGAGCAATCTGTTTCAAGTGAAGAAATGCAACAAAAAAATTTAGTTGTATTGTTTGCTGAACAGACAGATCAATGCAGTATATAGGGGGCTGATATTGGTGAACAAATTAAATGAAATTTGGCTACATTTGAGTAAGATAATTGAAATCATGATTTATTTTCTAATCAAGCCTCACATAGAAACATACAAATGCAATAATTAGGCACAAAACGAGAAAATAAAATAATTGCAAATAACAAATACCAAACGTAATTCCAGCCTACTATGAGGGTCATGCCAGTATTGGTATGAGATAAATGGTTCAAAATTATGTATTTGTATTCTCAAAATCATATATTGTTATCCCTTGTTTTATGTGAACTTCAACAAGAAAGGCTACTCAATATCTTGTCCACTTTATTACAATTGTTTTGCTTTATCTGCCAGAAATCATTTTCCGAAAAGCTACAAAAGTATCAATGATTTCAAAATTGTTAAGCTATCTATCAATCTACAGAGGTATCAATGATTTGTATAATCAAATCTATACTAAAACCTAAGCCCTAAATTAAGAAAATGCTGAATCCTATACAATTTCTCAATCGTCAGAAAATCAATGAACCCTAAATCAGCATAAGTGACTCTTCAGGGAAGGAAAAATAGAGATTGAGACCCACCTGGTGCAGGAAGGACAATGCCGGCGGCAGCAGCGGCAAAGGAAATTCTTCGTGCGGCTCGAGAGAGAGATGTGGAGGGAGAGGGAAGAGCATGTTCCACTCCATGGACGACCACATTGTCATCATGAAGATCAGGCATAACCTCAACATACTCATCCTTGTCACTAAGCCTAAGATGAAAAATAATAAATAGTTAACAAAAATTATCCAGTGCACTGTTTGTGCTATTTGCATATTTTGCACATCAACTGTATGGTAAAATACCCCAAAGAACTATGCATTTGTTAACTTATATGATCATGAAGCATGGCATTGCAAGTTGGTAAAACTTCATTTGGAGATCACTAAATTATATCTTAGTGACCTTATGCCATGAATTAGTGGCTCAACTCTGATTTTATGGCCTTAAATCACCAAACTTCTACATATTTATCATCAAGTCACTATGATTTTGTTGCAATTCTTCACTCCAACATACAAAAAACAACCTTAATTGGTAAAATATTATAGATAAGGGAACAAAATTTAGTTTACACATGAAGGTAACATAACAAAATTTCTACAATTCGGCTATGAAAATTCTAGTATTTTGGTTCGGGCATTTTGTCGAACACTTTAAATGCATGCATCCATGCAACAAAATTATGACAAAAATTCAAGCCATTCCTAGTGCCCAATGCAATAAAATTAGCACAACAAAGTTTCCAATCAGATAATAAGGTGGAAAATAAGAAATCATCAATGTAACAAATAAATTAAGGGGCTTCTTATAGAATTAACTATCTAGCTACGTTTAAATAGTACATGTTCCGTAAGAGATTGCTCCTTGTCTAGTTCGCTCAAATAGTGCCCATTTCATATTTGCTATAAGTTCATTTTTCTATGAGTATCTTTTTGTATAATCTTCTTGTAACGGGGGGAGGGCGGTAAGAAAGAAGAAAATAAAAACCAAGAACGGTTGTGGAGATAGAGGGTTTACGAGGGAATCAAAATTTTGGAGGGAGAGGGAAAATTTGTGGAGGGAAATGAAGGAGGGAAAATTTCTAGAGAGGAAAGATACAAGAGTTTTGGATTATCCATCTCTGGTTTGGTTTCGGAAGAAAAACACTGAGTCCCAGTGAATGAACAAGGACCCTCTAAGTGCAAGAGGTAACATAATATTTATTTTTAGATCAGAGCCGTATGATCAGAATTAGCACGATTATTCAAGAATCTAGATGATTTCATCTAAGGCGGATCTAAACAGAAATTTTATGTTACCTCAGTGAAATAGACCTCATGCCTACAGCCCTTCTAATGGAGAGATCCATTGGTTATCATGACCCTTCATCACCCATCAGACGACTCATATTAACAGATGATAAAATTAGTGATTTTTGTACAGCAAATAATATGAATAAATTCCTAAAAAAATATTTTCTACATTTATACATGCCCTGTGACCAAATAATGCTTATAGTTGTTAATTTCATATAATTGTATCAATATTCGACCCTTAAAATTGAGCTAGTAATTACGGACCGTTCATTTTTGAATGAGCAATCAACGGTTGATTCTTAGTTAAATAATTTCAAATTAGTTTTTAAATGATCAAGGGAAAACATTGAACACAGCCAACAAAAAAAAACTGATGTTTCTGTATATCGAAGTTTCGATCCGACGTGAAGTGTTTGAGGCCCTGCGATGTTTGTATATTCCATCAGCTCGACGGATAGGTAGATGAACATAAAATTTTATCAAACTTCACTACAACGAAATGAATGTGATATTCTTCAATTTGAACGGTTCTAATCGACCATCAGACAACGCATACTTGTGGATCTTCATTAACTCACACTACGAGAGTTCATGTTCTATGTTTATGCTTGAAAGATGTGAGTTATATATGCAACAAGCATGTTATGCTATATAATTTTTTTTTCCTAAAACTCATTTAGTAATTGATGAACATGTTCTTCCATTAATTATCGCGTTAATTTCATTAATTTTGTTTGCAGTTATTTTTTTTTAACAATGTCATGGCTCAATAAAAAAAATATTAAATATCTAATAAAATTAAATATGGTACAACTTTCATTTCTCATGTAAATTAAATCATAATAAAGTTTTCAAATGAAATTTATTTCATTTCCTTCTCACATTATGTTTGCGTTAATTTATTTTTCTAAAAATATAATAACTCATTTTTTTAACAATGTCGTGGCTAATCTTTGGAAATATTAAATATCTAATAAAATTAAATATGGTACAACTTTAATTTCTCATGTAAAACTTCGAATACACATTTTATTTTAAGCTTTCCTCCTAATTTTTCACGTGAGACACAATATACACAAATCACTTCATTGAATTTCTTCCATAATTTTGAGAACTTTTCTCACTTTATTTTACTTAATTCCCTTCTAAATTTTGACAACTTCCCTCTAATATTTTCCTCTCAAATTTCCCTCCCACACAAAATTTTCGTTTCCCTCCAAGAGAAGAGATATGAGTAGGTCCGATGGATATCAGACCTATTTTTAGGTCCAATTAGCTCTAACACCGTACGATTAGCATTAAGATATGTGCGCACGAAAATTGAAACAGACGTGCACAAATTTTGGTGCAGATCGGATGGTTATTACACCCATCGGACCAAAGTAGGTCCATTGGACATCAGACCTACTCTGAATTACCCAGGGAGAAGGAACCCTAAACAAAATTTTCATTTTCTTTCCAGCCGCCTTCTTTCAATTTTTACCTTTTCCATGAGACCATGACCCCCTGTTCTCCCTCTCTCTCTCTCTCACTTGCCGAGCTTACTCCCAAATCGAAACCACACCAAAATCCAAATCTACCCTGTAGTCCCTAACCCAAGCATGGGAGAGTAACCTAGATCAGTCTCCCTTCCTTCTCACTCTCTCTTTCTGGTGCAATTTTGCACTACGCCCTCACCCCGTTTTTCCCTATTAAATACTCAAACCCAGTTAGGGTCTCATTGGGTCCTTTGTCCACGGCCTCAGAAGCAAGGCGGATGAGATCGATCGTGACCGTCTTGGTACCGCGAAGCCTTGCCGAGCCTAATTGGAAACCTATCCGGTAAATTCACTTTTTTCTAAGTTATTCTCCTTCCCTGTGTTGTTTGAAATTAAACGATCAGGTCTTGAATTGAACTGTCAGTAAATTGACCGAGACAGTCTTGGTACTATGATTCCTCTTCAACATGAACTAGGTATTTCAATCTTTTGGTGTTTCTTTTGCTGTATAAATAATCATTTTCACCAACATGAATTTATAGCAATACTGTTAGCAAAAATGTTCACAGTAAAATTGAGGCTAAGCTGGGTGTTATCTACTACTTATTTGTTTGTTTATTTAATTTTCTTTTCTTAAGTGATGAATTTATCATGTTCTGTTAAAAGAAAGTTTCAAGCACCTGTAAGACTAAATTTAATTAGACTTTCTTACCATATATAAATGATATACACTTTTAATTTTGTTAGTTATTGTTTTTACTATATGCTGGTTTGATGCTTGTCATGTTAGACAGTTAGAACTCTTATTGACCAAGCCCTAACTGTTTCTAAGAGCTGAGGTGATGCTCCAGTTGTTCTTTGTGGATATTTCAACTCTACACCAAATGTAAGCTTTCTTTATTTGGTTGTTCAATCACACTTAGTGTGTAGCATTTTGATGAGTTCTCATTCTTTCTAAATAATAATCTTTTGACTGTCTACAAATAGCACCAAGTATCAAAGTAGTGGCCAAGTTAATATATATAAAAAAAAATGTTCCTTATATTTTTCAAACTGATCTAGGTAAGTTGCTCTATGAGCAGTTCATTTAAATTCCATACCCAATATAAATTTGGCAAATAATACTAGCACTCAAAACTGGACTCATGCTGGCAAATAAGTACTAAACACTCATATGAGTCCAGTTTCATTAAATTGCTAGTATTATAGAAATTATTACCTTTGCAATCATATCCACATTTCATGTAACAAAACACCCCACACCCCAGCATACTATTTTGAATTGAACATGGTAGCAGAATATTCATATGTTTTTTTTTTCTTAAACTTGCCTTACATTATGATGTCACTTTGAATTGTGAAATTTGGTTGTATATTAGCTTCTGCAAAACATGCCCTCAAGTCTCAAGTACATTGCAAGGTTTCTCTATCTTCATGTTGGGTTTTATACTTGGTTTGGATAACTAGTTGTTTACTTTTTTGTTTTTTTTGCAGTTATTTGTTGGAAAAGATGAAACACAAAAATGAAAGGAGGTGTGTTATTACTTATTATGTCTTGATTAGAACCATAAAAAATATTCTTTTTGTACTTGTACTTTAACATTTAACATGCTATTTTTTTCCTCTTAGATGAATTTAGATCATAAAAATATAGAACCGCCTGTTTTATGTGGGTGTGCAATTTCACCCGGAGTTTAAATCAAGACTCGAAAAGCCTTCTACTCTTTTTTTAGGTAAATGCTTGTGCTAGTTTTACTACTTCGTACTTAACTGGCACAGTTAGCACCTAACTTGCACATGTGTGTAATCAAAGTTGGGTTTATAAGGTACCAGTTAGCAAGTATGAAAGTAACATATTTTGGTAATTGTTGTAAATCTTTTTTACTTTTTTTTTAATGTGCATAGGGTCATTCTAGCTGAATTGCTAACTGGTGTCATTCTAGCTGAATTGTAAATAGTAGCGAGAAGTGGTGATAAAATACATAGAAAGAGGAGGATAGTTAATAAATAGGCTCAACCAAACACTATGCATTCCAAACACTAACATTAGACACTCCGCATTGTCAAATTTAGGCTCAACCAAACAATTCTGGAGCTGAGCAAGTGGTGGCTGGGCATCTGCCTACTTTTCAGGTACGGTTACTGATTCCAATGCTTAAATTGCAATATTTATAGGTGTACATGCAAACAATAATAAATGTAAAACAAAAAGAAAGCAAAATTATTTTTTGACATGTAAAACAACCACGTTGTAAAACAAAAAGTGGAGGTTTTATTGACATGTAAAACAAAAAGAAAGCAAAATTAGAAACCCTTCTGTCCCACTTGTTCAATCTTTTAACTGCATTATCTTCTCCATTAAAAATTTATTATTTTTGAAAAATATCTTATAAAAATTTAATTATTTAGGTCGCGCAGCGAAGCGAGGCAGCAAAGCGACCAGCCCTCTCCAGACGTGCCGGGCACGACGCACTTCGTAATCCCTATCTCCGGCCTCCGCCTCCTTGGTCTTAGGTTTTGCTCTTCTCCAAGGTTTATTCTCTCTAACTCTCTCTTCTCTTAGAACTCTCTCTTGCAAGTTTATGATCTTTGAGTTGCTCAACACTCAACCCATTAGGGTTTTCTTTTTCTTGTGTGCCTCGGTCACTTGTGCTCCTTCACTTTAAATTTACTTGTGTGTTCTCAATTTTCTTTATTGAACTTTGACGGAGTCAATTTTTAGTCTAATTGGGAAGGGGAATGAGGACCTTTGCTAGCTCATACTTAGGGGACTGAAAGTGATTTTGATTTTGAATTGATTTGTGGGAGTTAGACCAGTCACAAAGGTGAGATAATATTAGCATAAAAATAGATTTGTGCCTCTGTTGAGGTTGAAGCATATTAGGTAGAGAATAATTATATGTATTCATACATTGCTAGTAAATGATTAATTGGGAGTTTGTTACAAGGCACTTCTCTCGGCACCAAGGTGAGTTCTTTAATCTTTGAAGTTAGTCTTGAAATCCAAACTGGAGTAATAAGTATTTGTGTTGATACTAAATTACTTGCTGAAGCAAATGTTTTTTAGTCTCGAAATTAGTCCCCTTTATGAATCTAATTATACTTGGGTAACTACTTGATGAGCCAATCAACACTTGAGAATTGCTTGGTTGATATACTGGACTTTAAAAACACTTGAGAATTGTTTGGTTTTTGCAATACATAAAAAACGGGTTTCATTTGATGAGCTAATAAATGTTAATTCAATGCTACTCCTAGATCATGCTTGAAATTTTTGTTGGAAATAATTCACCAATGTATAAATATACATGTACAAAATGATTCCTTATATTTTTTTCTTTGCCTTTCAGATGGTAGCAATAAATGAGACTGAGTTCAACTATCATGATAAATGTCAACTCCAAGGTCCTGGGGTAGGTATTATTTGAGAATTCCTTTAGTTATTCTCATACTTTCATTTACATGTCATGGTATTTTATGCAACTCTGGACTCTGGATATGTGTGACATGTCTTGGGCTATGTGCTATATGCACAAATGGCTTGTATGGTATTTGTAAAAGACTAATTAACACTGTCTGGGATAAAGTTTGTACTTTGTAGGTTTGTAGGACATTTTTCAGATGTTGTTTTGTTCCTGCATATGCAAAATCTAGTCTTTTTGGCCTCTTTTACATTTTTTTTTGGCTTATTCTTGAATCTGGTACAGGTATGAACTAGATTTTTCTATTCCTCAATGTCAAATAACTAAACTCAGACTTCATTTATGCAGGTTGTACAATTTAGGTTGGACATAAAGTGTAGAGTTGCAGCTTCACAAAAGGTTGCACATGTAATTAATCTTATTAGAGATGATGAACTGCAGGAGATGAATGGGTTCTGGGTATATTTTGGGTAACTTATCATGTATATTTTTGTTAACTCATAGCCAATATATTTTGGGTATATTAGGAGTGTGCAAGTACACATTCCTGTGTTGCAAAGGGTTTTCCACATTTTTTGAATACAATGTGTTGATTATGCTATGTTAATGATTTATGCTTATTAAATGCTTTGCAAGATGGTATATCAATGTGTTTATTATCTATTTGTAAGATGCGTTATCATTTAGAATGGGAATTTGGGATTGTAAAGTACTGGGTTGGTACCGGAAGGATTGTTGAATGAAAGTATTCTGGTACCAAAAAAAGAAGGGAAGTATTTCCAGGAGTATATCCATGGAAGAATTGCACACCACTATTCAAATAATAGCGCCACTTTCTGACAGCTGGGGCCCACTTTTGCTGGCCTGGGGTGGGGTCCACGTCAACTGCCCTTGGAAATACTGAGGTGGGTCCGAGGGGCCTCCCCTTGGAAATATTAAGGTGGGTCCCACAATCCCTCCCCTTGGAAATACTCTGGTGGGTCCCCCACTGGATACCCTTGGAAATACTCAAGTGGGCCCTATGATGCTCCCCTTGGAAATAATCCAGCCAGTGCCAAGTCTCAAAGTATTTCCATGCGCCCTTTTTCCAAGAGCAGTCTCATGGAAAAAGCCAGAAATGAGCATTTCCAACGGTGCTCTTGGAAATACTGACTATTTCCAAGCGTAGCGCATGGAAATGACGATTTTTGGGCTTTTTCCATGAGTAAGCCCTTGGAAATAGCCATTTTCTGATTCATGGAAAAAGTTAGAATTCTAGTAGTGACTAATTATAAAAGATTCTTTTTTATGGTACCGGGTCCTATCCGAATTTCTTAGGATGAGACTCAGCCTTGTGCATATCTATATATATTTTTGAAATGTTTTGTGAATTTCTTATAGATTTGTTGTGTACTTAAAAAAGTTAAATTAAATATAGATTAAAGATTATATTTATATGTTTGTTGACGAATTATTTTCAATAAAGTTTCAATATATACTTATTTTAACATATATATTTATGCATAAAATATATTTGTGTTCAATTCAAATTAAACTATGAAATACAATTGAAAATATTGAAAACTTCAAAAATAAAGTAATAAAACTAACAACTCAATAGTATAGAGAGTTTTTTATTTGAATTTTTTAACAATATCAGGGACAAAACTAAAAAAATGAATAATATAAATGTGTAGCATGTAATTCGACACCTCTGGTGTCTGTTGCAATGGAATCTGAGGGGCTCCACCCCCATATTTCTACCTCAAAAAAATAAAATAAAAATGTGTAGTCATTAAAATTTGAACCAATGTCTCGATAATCACAATTCTAACATTTAGGCTACAATTACGAACGTAATATTTTATAAGAGGACTAACTATAGATATAAAACTTTCAAAACATAATTAATTAAGTTTTAATATATATATTATTAGTTTATTATAAATTTTGAAATTATAAGAATAGTTTAAACACTCTAGCAGTGTTCGGCAACCATATGAAACTTACATTTTAAGTTGCACTAAGAAATACTTTTCGGCAATAAAATTGAAAAAATAATTTCTTAAAAAAGTTTTAAACTTAGCAAGATACTTAAATCATGGCTTAAAAACTTGAACAAAATTAAAAAATGTGGACAAAAAGACATTAAGAAGGTGATATTAAGCTTAATAAATCAGAATACTAAGAAGCTCTAAGCCATAAATAATCTTTAAATCTACCCCTAAACAATTTAGCACCATATAGGATCCGGCTGGATTTGATGTAATTTTTGGTCTATGACAAGAATCGGACAGGTTTTGTCCTACGATTAGGACGAAGGGTCGGGTCCAGGACGTGACAAAAATCCAACCTTATCCAAGTTCATTGACATCTGTAGTTGGAATACACAATCATGTTTTTGACATACTCCATGAAGATTTAGAATATTAAATCAAGAAAGGGTGAAGTATATAAGAAGTAATGAGTTGTTCGTTCAATGCGATACAAGTGGTAGAGGAAATTACGTATAAATGAAGTTACAATTACATATTTCCAAGGATTCAAGAAATTAATGAAATTTACAATAACTAATAATATTTTAGAGAAAAATATACATTTTAATCATAGATGTATTCAATTAGGAGAACTCATATAATCCCTTTTGCTCATTGAATATTGCAATTAAATTAATAGCCAAGACCAGTTGTCAATGAATTAACTTAGAGTGAGGCTATGGTACTATGAATAGCTCAGATTGGTCTGCACTACAGAACAATATTTTTTATTTTAAAATTCTATCGGTCAATCCGATCTGTTCAATATAGTCTCTATATGAATAGGTACTTGTAAACTAATTTTTTTTATTTTTTAGATTTTTTTTTTTACTATTTTTTTAGGTGAGTAAAAAATCACTCTTTTTGGATGGTCCAGAATTTCAAATCAAGTGATTTTCTAACCATCTAAAAAAATAGTTAATAAATTATAAAAATATAAAATTTTGTTTATGAGTACATATTCATATGGAGACCATATTTAATGAATAATTAAGATCGATAGTTAGGACATTCAAATCAAAGATTTAAGTCCATAGCGCAGGCCAATATGCGCTATGGATAGTACCGTAGCCTCACTCATTAACTTAATAATTTTGTAATCATAACAAGAAAATGTTTCTAAATTTTAACCAATGGAATGTAATTTATAATTATGCACATCTCCATGCCGAGAAAGAATTTTTTTATAAAATGCCCTTCCTCTAAAAATTATCAAACAAAATACCCTCCAATTTTTTTTGAGAAAATACCCTTATAGATCCTACTTTCCATTCCATCTCTCTCTCCTCACTTCCTCATATTTACTCTCATGAATTTTGACATTTTTCATTTTTCATATCTGTCTCTTTCCCTCTCATCTTGTGTTCATTAGTTTTTTCCTCTTGTTCTTCTCTCCATGGATACTCGTTTTTTCACCTCCACTACAAGAAGACAATACTTTACAAGTGGTGTTGGTACAAACTTGTTATGTGAGAGGTGAATAAATGAAAATTTGACGTGGGAGGTGAAAAAATGATTATCTATGGAGAAAAAGACGAGGAGAAAAGTAACAAAATAACTTGTGAACGCCGTCTCTCCCAAAATAATTTTTGTATCATGCATGCAACAAACAAACTATTCTAGAAAAAAAAACTCTGTAAATAAATACAATATTTTGAGGAACCAATGGTTATAATTGGAGATGAAAATATTAATGCACCTTTGATCTATTGTAAATTTGTTGTTTAATTTTGCTGATTTCACTATTACCAGGTTATGAAAGAAGCAAGGATCATCTTCACATTGAATTCATGAAAAATTATGGACTTATACAAAGGAATTAAAGCAGCAACGTAACGGGCTGCCATAATGAAATTCAAATCAATGTATTATATTTGCTAAAATAGAATTCTGAGCATGTTTCAAACAAATATTTGATTTTGCAACAGAGCAACTCATTTTTCGCTTTCACCTGAACATTGAACTTCTTTTTCAATACAGTGTCTGATTTTCTCCACCGATCTTCCATTCAATGGATCTAATAAGCACCTTAATATAAAACTAAAAATAAACCAGCAGACATTATCAAATTATATCATATATCCAATAGCTATAATACTTTTCAGTTTAATGTTCTAATGGTTATCAGATGAGTTGTGTGTCAAATAAAAAAATAAAGTTGGGGTCCCACAAGTTTTAGATTGATTGTGTAAAATGAAAAACGCCAAAATTTACGGGAGTGATAGGAGGAAGTGGGAGAGAAAAATGGAAGGAAAAGTAGGGCCTACAAGAATATTTTGTCAAAAAAAAATTGAAAGAGGTATTTTGTTTGATAATTTTTGGAGGAAGGATATTTTATAAAATTCCCCGCCAAAAACTCTAAAATTACAATGCATTACATTTTACGGCATTTAAATTGAATATCAAATGACATTCAAAATGACAAAAGAATTATTAAAAAATAATTTATAAACTAGCAATATTTTATTTTCAATTTTCTTCTACTTGATATATAAAAAACATTATTTATATTGTCAACTTAAACCATAGTCAACATATCCTATGGTTTAAATTATTATTTAGACTTGAGATTGTCTTACTATCTAACAAAGTTATTAACAAAGATATTTTTCCATTCTCGTATGAATAGTCAAGAATTTTTTAATCGTTTACCTTAAAAGAGTCTAAGAAATTTTTTTTTTTTTCCAACAATTGTGCTCCCCAATCCTTTTATTAAAAAAAATAATAATTGCGCTCTTTATAGATTCATAATCATATTATCACGAACATTGCTCCTGACAAAATACAAAATCAAATCCTAATTTAATTATAGTTGAAAAAGTTAATTCTAATATCCACAACATATATTTTGTGTCGTCAAATAGAAAAATTAGGAAATGTTTGTATTCAGAGATTAATTTGTCAAACTTAGTCTGTACTAGAAAAACTAATGCAAAAATAAAATAATTTTGGATGCAATTATTTGGTTTTGTATTAGTGGTGTTGGATACAATATGCGAGACTTTTTGTTGTAAGTTATTTTTTTTTTGGATTAATTAGTCATTTTGTAAAAAATATTTAAGAGAATGTTTTATCTTTTAAAAATTTGGGTGTAAAATTTTCCGCTAGTATGGCTTGTGTTATAAATTATAAACTCCAGCAATATGTGAAATTAAATATATTAAGTATTATTAATTTTTTACTGAACTTGTAATAAGTTCCTTGTCTTATATTTCATATAGTTATTCCTTTATACTATGCACAATATGCTATTATCTCCGTTGATTTTATATATTCAATAGTCAAATATAATATATGTAGATACTTTTATACTAAATAATCATCAAAACTAAGAAAAAAATTATATCCAAATAAATCAATATTGACCTTTTGCAAGTTTTTTAGAGTCTAAAATAGGGTGAAAACGGAGTGAATACTAAATGGATAATGCTGACGTCATATCTATTTTTCAGTGAGCGGATACAAATATAAATACGAATAGTAAACAAATATTAAACTTTAAAACCAAATCCACCTTAAACGGATACGAATACGGAGCATATAATTTACGAATATAGATATGAAACGAATAATTGAGTCACATGAATTTTGAGATACAAAAAATTCAAACATAAAAATAAATTATTATAATTTTAATTCACTTCTTTTTGTATGATTCTATCAATGAATTCTTACATTAAATTATATAGTTAAAAAAAAAAAAGGCCAAGGGAGAGATATGGGACCGCTAATAGGTATAGAGTTAATGTTGGCTCAAATAAATGTTAATGTGATGTTATATATATAACCCCTCCGACCTGTGTAATTGAAGAGCTGTAGACGACAAGGAGAGACAATTATTGATATAAATGATTGCTCTATATATAATGGATGTTGGATCGCTAATGGGATTCGGTTTATCCGAATATCCGCTCTGTTTAAGTATTGAGGAAATTATCCGAATGAATTAAATTTTTGGTTGGATCAGAGAATGCGAGAATATTGCTCCGTTGTTCTGGTTTGTGCTTTGATTTTCAATTGGCTCTAAATTACAAAAAAAAAAAAATCATATTTCGCTCGAGAAATAAAACAAAATAAAATTTTAAAGTAAAATATATGGTTAAATCAACTTAAAAGTATTGATTGATAGTAGTGAAATAAGTAGATGAAGTAGTATTAAATAAAAACAATTGTTCTCATGTAATGAACTAACAAGTAAAATAGTGATGAAGATATAAAGCATCAACGGGTTAAGAAAATTGAGTGCTTAAAATAGTGTTGGTCATTTTTCTATATTTTAGAGCACCTTAATAAATTTTTATTTGGTGAACTAAGTGCATTATAGCATTTAAATCACCACTATTTTACTTGCCAAATTAACACGCCCTGATATTTTAAACCCTAAGAAAAATCAAAGTGGAGCCTCTCAAATAAAAATGTAAACTTAAGTCTTTAATACTAAAATGCTAAGTTTAAAAAATAATGATTCCAAAGAAACTAAGAAAAAAGAAGAGACAGAACAAGAAAGAGAGGAAGGTAAAACTCTTGTGCCTCAAAATTAAATGTATAAAATCTTTTAAATGTTAATATCTTGAAGCAATAAAAAAGAGTCAGACAGATTTGATCATTCTTTTTCTCTCTTCTTCTACCATTTTATGGAAGTTAATTAACGTAAAAATATTGTATCTAGTTTTGCCCAAACGAAATTGAATATAGCAAGCAAGATGCAAAATTTTTTGATAAGCAAAGCAAGTTTATCCTTCTTTGTGTGTGTGTGTGTGTGGAAAGAACTACCTTTATGTCAATTGAAAAAGTGATCTCTATTGACAATTCTTATCTCCTCTTGAAAAAACATTATGCATAGGCAATATATGTCTTTGATATGCCAAAAAAAAGAAAATTTTAAAAAGTTGCATGAAGTGGGAAATAATGCACTTGATCCAACAATCTTTCTTAAAGAAATTTAATGATAGACACATTAGAATTGGAAATTTTTAGTGGTAATTTAACTTCTTTATAATATTTCATAAGTTGCTTAGTGAAATGGTGAGTTGCGTTAGGTCCGATTCCACTGAGGTGATTTATGATGGGCGGCTACTACCATATGCAATTGTCTACTCATAGTCAAACAAAAGTTACATTAATAAAGAAAAAACATCACGGGGGTTAATGTAATTAATATGTTATGACTTTATCATGTAACATCACATTACGTGAAAAAAATTAGTTTCACATGATATGGCAAAATTAATAAACGACAACTAAATAATCACGTCACGTATAATCACTAATGATATGATTAGTCACTTTTAACTATTTTTTTCGGATTTTAAGTTACTTTATTAAAAAAATCATATTAAAATGATAAAATATATGAATAAATTGCAATGTAAATTTTAAAAAAATAATGTTAGAAAAACTAATCAAAACGTATCACGTGATGTAACATGACATGCTGTGATATTTTTAATAGAGAAAAGACACGTCATGTGAATGAACACATCATATCACCGACATATAAAACTTGTGTACCTTGACATAATTAGTAATAGTGTGACTAATTTTTTCGCGCCGATTTTTAATAAGAAAATGAATTGGAAGACCATTTAATGTAGTATAAAATTGTAGATAAATGTACGTGCAAGTTAATTTATAATTGCAGATTTCCAATAATTTGAATTATAAAAAATATATATAATAAGTAACAGTATTTCAAAAATAAGAAAATGTAAAACCGATCATATATTCAAATACACAAACGCGTATATAATTCTTGCTCAGGAGATACGGTACAAAGAAGTGTAAAAGCATCTACATCTCAAATTTTCAGCAACTCAAATGAATTTCTAAATGACTGTTAATTACTTTTATAGAAATTAAGGTCTCTAAAAATTTCTAACTCTCACATATCTGAAATTAATTTTAGAGTTTCTATTAAGTCACATCAGCAATAAATTAAAAAAGAAATAATTTGAGTCAATTATTTGACCGGTGTGGAGTTTATAAACAGTTTCTTTGATCTCCAAGCACATTTTGATATGCAGGTCATGTTGAACGGTTTGGATTTTGAAATCACAAAATCAAATTGTTGTAAGATGTTATAACTTACAAATATTGTAAGTAGATCCCCCCTCTAGTTTCTAAATAAGAAACTCTCTCGTACACCTGAAACTGAATTAGAAGTTACCACATCAGATTAGAATATCTCATAATATCAGAAATATAGATGCTCTAATGACAATTAAGCTATACACAGCTAAAATTTAAAATATTGTGCGTAGGGCTGTCCAAAAAGCTCGTAAGCTCGTGGCTCGCTCGCGACTCACATTGGCTCGATCGGTAACAGCTCGTTCGATAGTGGACCGAGTTGTTAACGAGTTGGCTCGCTAACAGCTCGGGCCAAAATTAACGAGCTGAGCTTTTGTCCAGCTCGGCTAGGCATCAATTTGTGAATTTCTATGAATTTGTGCGTATTTTATACTGTCAAGCTTGATCCAGCTCGGTTCAGCTCGGGCCAGTTCGGTCCAAAAATGTTTGTAAAATTTATTTTCTTCTTAAAACAAAGTCCAACCAAACCCAGTGAGCTAGCTCGTGAGCTGGCTCATCACGAGTTTGAGCTGAGATTTTAGCTCGCGAGCTGTTAACGAGCTGGCTCGCTAACAGCTCGGTCCAGAATTAACGAGCTGAGCTTTTGCCCAGCTCGGCTCGAACCAGCTCATTTACAGCCCTAATTGTGCGCCTGTATATCCTAATTTTTTTATTCTTTCAACATGTACATAACACCCACTGTAAGCTGTCACATGTAAATATTTTTTTATTTTTAGTTAACACACATCTAACTGCAGCAGATTTATTTCCTCAGTAACCACCTCTAAACCCTCTTATATCATCAATCAATCAAACTTAACTGAAAAGTTGAAACATCACTAGATAATATTAAAGAAAGTTAATGAAAAACTAGTATGGTGTTTGCCAGCTTCCTCATAAAAAAAAAATCCCAAGGTCGTTCCGCATGCGATAGATTAGATTACTCTGACTTGACTTTATTCTAAATCTTTAATTAGTTTATTTGGTGAGGCCCAGCCACCTCACTATAAAAGTATAACAACGCCCCCGGCTGTTCTTACTTTTTGTATTTAAAAAAAAAGAATTTCACTTGTACCCCTCAAAAATCTCAAAATTTTGTATTTTTCTTTCTAAAAATCATAATATCATATTTACCTTTCTAAATTTCAAAAACTCATAAATTTATTCCATTTATTAACTTTTCTATTAAAACTCATTTAAAATTTTGAAGTACCAACTTTACTCTTATTAAAAAAATAAAAATGATTAATTTCTCTACTTATGACACACATCTAAGTGTATGTCTAAATGCCACCACGTATACCTCATAAGTAGAAAAATGAACCATTTGTCCTCAGAGACCAATTGATTAGATAATTGTTTTTTCTTTTTTTTACACAAATTACATATTTTTACTTTTTTTAATAAAAGGTATAAAATGGGGTACTTTGTAAATTTAAAATGAGTTTTAATAGAAATGTCAATATATTGGATAAATTTGTGAGCTTTAAAATTTTAGAAGGATAAATATGATATTATAGATTTTAGAAGGGGAAATACAGAATTTTGAGATTTTTTAGAGATATGCATAGAATTCAAAAATGAAAATAACTTGAAAATGTTGTTTCTTATCTCTTACATTTCATTGAATATATCTAGTAATGATTAATTATTTACCTCAAGAAGAATTACATGAGAGGAAAACTGGGGTCACAAACAATGTGCAAATTTTAAAGTAAAACAATGATCCAATTGATTGTAGACTGAGTAAAGCTTTCATACATACTATGAGAATCAATTATATAAAATTTTATGCTACGAATGAGGATCTATCTTACAATACTCATAAGAGTCAGTTTTGAAAAATTAAGTATAAATACATAAATACAAAAATTATATAGAAAACTAGGTATAAATATAAAAAAAATTGGAAAAAAATTAGTTAGTTTGCCCACACTCAATTTATAAAAATCCGCCGATAAACAAACATGTATATGAATATTAGGTGCGGCTACACCTATTGTTATTCCTCAATGATTACATAACTATGTATCATTTATTGTAACTTGTAAGTATCATTTTTGGTAGATTGCGCATCACGCGTTTTGCTAGCTGGTTTAAAATCCATCTCTTTAGGACCATCTAGATTTTTTTGTTTAATTATCGCTATTTTTAATGGAGAGATTTCATATGTACTTTAATTTTTTTTTTCGGGATATCTTAAATTCAACAAAAATTAAAAGATAAATGGTTACAGAGCGGAGCCAGTATATATAAGAGAATAATTCGTATGTTTGTGTCTTAAATTTTCAACTTTATTTTTATAAATATAAGGATTTAAACCAAATCAAACTCTACAAATTATTAATATAATAAAAATTTACAAGCTATTGATTAATGTCACAACAAGTAAAAAATATCATAATTCGTATGTTTGTGTACAGCGTAGCAACAAAAGTTTAGTTTGATATTTGAGTTTAATATTTAAAATTATTAATATTTTACAATCAGTGGTATTGCGGAAATCAGAGTATTTAATCCTCTTCTAAAAACATTATGAAATTATCATAATATTTATATTTTTAAAATGTAAGGTTCAAATGCCACTAGATTTGGGGGAAATTTTTTATCTATAGAAATTATAAAATTCTGACATACGAAAATAGAAAGAGTGCATTGTTTATATCAAAAATAGTAAGATTGGACTCATTGAGTCGGATCCATGGATTTTTATTTTGGAACTGCATAGAGAATTTGCAAAAAAAAAAAAAAAAAAATTATGGATCGTGAACAGTAATTCAGATCCATAAAAAATTGATTTTCTGTGGCACAAAACTCTTGTATCCGGAAAAAACAATAGTTACATAAAATTTTGTGCCGCAGAAAATCAACCCATTTATGGATCGGAATCAGTATTCATGATCCATCATTTTTTTTTGGCAAATTCTCTACGCAGTTAAAAAAAAAATCCATGGATCGGACTCAGTGAGTCCGATCTTACTATTTTTTGATAGAAACAAGTCACTCTTTCTATTTCTTTACGTCCGATTTTTATAATTTCTATGAATAATTTTTTTTTCAGATTTGGGTCTCCATCATACCTTCATTTTTATAAATTTTAAGAACTTCTTTAAAATTTAAATATAAAAAAGAAAAGCGTTAAATAGGAACTACATTATTTTCTCTATGTATATGTAAAAAAAAAAAAATATTTCAACTTTGTTTTGCTTATTAACAAGATCTTACAAAAATACACTAATATGAATCATTTATATAAGTTGGTTTTTTTACTTATTAACTCACGTAAAATCAAAATTAAAAAAAATAATAACTTTTAATGTGTATATAAATAAAAATAACATAGATTACATCAAACGGTTTTTTATTAACATATACAAATTATAATTATTGTTATAAAAAATTAAAAAATAAAAACATTATAGAGGAAGGTACTTAACCTCCTAATTTTTAAAACCTTTATTCAAACACTCGTTAATAATGCAAATAGGAAAAGGGTTGCATCATTAATTTTCCAGTAAGTTTTGCCCTTTACTTGTGTTTTTGTACTTTGTAATAATTGCATCTTTCTCTGGAGCAGAGAGCTTTCATCCATGACATGGAAATACTTAAATTTGGGTGATAAAATTTTGATTAAACTAATGAAAATTATTCTGGTAAGAAATCACAGTTTTAAAATCCAACGAAAAGATCTCAATGTTAAAAACTAATAAGATGACTTCATCCTTTAATTTATTTTTTTAAAATAAAAATACAAATTCTCGTGTCATGAAGAGAGCCCTCCCCAAGCGGAATTCACATCCAGTAAGATATATAATGAAATTCGGCTCGTTTATTTTAATCTGACATAAATAATAAAGACTCCGCGTATGTAAGACAGACCCGAATTAAGATTGCTCGGTTTGGACTAAAACTATGTACGTACGCAAAGGTAAAATTTTAAACGGTGGGATTACAGATTGCTCATGGGTTGGCGAACCTGGGAAGAACAATGGGCTGGGACAGAATGGATAAGGATTTAGATCTAGGTACTCGGGAACTAGATAGCTGTGTGAGAAATGGAAGTTTGTAAGGCCTACGGGTCATGAAAGAGAATTCAGAGTAGGTCCGATGAGCATCGGATCTACTTTGGTTCGATGGGTGAAATGACCATTTGATTGCATCAAGATTCGTGCTAAGTACATTAAAAGTTGTGCATGTCTGTTTCAATTTCTGTACACACTAATCTTGATGCTACTCGTATGGTGATAAAGCTAATTGAACCTAAAAGTATGTCCGATGGGCATACTCCTATCTCCAAGAAAGATACCAAAAGAAAAAAAAAAAAATTAAATTATGGAGGTCAAATCTTAAAATTTTTGTATGAGAGTCAATTATATATTTCTTTAAAAAAAATATGAAAAATCAATTTTATATAGTATTCATCGTATTTTATTTTAAATTATGAGGAGGGATCCACTTACAACATTTTGGATCTTACAACATCTTACAACGTTCGATTTTGCAATTTTCAAAGTCAAAACAGTCGACCCAAACAGTTCAACATGATATCTACATTAAAATGTACTTTGAGATCAAAATTTATATTTTTTTTGAATTTTTTTACTATTTATTAAGTATTTTATAAAACTATTGTTTTTCAGTGGTTCAAAATTGTCTAAAAATAGTTGTTTTGTAAAATACTTAATAAATAGTAAAAAAAATCAGAAAAATATAAAATTTGGTCTCAAAGCACATTTTAATATAGAGATCATGTTAAACGGCTTGGATCAACTGTTTGGACTTTGAAAATCACAAAATCAAATGTTATAATATGTTGTAACTTTCAAATATTGTAAGTGGATCCCTCCTCTTAAATTATATAGCAAAATTATGTCTAAATATTAAAATTTTGAATTGAGCCTGAATTACCTGGACAAGTATCATCTCAGGTACCGTAGAAGATTCTTCTCACTTTACGGTTTGAGATTTACTTCCAGCTGCTGGCCTGCTTCGGAATTCAAGCTAGCGTAAAAGACAGTATTATTGAACTTTGAGATGCGTACCATGTTAAAAAGAACAGTCCGGATCCACTAATGGTGAAAGATTCCATTTTCAGGTAATGCACTTGAAGCGAATTCGTGTTACCTTGGCTTGGGGGATATTCGTTGAATTCGTATCCTCTGAGATATCTCAAACTTTGCGTCACCGACGCGTCCGGTGCCTATTCGGGGCATCGTAGGGGGCCAGTATTATTGGAGCCTTGAGATTTGTGCAGAACGTATTTAAACGATTGAGATATTTCAAAAAGTCACGCAAAGTTTGAGATATCTCAGAGGATGCGAATTCATATTCATTCCACTGAGAGCTCCGCATTAAATTTTGAGCGGAGATACATACTATGACATGAAATACCCTTGGGCCTTGAACAAACAAAATACAAACATATGGGCCTAATGGAAACAGCACCAAACAAATGTCAGATTCTCTGGCATGGTAATTCCCTGCTGAAACATAGAACCTTCTACAAATTTTAGATTTTATTTGTTGGTGGATAAGCATAAAGCATGAAATAAAACAATTACACATATTTCGTACAAGCATAATAAAAGATATATATATATATATATTATTTTGTCTTCCTTTTCCTGTGGCACAAGTGATATATAAATTTCAATTGAAATGTTAAATAAAACTTGAAATTTAAAAGGCAAAATTGAAATTTCAAAATTGAAATGCTTCATTACCTTTTGATGACAACAAAAACAAGGTTGAAATGTCACAATTTTGTACATGCGCATAAATAAAATGATGTAGATCATATCCAACGGTTTTATTTTGACTTTTAAATTTTAAATTTCAAGTTATTAAAGTTCTTAAAAATAGAGGCATGATGGAGGTACAAAAAATAGAGCCATTTGAACTGTCATTTTTAAATTTTATATATACACGCATCACTCGTAAAATATATGAGTTTTAACGGTTTGAATTCGTCGTTTGAAACCAATTTGATAAAAATTTTAAATTGTGTCCACTAAACCTTCTTGATGAGCACAACACAACCTAACTTTGCTTCTTAATAAGGAGTATGGCTAGTATAACATCAGTGTCATTTCAACTTATATAACGCCAACTCCAAAACCTATCAAATCGACTTTAAACGGTGAATCCAAACCGTTCAAACCGATCTACTTCATTAGTTGTGTATTTACATGCAAAATTTATAATTTTTCGAATTTGTTTAGTATCAAGTCAAGCGGTCAAATGTGTGAGTTTTTAAGTTAATTTGAATACATTCATTGTTCAACATTTTTACCGCTTGATTTGATACTAAAATAACTCGAAAATATAAAAAAATTGCATGGAAACACATCACTCATAAAATAAATCAGTTTGAACGGTTTGGATTAACCGTTTGAAGTCTATTCAATCAATTTTAAAATTAGTGTCATATGACGCCGATGTCATGCTAGCCGGACTCCTTAATAAGAGCTCCATTTTAAATGTTGGGCCGAAATACTATGCCATGCATACTACTTTGAGCCTTGAAACAGCAAAATTAAAACATATGGGCCTAATGAAATACCACCAAACAATTTAACAACGACATTGCCAATTTGTTGCATTTTCCCAAAATAGCCTGGTAATGCTATAATACAGATATTCATTCATATTTTCACTGATGATAAGATGAATTCATGTTGTTTAATTTTAGTTGGTGTTGCAATTATACATCCCAAGTGCCTCTCGATCTTATTAGAGAATTCTCTCCAGCACGGTAAAAGTTCCAGCGCAAATTCTCGTGCTCAAATGCACGGAGAAATTAAGAACATGTACGTACAGAGAAATGGATATTAGTCAGGGATAGAATATGAGTAAGAAGAATATTAAGGAATATTTAAAATTTCAATAATTCCATCAAGATTCAATCTGGCAACTGTTGAGTATAGCCTATAATTTTTACATTTCTGATGCGCCATTATATAATAGTTAGTAATCTGCATTACATTAATTGGGCAATTGGTTGTCAAACTCATATGTTTTACATTTAGATGGTGGGTGTACAATGGCCACTGTATATTTTGTTTTGATTTGTGTGCGTGTTGTGCTTGTGTGTTTTGTAGGAATAGGTGGGTATATATATATATAACCCATTTTTCTAAAAAAAAAAAATTCATTACTGAAAAATACAAACTTCTATAAAATTATATTTTATTGGTGGATAAGCATGAAATGAAACAATTACACATATTTGGTACAAGCAAAATAAAATTATATTTTAATTTGTTTTCCTTTTCCTCTGCTGCAAGTGCTTTTAACGTAAAAAGTCTGGCTTCAAATAAATAGCAAGACACACAGATAATACAGAAAGAGGTGTAAACATGGCAAGCAGTTTAAGGATCCAAGGATTTTCGATTAAAAATGCAGCATTAAGCACACCTAAGCTGATGAAGAAACACAGAAGTGCTTTCTCATCTTCTTCTATATCCTTGGGAGCATCATAAATCGAAGCCGGTGAACCATTGTAATTGGCGCAAAATCTGTAGTGAAGATATGTGATAAGAGAATCCATAGAAAAGAAGGTAAATTCAACTATGACTAGTATTTTGAGAGCCATATAATTAGATACCAGTAATGCGCCTAAAATATCCAGTGAGACGAAGCCCATAACACAAACAAATTTCCACTACAAAACAACAGTTAAAAAAAGTAACTATGATGTAATTACGTATAAGGCAGTTTATTTGTGTAACAGAGGAATCATTACAGTATTATTTGAGCGCAATTTGGGATCCTCTATGGCATTCTGCTGGAGGGAGATCTCAGTGTCATCCTCAAGCTTGCATTCGGTGTGGTTGGCCATGGCTATGTTAAATTTTATAATAATGTCAGATAAGAGTATTAATGTTGGTTATTAAATTTTATTCTCACCCATCTGTTCCCATTAATTTTGCAGTTTTTGAGCAAGAGAAATTCCATACATTCTTCTTAATTTTCTCCTGCATCTCCATCCATAAACACCACCTCCTCACACTCTCTAAAAATGAAACAATAAGAATCATAGAAACATGACTTTACCAGTATCAGGAGTTTCAACAAGAGGTGAAGTGTTGACTTGGTCCGTGGACTTTGGTTCAACTGGGTTGGTGGACTTGGGGTCAACTGTGTCGAAGGTCTTGTCGGGGACGAGTGGGGTCGCTGGGATGCTTTCTTTGTGATTATAATGATGGTGGTGATGGTGGTGGTAGTGGTGGTGGTGGTGGTGATGCTGGTGCTCATGATGGCGATATTGCGTCATTTTTATGTTTCGTTTTCTCTCCAATTCATCTATGAATGTGTTGAATATATAGCAGATGTAAAAGCCATGAGATATATATGGAATATGGATGTGTTGATTAATTTGGCAAATTAATTTTCTATGTTCTCTGTCTAAAATAGGGATATGATATTATCTACAAAGTTAGAAAATGATAAGGAGGTATGGCAATAATAACATATAGAAAAAATAATTACTAATTTGACAGTTCAATTTGTTCGACACTTCTTTTTTTCTCATGATTTTTAAATCATACTAAATTTAACATTTACAACATATTTATATTGCAAAAAAATATTTCTATAAATTTGCTTCGATTTTGATCCAATTAGTTTATTGATAGTCGCGGTTTAAATTATGGTGAAAAATTCTTTATTTAAAGTAAGATATAATATTTTGTGTCGAAAATTAGTTAACTCATCAACTTTAATTTTACACTTAGTTCTCCCGGCCGCTAGTCAGCTAATGCTGAAGAATATCGTTGGTATCTACTACCGATGAAAAGGGTTTGCTTTATTTTGTTATTTGAAGAAGGATCCAATTACACCATTTTATGTGACACATCTTGACACTATATATTTATAAGTCATTTTGCCATTTCAAAATTCAAACAGTTGATCTGAACCGTTCAACATGACATCCATATTAAAATGTGCTTGCAGACCAAATTTTATATTTTTGGAAAAAAAAATTACTACTTATTTAGAATTTTTGAAAATCATTATTTTTCAATGGTCCATAATTGTTTGAAAATAACAATTTTATACATATCTTAATAAATAGTACACAATGAGAGCTTGGTGAAAGATTCACAGAATCTAATACCAAACTTCTTATTTGTATGTCATACTTAGATCCAAATAACTCTTATACATCATTTAACAAAGATAGGTTATTTCAATTAGCTCAATTTTATCTTTCTGATTTCAACCAATATGATATTTTAACCTTAAAGAGTCAATTAGAGAATTTCCACTTGGATACGCAAGATGATAGAGATTTTTTGGAGCTAAGGAGCTTAAGTGAACTTTATCAAAAAAATAGTGTAAATGAACAAGCACAATGCTTATCCCTTGGTTTACAAATTAGTAAAATTGGCATTGATATTACCGGAGCGACCGCTAGTATTGAAAGGGTATTTTCGGTAATGAATTTGGTGAAAAGGAGCTTAAGAAGTACCATGAGAGATCAATGGATGAATGATTTGTTAGTTACTTACATTGAAAAGAAGTTGTTTAAACGCGTCGATAATGAAAAATTAGGCAAAGATTCATATCTATGAAAGACCTATAGAGGAAAAACTTTCTCCATCGACTTAATTATCTAGTATCTAGCTTTTTGTTTGTTTTTAATATGTAAAAAGATAATATGTTTTTATGTAAAATAATACTATTTTATTGATTTTTTTTCATGTTTCAATTGATAGTTTGATTAGTTGATTATCTAAATGTTATGGAGTAAATTTTATCTTTATATGTATCTTGTTTAACTTTGCTCCGAAATTTTTTTAGTTACCACCTCAAAATTCCATAATTCACACTTTACCACCGTTTGGACAAAAATTCAAAACCTTGACGGGTGCGCAAATTTGATCTGTGCAACATTTTTTTTTCTATTTTGTTTCGGTTAACAATTCAATAAAAAAAAGAGCTTTGGTGTACAAATCTAGTCTAGTCTGCGCATCAAACAAAAATGGTGCACATACTGGATCTGCGCATCAAACAAAAGTGGTGCGTAGACCCACGCGCATGTCGCAACTTCTGAATTTTGATTCAAACGGTGGTGGTAAAGTGTGAATTATGAAATTTTTGAGGTGGTAACTAAATTTTTTTTAGGAACTTTGCTTAATAGGAACAAGAAGCGAAAATTAAAGAATATCAGATGGCAGTAAAGATACTTGATAATGCTTGCCTGGTCAACATATTTATTACATGATTGATTACATTTCTTCCAAAGAATTCTTACATATGCAAATGTTTACAATTAATCCTATTAAACCATGAACTCTTACATATGCAAATGCATATTTATTACATGATTTTGTATTTAATTATCTAATAAATTTGAACCTAATTATTTATTCAAACCAGATTCTATAACTTCTTGCATGTCCTACCATGATGAAATTCCTGCTTCCGCCCTTGAAGACACCCCAATAATAACGCAAGTGGAGCAAACATGGACAGAAGCTTAAGGATCCACAAATTTTCGATCAATAATGCAGCAATGATCGCAGCTAAGTTAATGATTAAGAACAAAACAAATCCTTCGGCCTCAGACCATGGTTTTATATCCTTGGGAGCATCATAAGTCCTCCACACCGACCAGCAATCAGGGCAAAATTTGTGGTTATAAGATGCAATAAGAAATGCACTCACAACAGAACTATATTTAACTATGACTATAATTTTGAGGGCCATAACATTGGAGACCAGTAATGGGCAGATAATCAGCAGTGATAGGAAGCCATAGAAGGAAATGTCCGCTACAAAACAACAGTAAAAAGAAGAACTATGATATAATTGCATCCTAGTAGTAATAGTAGTGCTAAAAAATGAAGTTAGTATGATTAACACAATTCCTCTGGAAAGGAAATACCAGTACTTTTATGTGTAATAGATACACAAATAATTACAGTTCGGGCTATGTTCAATTTTATAATAATGTCAGAGTTCTCTGCAGGTTGAGGGTATTTTATTTATTCATAAAAAGAATTATTCTCGCTCATCCTTTACCATTAATTTTGCATTTTTGAGAAAGATTTTCTGTACATTATCTTCAACCATAACCATTCCCTCCTCTCACACTTAGCCAAAAAAAAAATGAAACAATAAGAATAAAAAAGCAACATGACATTACCAGGATGTGTAGCTTTGATAGGAGGATAGGAGGTGTTGATTTGGTCGGTGGACATGGGGCTGACTTGGTACATGGACCAAAGTTCCACTTGGTTGGAGGTCTCGTCGGAGACAAGTGGGCCGGTGAGATGAATTCTCTCTCGGTGATTATGATAATGATGGTGGTGATGGTACCGGTGATAGGAGCGGCGATGTAGCCTCATTAGTATAGGTTTCACTCTCTTCTGTTAAGTTTTCAAGAAGAAAATGTATAGCAGTTGTAAAAGCAACAAGGTATAAAATATGGATGTGGGTTGATAAATTTGGTAAAATTTGGAAGCTACTGTGACGTCTCTGCTTAAAATAGAGGATATGATATTAGATAAAAGTTTTTTTTTTTGAGGAAATATTAGATAAACGTTTGAAAAATGATAAGGAGCTACTGCAATTTTAGTATATAGTCAGAGGCAGACATGTAAAATATGCTTTGTAATCTATTATAAGCATATATGTAGATTTTGATCTCCTAAATAAACCTTGTACAAAAATTAACATAGAAGATAAAATTAGAAAGGAAATCGGTCACTTAACTATATATTGAATCAGATATTGGATGAAATGGTAGAAATCGGACAGAAAACTCGGATTTCTTTCTTTGTTTTTTTTTTTTGGCCACGAACTTGTTTTGTATAAGAAATATGAAAAAATATGATAAAAAAATAATTTATCAATAATTTATGTTTAAACAAATAATTACACGCAAATAATCACTTATACAATTAATAGAAGTATTACAATTAAAAACACTCTTTCACTGTTAAAAACTATATCGAACTGGATGGATCACTTCAACGAGTTTGTATTAAGGGGGATCACCCTTTCATTGCCAAAAATGGAGTTGCATAAATTCATTGCCTGATCCAAGGTTGAAGGGGTCCGCATTCTCTGCGGAGTTTTTGCGATGCGGAGTTGATCGGACGGTCTAGATTAAATCTCAGCCGGTGAGTGTTCAGATGATGGAGGGGGCAATATTATTTTTGCTTTGAGATTCGTGCCAAAATCATTTCTGGTCTGTCCGATCAAAACAAACGGATCAGATAAGAAGAACCGCACAGCTCCGCAAGGGATATCATTTCAGGTTGAAGGGGTCATCTTTGTAGAATATTTGATCATGATCAGTTATCTGATCGAATTCACGATCACGTGTTTCAAATACGATTATGAAATTAATAACTAAAGGTAATGCATGCAACATTTGAATGTATTTGTTTCAATAAAATAGGTAACATTAAAAGAGTAATTTTCAAGACAGATAAATAAGAAAATTTAGTTAAATTAAAATAAATACGATAAACAAATTATTTGAAAATCTATTTGTCTGAAAATAAAGTACGCATGAAATAATTAACAATGAATGTTATATGAAAATATAGTATGCTTAAAATAGTTAGATAAATGTTGAAAGTTGAAATTTATACGTGATAGGCATAATAAAAAATTTATACTTTTTTTTTTTAGTGATGAAAATTTATACTTGATAATAATTAAAGGGCGGGGTTTTTGCCCAAATGGCTTTGGATTGCATATGACTTTTGCG
This sequence comes from Carex arenaria, assembly GCA_964058825.1. Taxonomy (NCBI): domain Eukaryota; kingdom Viridiplantae; phylum Streptophyta; class Magnoliopsida; order Poales; family Cyperaceae; genus Carex; species Carex arenaria. The sequence continues at coordinate 399,076 of CAXKVW010000100.1, read as the reverse complement.
CCTCATGAAGTGAAAACTGCTCTATTAAAATATTTACCGAACTAGTGACCCAACGAGTATTTACAAACAAAAATTAAAGCAAATTTATTGAGATTAGGACTGGCAAAATTTTTGGTAGTTTATATCGCTTGAGATCGATTCATAAAATATTCGCAATTAGTTTGTTTGGTTTAATTCAATTTATTAAGGATGGAACCGGACTTTAAAAATATGGAGTCATTCATATATAATTTTCATGCTGAGAATGTAAATCAATTTTATAGTATTTATGATATTTTACTTTAAATTGATAAAAAAAATTATATATAAAAATATAATAGAGATCAATCGACCCTTATGCATTCAACTACCACTAATTCATCACGAGTCAGTTCAAATTTGATTAAGCTCAATTTGTATTAACTCGGCTTATTGTTTACTTTGTTGCAACAAAAAAATGAAGTTTTGTTTTACTGAATCTTTCACCATTCTCTTCGATTTTTGTTTTAAATACAAATAAATTTAAATATTTTAAAAGAACAAGCACTATTTATTTCGTTTTTACAAAAAACAGTGCCACTGATTTTGCGGATCAATAGAGTCGTTTTTTGTAGAATCCAAATCAATAGTATTGGTTCTTTTGAAGTAACTAAATTTAGTTCTATTTTTTTTTAAAAAAAAATCTCCCTCTTCTTTATGTCCATCATGAAGAAGATTAGGACTGGTTCTTTTGAAATATCTAAATTTAGTTCTATTTTAAAAAAAAAAAAAATCTCCCTCTTCTTTATGTCCATCATGAAAGGATGTAACTCATTGTTAAAAAAAATAATAATTCTTTTTCAACTCGTGATTTATGCACGGCTCAAAACACTAAATTGACAACGTGAACCAACAGGCTCGGGTTAACTCTTGAATGGCTCGACTAAAATGACAGCTTGGTTCACTCTAACATAAATCAAGTTCAAATTTTAACTAGCTTGGCTCGTTTACATTCGTGAATCGTGATTGAGGTTCTTTTTATGTTCAACTGGAAAATGAAGAATCTACCTACATTGCATCATATATGGCCACAGAAAATCCTACAAAGGATTTACGGATCTTGCCGTAAATTCGGATCTTACACGTTACACCTTCTAAACCTTTCTCTGCAGCGTCACTTAAAATAAACCTTAAATTCAGGGTGCCAATTTGATAAAGAAAATAAGCGAGAAATTAAAAATCTCAGCAATGGAAGCGTTAACCAAAAGCCCCATTTCTTCTCTTCCCTCTTCTCCCAACCCGAACCCATCTTTTGCACTCCGGAAACCTACTCGACTGTTCCCTCGCCCCATTGGAAACCTTTCTCGCCATATCTCGATTAATTGCAAAAGTTCAGAGAGGGAATTAGTTAAGGAAAGAAGCTCAAGTAATACAATGGAAGATTATAACACCGCCATGAAGAGAATGATGCGAAATCCGTATGAATACCATCACGACCTTGGTTTGTTCTTTAATCTCATTTGGATGTGTCAATATGTTGTATTTTTTTTCCTTCCTGAAATTGAGCTTATCAGAATCAAAGTTGAGTTATGTTTTCTTCTTCTCTGGTGCATGTAGGTATGAATTATACAATTATAAGAGATAATTTAATTGTGGGATCACAACCTCAGAAACCGGAGGATATAGACCATTTGAAAGAGGAAGAAAATGTCGCATATATACTTTGCTTACAACAAGATAGTGATATTGAATACTGGGGCATTGATTTTGATTCTATTCTGAGTCGGTGCAAAGAGCTCGGAGTACACCACATGAGAGCACCTGTAAGTGATGGAATTGCTTCTTACGTTTCATTGTCTATGCTTTTTCTAATTTGTTTATTAGTAGAGGTTGATTAAGCAAAAATTGGAATGGGATGCATCTCAGTTTCACATGGAGATTGAATTTTGGTTTTTGTTGCATTAATTGTATGGTAATTGGGTTAAATTGAGGTATTCCATTGTATGATTTGGGAGTGCTTACTGGTGGGAACCGTATGTTTTAGGATTCTATATACTGTTACCAAGCAGCAGCATGAAGTCCATGAATTATCATTTTTAATTTAGCTCACATACTTCGATGGTGTATTTGCAGACTATATTCAGGGTCAGATTTGTAAAATAATTCTTAATTCTTAATTTAAATTATAATTCTCTGAAATTTAATTTTGGACTGTAAAATAGGCAAGGGACTTTGATCCAGACTCGTTGAGGAGTCAGTTACCAAAGGCGGTATCAATGCTAGAGTGGGCCATATCTCAAAACAAAGGTCGAGTCTATGTACACTGCACTGCCGGTCTAGGCAGAGCGCCAGCTGTCGCAATTGCGTATATGTTCTGGTTTTGCGGCCTGAATGTAAGCCCTGTGAAATCCCAATCTATCTCTGGTATTTTATAATGAGTAAGGCTATGGTATTATGCATAGCGCACTTTGGTCCATACTATGAATGCATATCTCCATTTGAAACGTGCTTGTTTGCCAAACTTTACATTTTTAGAATTTGTTTATTATTTTTCTAAATAGGTACAAAATCACTTGATTTAAGATTCTAGACCATTCAAAAATAGTGATATTCTACCTATCTAAAAAATAGTAAAAAAAAATTGTAAAAAATGTAAAAGTTGGTCTCCATGTACATTTTCATATGGATATAATGATGAATGGTTCGGATTGACTATTTAGACTTTGAAAATGAAAATATGAATCCATAGTATACACCAAAGTGCGCTATGCATAATACTGTAGCCTCACTCTTTTATAATCTATATAATTGATTCACTTGTTTATTTACTTTTGTATGTATGTCATTCTAGCTTAATGCTGCATACAAGGAACTAACATCAAAAAGGCCATGTGGGCCCAACAAGAAAGCCATCAGAGGTGCCACTTATGACCTTGCAAAAAATGACCCATGGAAAGAACCCTTTGAGAACCTTCCGGAACATGCTTTCGAGGGTGTTGCCGATTGGGAGCGCCAATTAATTCAAGACCGGGTGCGGGCTCTCCGATCAACATGAAGCGTGAACGATAATTTGCATTGGTTGTTTTCTTAAATTATACCTTTTTTCTATAGATATGAGCAGCTGCTTCTATGGCATATGTGCTAGGTAGAAAATGATCGACAACATATGTAAGTAGCTGATTAGAGTTGATAAAAACCTTTAGTGGTAATTTGGTGCTTGTATCAGAGCTAAATCTAATGCAGAAATCAATCCATAAATGTTTATCTTTCAGACTATTCTCAAAGTTAGCAAGTACAGTTTTGCTCAGTAATATGTTGAATGAGGTCCTGTGATGTTGAATATACCAATGTTGTCTTGAAAGATCTAATGTCTTATCATTAAAGTTGTAATATAGTGATGTTAAAATTTGCCAACAAAAATAGGGCACCTTCAGTTGTGTCAATAAAATTTGTCAGATTTGTGCTTTGCATCATACTAGTTCGATTAGCTATTTCACAAATAACTACTGTGACATCTTGCAGCAGTGAGCATTAAATATGCCAGTAGTCAGCTTATGCTGAATTCTGATATATATGTATGACGATTCTCAAGAAATCTGAAAATTAAGCCAGATACTACAATACAACTAAGAAAAGTTTTGATTATGATTAGTTAAGATGAAACATTAAATAGTTATTTCTGGTAATAATTAGATGAAATTGAAAGATCCCAAGTTTAGTGATTATGTTTGGCTTATGATTCTAGAGCATAAATAATATTGTTTATGAAATATGAATAGACGGAATGTGGAGACTAGATCTCCACATTTCTTATAAAAAAAATTGAACTATGGGTAGACAATGTTGATTTGTTTTATCTAATGAAATATTAGTAGACTGAGACAGGTCATTATGTTCAAATCCATAGTTCTTTTTCAAAGAATGCATCACTGATTGATTTAGAGAACTAAGATTACATATATGAAGCACATTACAAAATCACATTCTTAAATTAATAATACAAGCCCGAAAACTAAACTTTTTATGGAATGCCTGTGTAACGGAACAAAAGAAAGTTCCCCCCCTAATCCAGCTAATTTTTGTTTTCCATAAAACATGACAAACACCAAAAAGGTGAAAAAAAAATTCACAAAGTATTCAAAATGTACAGCAGATATTTTACCTCCGAAAAAAGTCAACGTTAAGTCGTACACTAGGAAGGAAACAGACTGTAAAGATGTCATTAAATTGGATACGAATCTGATTCATGTTCATCCATGTCGGGTGCACCAGAACCAGAACAAGTAGCATCAAGTCGTACACTAGGAAGGAAACACTGTAAAGATGTCATTAAATTGGATCCGAATCTGATTCATGTTCATCCATGTCGGGTGCACCAGAACCAGAACAAGTAGCATCAAGAACAGAGACGGGTGAATTAGGTGAAATTGGTGACTTCGGCTCAATTTCTGTCCGGAGCCCATGAAGTGCTGGCAGCAATTTATTTTTCCAGAAATAGCATCCATTTTTCTCTTTATCCTCTTCCACCTCTCCCTTCTCGATTTCAATTAAAACTATATCTTTATTCAGCCTGTAAATGTCAACCCAGGCGAGTGAGCCCCCAGTCGAACTGTGTACCACTGCCACGCCCCTACCTTCATTTATTTTTCGTTTTAATGTATAAAACCCTTCTCTCCTTCCAACCTCTTCTACTTTGTCTAATATTTCTTCTACAGTGCCTGATGATGTGAGCCGCTCCTTTCTTGCTTTCTGTGATACAAACAAGCCTGATAGATCAAAACCCAATGACAGAGAGATCAAGTCGAAAGCATTCAAATCCCTTTTTTCTTCTTCTCGGTCAATTTTCAATATCCGATCTTCTATTTCAGGTCGATGTTGCATTAGCTCATCAATTTGATTCTGATTTAGACCATAGCGAAACCACGGGTCATTTATGATCCCATCAACTGAGATACGTGTCTCTGGATTGGAATCTAACATGCGGGATATGAGTGTTCGAAGATCAGGTGAGAGCCATTTTGGAAAGCGGTATTCTGCCTTGTAAATTTTCCGGTATAGCATCATAAGGTTTACATCATTAAAAGGAAGATAGCCTGATGATAAAACAAAAAGAATCACCCCACATGCCCATAGGTCGACTTTTGCAGCATCGTATGGACGCTGACTGATAACTTCCGGTGCAACATAAGCCGGTGTCCCACATAGTGTTTTGAAGAGAATCGGCTGGTTCGAGAATGAAGTGGGAGATAAAGCCGAGAGACCAAAATCGGAGACCTACAGTGTAAGGATGTTATCAATTCAAGCATTGATATCAATAAAAAAGGTTCTAGAAAAATTGAAAGGTAGAGAACTAGGAGACATGAAAACATAAAATTATTCTGTTACAAGAAAATGCTTCCCACTAACTTTTTTCCTTCCTGAGAATTTTAGATAGGTCAACTCAGAAATGCATGATAAAGTACAATCAGAATATGAAACCAATATAATGAAAATGAAAATGAAAATGAAATACCTTGAGCTTTCCAAATTCATCCAGCAACAAATTCTCCAGCTTGAGGTCCCGATGAAAAACACCACGAGAATGGCAAAATGCAACTGCAGATAGCAGCTGCCTGAATAAATCTCTGGCTAAATCCTCGTTCAATTTCCCTTTGGTGCTGATTCCTCGAAACATCTCCCCTCCTTTGATATACTCCAGCACCAAATAAATCTTCGACTGTGATGCCATCACGTCGATCAACTTGACCACGTGAGGATGTCGTATTCTCCTCATGGAAAGTATCTCCCTTCTTACATTGATATACATGCCTGATTTCACGATTCGCGGTTTGCTAAGGACTTTTAGTGCTACACTCTGGCCCGTCGGAACTTGACGTGCATGGTACACTTTTGCGAAGGCACCGCAGCCGACCATCTTTCCAAGCTCGTATTTGCCAAAGAGGAGTTTGGCCGGCCCATTGGTGCTGCTTAAAGTTTGTTCTCTTGCGAGTGCCACACCATTGGCCTTGGAGAATAGGTCCGGCATGGAGCCGGCTGCGGTAGAGTTGAGACAATTCCTTTTTTTCTTTTTTTTTTTCTTGGTGATGTGAATTGAAGTTGCAGGAGTTTATATTGCTAAGACTAATTATGGAAATTTGTTAAAATTTTGTTAAAAACAGGGAGGAGAGGCAGTTGAGCCAGTTAGTGCTGTCCTGTGCCTCCATGGGGAATGCCTTCTTTTTGGTTGGCTCCATACATGATTTGTTGTGGAAACTCTGCAAGATTTTGCAATGTGGAGACAAATTTTTTTTTGGGAATATTCCTTATTTATTTCCCACTCTTCAAATTCATTTTTAAGCAATTTAGTATTTCTTCATTCTATAGAAGGCAATAAATCCAACGACGTATATGCATCAGAGAGAAAATTGCCTAGGCAGAATTTTTTCCCAAGTTGTTTAGAGTATTCCATGTATTCCAAATATGATTATAATACGTAATATGTTATTTCTTTAATTTGATGATTTTATAGATACCGTGTGCTATCAATTTAAAATATATGATTATATTCTGCCTTCTCTGAGGTTGAACTTTTTCACAATTATTAAGCTACTTTATTTCATCAGATTGCCCACACATTTACATATAGTGGGCATTATTAGAATTCACAAAAATAATCTCATTAAAATAAGTTTCTACTAAGCAAACAAACAGTTCTTAAGAATACTACATAGCTTACAGGTTACTATTAGCAAGTATAAAGCCGGCTTTTAATATACTATGTACTAATCATTTTTTTTGTGATTATTGAAATTTTAGCGTTCAATTAATGCTGAAATTACGAGTACGTATATCCACATGCTTGGCAACTCGTCTGCTCTCTAGAAGAAAAATATAGAGCTCTATAAATTATTAAAAATGTGACAAATAAACCAAAAGTCTTTCATATGAATGAACGACTCAAATTTTAGTAGTTGGCATGAAAATACAAAGAAAAAGAAAAGAAGAATGTGAAGGACTTTTACATTATTCACATTCTACCATTTAAAGGCCAATAGATTAGAATTGGAATTTGATTGTCCTTCGCAATTTTTATAACCTGTTGTGCGTATAAAAACCCCTCTGTGATCTGCCTTCCTTTTACAAAGCCCGTTTGATTATCGTTAACCAATTGACTTATGTGTGGTTGAAGTCTATTGGCTAAGATTTTAGAAACCATCTTCTGTATCCCATGTAACAAGCTAATGGGTCTAAAATCCTGTGGCTTTTTTGCTTCCTCTTTCTTCGGAATTAACACTATATATGAAGTGTTAAGAGGGTCTAAACTCAATCCTTTATCTAGAGTTTTGGTATTGGATAAAATCTGAAGAAAGGCTTTGGATATTCATAAGGCTTTCGATACAGTAAATTGGGATTTCTTGGTCAAAGTTTTGGAGGGACTTGCATTTCCGTCAAAATGGATCCATTGGATGAGGAACTGTGTACTGAGAGGAAGTTCACAAATAATAATCAATGGACTGCTAGGCAAGAAGATTCAATTGAAGAGAGGAGTTCGTCAAGGGGACCCCTTATCTCCTCTTTTGTTTATATTGGCAATGGATTTCATCCCGAGATGGTTGGCTAAGTTGGTACAAAATGGGGATTGGCAATTACCTTTTCTACAAATGAGACCTTGTTTGTTGTATGCGGACGATTCCCTATTTTTCATGAAACCCGAATTGAGGCAGGCACAAGCTATGAAGATTCTATTTACGGTTTTCAGAAAAATTTCGGGTTTGGCAGTGAGCATGGAGAAATCAGAATTATTATTGACTTCAGATGATAATCAACTCTTGCAACAATTGACTGATGTGTTGGGTTGTAAAGGAGGAAGTTTTCCATTCAGTTACCTTGGGTTACCTTTATCAGACAAAGCACTTCCTAAAACAGCTTATGTTCCTTTGCTGCAAAAAATAAACAACAGGCTTCAAGGATGGGCTGCAAGGCAATTGTCAATTGCGGGGAGACTAGTTTTGATTAATGCAGTCTTGTCTTCCATTCCAACCTATTTTATGTCGGTTTTCAAGTTGCCGGTTTGGGTCATACAAGAAATAGACAAGACAAGAAGAAAATTCCTTTGGAAGAGAAATTCAAGTGATGAAAGAGGGATACCATTGGCAAACTGGGATCTAGTGTGTACACCAAAAAAGTTTGGAGGCTTGGGTGTAATTGATTTGAAAGTCTTTAATGAGGCGTTGCTTGCAAAATGGTATTGGTATTGGATAAAATCTGAAGAAAGGCTTTGGAAGTCACTATTCTTGACTTTCTTTCAAATGGACAGACCAAGCGACTTGCCAGATTGTAAGTTCTTCAAGCAAACCCTCAAATCAATACAAAGTTTTTGTGAGTGCTATATGAGAAGAATAGTGGGGGATGGTTCAAGGATAAAATTCTGGGAACATAATTGGGGACATGGTTTTCTGTATAGAGAACTTCCACTCTTATATGAAGAAGCTACAGACAAACATGTGTCAGTACAACAAGCATTTCAACAGAATTTCTCAGAACTTTTGACAATCACTGGACTGGTACAGCAATCATCGTTACTTGCACAATACCAGCAGCTACAGAACTTAATGGCAAACCAATCCCCTTTAACAATAGCACAAGATGAAGTAGAATGGACTTTGACAAAAACAAAAGAATTCTCGGTTAAGTCCATGTATCAAAGATTGAAAGAGGAATCTAGAACTACAGTGATAATTCATAAGGTTTGGAAAATGAAGGTGCCTCCAAGAATTAAAGTATTTGGTTGGTTAACATATCATGAGAGGATTCTGACGACTGACAATTTGCAAAAGAGAGGGTGGAATTTATCAAGTATGTGTGTGCTATGCAGAGCAAATGTTGAATCAATTAAACACTTGTTCTCTGAATGTCCATTTTCATTGGAAGTCTATGCAACTCTTACTGGTACATTTCAATTACCAAGTAGAAATTGGAGAAGAAAACTACAAGAAGAGGATGCCCATAAATGGATTGTGCAGAATGAAGGAGATAGTAAATCGAAGGAGATACTACTGCTGACTATGTTCATATGCTGGAGGGAGCGTTGTACTCGAATTTTCAGAGAAGAGAGCAAGGAGGTACACGAACTGGTAGAGGAAGTTCAAGAACAGTGGAATTTTCTCCACTGACAAGAAGAGATTTACACTTTTGCACTTTAAACCCTGGAATTTACCATTTTTCTATCTAAGCTTTTGTTTTCCCTTTTTCTACTTTTTGTTTACTTTCTTCATATTCAACTTGGTTGAATAACATTATGTTTTTGTATTAGGTTTCACATGGAAACCTTTTTATAATTTCAATAAAACAAATAAGGACTAGATCCTTATTTTTACTCAAAAAAAAAAAGGCCAATAGATTATAGAATCACTGAACTGTACATGAAGTCTTGATATAAAAAAGTGAAAAGGAAAGTATCTATCTCACATGAATGAAGCCAAAAGCACATCCAAGACAACAAAAAAGATATCTGAAAATGAGATGTGTAAATAGTAAGTTGAAAATGACTAGGGTAAAAGATGAGGTCAATAAAAGGCAATCAGCCATTGCCAATGTAGCAAATGCTATGATGATGGTGAGAGAGGCTGAAGCTTTGAAAGATTTGATTGGTGCCGGCCCAAATGAAACGCCGTTATAAGCCATATGAAGCATAACTAGTGTAAAAAAAACACAAAAACCAAGTATGAGAAAACATAATTAATTAAGTACCCATATAATATATAAGCCCAATTAGAATCTGAATTACACAAGACAAACACAAAGATGGCCCATACCGGTAGTGCATAAAGGGAGACCTTCGATGATTTTCCATTTTGATTACCAAAAAGTAATTTGTACATGCCGGCTGCTGTTGCATCTCCAAGCCTTTGAACAATTACATCTATACAAACCTAAAAACAAGACTCACATTGTTTTAACAAAGTTTCTTTAGTCCCAGGTGAAGTATTCTTAATAAGAAAGGCCATCAAACAATGACAGTTACCTTGGCTTTGTACTTCTCGTCTTGTGAGACAACAGTAAACAATAGTTCTCTTCCTGGCCTAGCTAAAACGTATGTCGTTACCTGGCATCAACAAAAAAATTATATCAGAACAAATCTCAATTCTGGTATGAAGCAATCGCTTACTAACTGGTACTATAATATGGAAAAGCACCTTGCGAGTAGTTTCGGATGCAGCCACAGCAACCCATGCGGGCCACACTGCAAGAGCCACAAGATTTACAATTGCAACAATAGGTGCTGAACTAATAGCAACAGTCACACCAGCAAGTGTAAGAATGCGACCCTGTTTTATTTCATTACTTGAATTACATAAACTGATAAGAGAAAAGTAAAATGATCAGATTAAAAGGGAAGTTGTAAGGAAAAAAAAAAATACCGTAAGAGTAAGTTGGCCAGCAAGGATAAAAACAGCAATAAAACTATTTATAAGAGCAAACGATCTCCTCCTATCCAGAGCACTTGCCACTGTCATGGCTATTATAGTAACTTTCTACATTTAAGAAGCACACAAGTTACCTATTCTGTTGACATCTAATGCAGTGTTGACAAAATAAGGAAAGGAGAAACAGAAAAAAAAATTACTACCTGGAAATAGAAGAAGGATGACACAACAGCACTTAGCCAGAGAAATAAGGAGATGGCAAGTAGGTAAGGAGAGGAGACAATTAGCCAAAAACCTTCTAACAGAACCCACGGATCAGGTTTTGCTTTATTTGTAGGTGATCTAGTAGGAGATGATATAAGAGAAGAAGCCTCGTCGCCCTTCTCTGTTTCTCTAAAATGTAAAAAAGCGCCAAAAAGAATGTCAACTCATCATATTTACATTTTGGAGATTCTCTGACTGAGTAATAAATATATGGTTGCATGTTTTAATTTCTTCCTGTCTTTAACAACTGCATGTTTAACAACTTTGATGTGAAAACCATATCATATTAATGTACTATTATGGGTAGGAATGACAAGGTAAGTCCATGTCAACATTCTTTCAAGGTTTTACCATTTAAAGGAAAATTCAATTCTTCAAGACATATTGACCCGGAGCATTGGTTAATCTATTGGTTAAGATGGTTTTCACTGACTTGCTTGGTCAAACATACATTGGCATATTCCTCGCATACAAATTGGGACCACAGCCTTCTAAAGTTCCCATAAGAAATTGGAAAAACAAGGTAAGGAGGGACATTGGATCATAACGAAACCCCAAGACCCAAAACCTATCAACCCTAATGAAATACCTACAGGACAATAAATCCTAATGAAGACCCAAGACCCAAAACCCATCAACCCGTCAGAACTTATTTTAGTTGTGGCTATTAAATAAGTCACTGCCACTGCTAGCACCACACTACACCCAGTATGAATACCTGTCAGAGGAGAGTTCCAGAGAACCATGGTGTGCGTCATGCGTAATTCCTTTTGATGCTTGTGCAGCAAGTTCCATCAAAACAGCTGAAATCAGTAGCAGGTCTGAAACAATGCAATACAAGGATAAGTCAGCTGAATCTTTTGAGCAAATCTCTGTGTAAATGGTGAAAGAGTCATGAAGCTATTATAACATGCATACATGGACCTAGCCACGCCATGCTTGCAGCGAATAAAGACCCCAACAGCTGTCCAAATGTAGCACCAGCACCAACAAAACCGAACAGTCTTGAACCTGACTGAATATGAAGAGAGATCAGACATTCTGATATTTACGTAATAGGAGGTCATTTGGTTATCATCTTTTCTTTTCTCTTTTGTTGTTTCTGCTAATTGGCTAATTCTTGGAACTTCATTTAACTTTGATCAGTGCCCAAAGGAAGTACCTCATTGTTCATGACATCAATTATCCTCGCCCAAGTTGATGAGATTGTGACAAGATTTAGCAAAGCAACCTTCAACAAAAAAATATTTTAATAGTATCAAGTACTGTACAAAGTCAGGATACATAAAACTAGCCAACTTTACAATTTTCTTTCTAATTTTTTATGTAGGAGTTTGTTTCATATTTAATGAAACAGGTGCTCTGCACATTTTTTATTTAAAAAAAATTAGAGAGTTCATACCCATAGAAACAAGCCTAGTCGAACAATGATGTAGAACCAAGTATGTTTGCTCCAGTCCATGGAATCATTTTGATCATCTTCAACTGGATTAGACTTTCAAAGGACCATTTTAAACAAGTGAGAATAAAAACAATAATTATAAATTCTTCACTCTTTCGGTAAAAATACCAACTTTGTATTATTATTTAGAGAAGCATGCCTGCTTTTGAGTACTTACAGGAGCACTCAGTTTTTAATCTAAAAGGACTTTTTTTTAGTTTCTAAAAATGGTGCCTTTTGTTTGGGACTCTTCCAAAACAAAGAAAAGTAAAATTTAGGTGGCTATTTCAATTAACAGCTAGCAATGATAAATAATAAGTGCATTGTGCAAAATTACCCAGTTGCACTAGGGTTTTCTTACCTTAGTTCCAGATGACATTTGTCCAGGGGAGGAGACATACCAAAGAACAAAGAATACGAGAAGAGAGATGCTAAAAAATCTGTGTATGATTACCAAAGCCTGAAATATCAAAATTGATAACATGAAAATGAACACTCACTAGCAATACAACTCGATTACGGTCATTGTACTGTAGAAATGTAACTTCAATTGTTTAATATATAAGATCTGTAAGAAAGCTATCCTATGATAATTGATGCAAACAATTTCCATCCATACTGAATGTAAGGATGGTAAAAAAAATACTTAATAGAGACATTGAAATAAGTTAAGGGCCTTTTATCACATAACACCTTTGATTTGGACAAATTAGGTAGAGAAAAGATCAATGTTGAAATTGGGGCTGCTATCAAGGTTAGAACAAGAGAGCCGACAAACAAGCTGGGCAGATTACTGAGCCCAAGTGATATAGCGCCTTCATCCCTTAGTGGTAGAATCACAAAATATGCACTTAAAACCTGGAATACAAATCATTTTTAGAGTCAATCAATTTATTAATGGAATGTGATATGGGCATAGTACTGGTACAATGTGATACTGATTTTCAGTACACTTTTACTGTGTTTTATCTATATTTTAGTGTCTAAACCTCAACCGAGCTCAGTGTTAGGAGCCTCAAAGTGAAATTAGACAACAAACAAAGATTATTTATTTATTTTTTATGAAAGCCTTTGAGCCCGTTTCATTTAAGAAACTGTTGTCCATTGCAAACCAGAAAAGTAAAATAAAGTCAGGTGCGTTACTTAGCACACCTGTAAAACCTACTACATAAAAGGTAGAAATTGCCAAAAGAGATTCTAGCAAACATAACAGCCACAGTTTGGCAAACAAAACAAACTACTCTATTACATCCAAAAGAATTTAGAACCTAATCAAACAAAGATTAGTAGGGTAGGCTACTACTAATTTCCCTGATATTCTCTTCTAAAATCTCTAATATTCAAATCAATATCGCAAATACAGCCTCTCCTTTGCTCTAATCTCACTTCAAATCCATAATCTTACAGTTCATCACAGATTTGCGAACAAAGTTGTTAATTCAAAAACAAGATAGAACAGAGGCAAATAGAACAGCTTACGAAGAAGAAGGTGGACGCGGAGTGGATGAGAGTTGGTATCTCGTGCGGATGTACGGTCACGATCGCTTGGATTATCGCCTCAGTACGAGATCGGAGCAACATTCCTTTGTAAAAGGAGGGTCAAAAGAAGGGGAACTTTTCAAAGCAAATAGTACCAGTATTTTGATCTCTAAATCCTACGACGATGAATTCTTACGCCTGAGGTAACATAAATTTTAAGAATAGGCCTGAACCGTCTGATCTTCTTTCGCACGAATATTAAGGGGCCTGTGCATTCCACCTCGGACACGAATTCTGATCGAACGGTATAAATCTAAATTTAAATATTCTATTACCTCAGAGGATTCGTGCTCGTCGACGAACGGAGCGGAGAACGGAAAGAAAGGGTCATGGTTGAATCAGGTCGAGTCAAACCGGGTTCAGGAACCTGTTTTTCGAACCGGCTTAGTTGACTTTTCAAAATCGTTAGATCTATTGAGTGAGGTTGTGATTCCCCATTCGTTCCCGGTTTTCGCCAAATTTTATCAACCGGGTCAGATCAATTAGACTACTGGAGTTCTCTAGCTGGTCTTTGATTCAAAAACGCTTAAATGAACACGAGTTTCTCTGCTTATGACTAAATGTCTAAATCGAATAATTGGTTCAGTTCTTCTCTAATTATACGTAATTTATATTAACTCGGCTTGAATATCTTTCATATGGGTTCATAAATTTTACACAAAATATAATTAGTTTAGATTAATTCGACATTAATATCGATACAAAGTCCGAAATTATTATTTTCGGATTAAAAAAAATTTGAGTTAAGTTATTTTATTTTTCGTTGATTATATATTTTCGTTTAGTTTGAAATTGAAATAGTCTTTTTAAGGAACCGATGCTAATGCTATGCATATAAAATTTATTTTTAAATGCTATCAACAAAATAAAGTTGGCTTACAATGTCAGTATTATTTCGGCTCAAATGGAGTTAGACTCCATGCGTAATTAAGAAGATATCCAAGAGTTAACTCACATTTAACTACTAATATCAAAAGAACGCCCTATAAGATGTGCATGTTTCATTTCCTTCAACGAAATATAGATGAGATATGCATGCAAATAACATGTCAATCCATGAAAGAAGTATTATTTAAGACCAAATGAAAGAACGATGAAAAATATGCATGTTGTTTGGCAGTACAAGTTAGTTATTATTAAGCTCTTAAAAACCAACATGAGAAGATTTATCTATCAAAAATATATAGAGATAAAAATGAGATGTTGGAGGTCATTGAAATAAGAAAAACGATTAAATTGTTTAAAGTCAAGTTGCATCTAAGACTAAGTTTTTATTTATATAAAAATAATGCATAATATGTTAAAAGTTAGTTTGTTATCTCTAGTAATATATGTTATCTGAATCCTTAAAATTTGTATTTTTTTTTAAATACTATTAAGAATATTATTATTAAGGAGTTTGAGATAAGACCAATAAATGAGAGGGAAAATTTCTAGTGTACCCATCTAAAATTTTAATATAGCCAATATCTCCATCAAAATGTCATAATATCTAATATCCCCATCAAAAGACCACATTCTTTCCTTTATCCTCATATTATTATTAAACTTCTTATTTAATTATTTAAAAAAATTATATTGACCCATATGCTCTTACAAATTTGAATGGACATGTCATGTTCTTCCTCTTCTATTGTCACTCCTAATGCTCCAGTTTCTATCTCCTGTGTGTGTCTCCCTTTGCAAAACTAGTAAAATTCGAAGCTGAAGCGACTGGGTTTGAATTTCATATGAACTAATCAAATGTTCTCCTCTCTCAGCCTCAGGTTCTTCGTCATCTTTGTTCTTCAGGTTTTGTGATTTTGATCTCGTTTAAACTAATCAAATGTCTGATCGTGTATTGTTGAAACTAGATTTGGAGTTCTGATCGATTCCTCTTAATTATTCGTTTAATTTTTGGGCAAGATGGAGGGAACAAAGACAAGTATAGTAATGACCATTTTCTCCAATTAGAGTTTTTATGGATTCCAATTATTATATAATGCTACTTTTTTGACACTCAAGAGTAATGGAGACATCACTTATTTATTTTACTGATTCAATCGTACCAGTGTAATATGAATTCTTCCATAATCCATATGTCATTTTCTTAGAAATTGAGTACTGCTTAAATTAAGCATCTCCAGTTCATACAGTAGGATATTTAGTTGTTGATCTCATCTCATTAATTAATAGAAAGCCACTTAAGCTAAATAGGGTTGGTAACATTTATATAATATCATTTGCTCATAGCAGAAAGAAACTATTTGATAGAAAAGTTGACAGGCTACTAATGTGGATATTTTTTTTTTATGAAATCATAATATTTGATGAAATGGACAATTTTTTAATGATATGAAAAACTTTTCTTCTTGCATGTACAATGATTTAGTTATGTCTCTCTGATTTTGGTGCTAAATAGGATTGCAATCGTAACTTTCCTGCTAGCATGTACAATAATAAAGTTGTGGTTTTATCGATATTTTCTGCTTTTACTAAGAAAATTGTTAAATTTTTCAAAAAAAAAAGACAAAAAGACAAATACACCAATGGTATGCATAGCACAACTATTGGTATACATAGCACAACTGGTATCACTGCTAGTACAAACCATCACACACCAATGGTATCATGCTCAGTTTAGATATCAAAACTGCACATGGAAGTTTGAGGATTGGTAATTTGTAGTCTTATACCATGAAGTTGTTTGTACTGATGTGGAGGCAATGTACTATATAGCATAACAGGGGCAAAATCGAAAATATGCAATCTACTCAGGCTGCAACATTCTGGTACAAGCGGTTTTGGGAAATTGTATTGAAGAACTGCAATCATGGCATGTGGTAGAGAAGGTAGCTAGGTGCGCAAGACTGCATCAACAGTACATAGGAAGCATACAAATACATAGGAAAACGCTACATGGCCTGCATGATATGGAAAATTGGTAAAGAAGAACTAGACAAACATTCAAAGGGACTCCACAGCAGTGGCCGATAACAGGTACTAGGAGAGGAGAACCTTTGATTAGTTCAAATGAAATTCAAGCTCAGCCACTTCATCTTTGAATTTTATCAATTTCGAGGCACACACAGGAGGGAGAACCTAGAGCTAATTTTGTTTCCCCATTCAATCTCTTTCAACAAGAAATATTAGGTGTGAGGATAGGAGAGGAAGAAACAGGACATGTCCATTCAAATTTGTAAGGGCATATGGGTCAATATAATTTTTTAAATAATTAAATAAGAAGTTTAATAATAATATGGAGATAAAGGAAAGAATGTGGTATTTTGATGGGAATATTAGATATTATGACATTTTGATGGGGATATTGGCTATTTTAAAATTTTAGATAGGTACACTGGAAGTTTTCCCTAAATGATAATTTGTCTTATTAAGGAGTTTGAGATAGGACCAATATGGCATTTGTCTTATTAGTTTTCTACTGTTTCTCTGCATTATCATCAAAGTGGTAGAATAAGAAGAAGAAGAAGCTGTCTCATAGTGACAGCGTGGAACTGAATGAGTCTCGTGAGACCGGTGGTCACATCAATACAGTGGAACAATTTAATTACAACAAGAGTGTAGAACAGTTTAGTGCGAGACGCCGCAAGCGTTAGAAATTTAATGTTGAGAACATCTTTTTTTTAAATAATGCATAATTTTTTAAATAAAAAACAAGTTTATTTAGTGATAAGTTTGTTAACAAAGTAAACATAATTTAAATGTATAATGTTGTATATTTAACTAAAGTAAACATAAGTATACAAGTCTAGAGGTAGAACAGTTTGGCCTATTTTTTAAGAAGTAGAAATCAGATTTACTAATAAATTAAGGAATATATAAGCAATATTTTAATAAAGTAAAAAGAAAAAGAAAAAAAATCATTCAAATTCAAATGGTTCTAATTAAATGTTACATCATAACTAATTAATTAATTAAATGCTACGAGTATGTTATCTTTTTCTCTATTTATTTGCTGAAATGCTTTTATTTACTCTTTACTAGAGAATTTTTTACTTGTAGGGTTCAATAGTAGTTACATTTGTTATTCATTATGGTGATATTTGATGGAAGCCTAATTAATTATAAAAATAAGAAATGTATTTCTCTTTTGTATTTGTATACAACCAAGTGTTAATAAGTGTTTTTTTTTTTTTTTTTTGTGAAACTCTTATTATCAAATCCAAATAGATTACCACTATAATTTTACTAGAAATTTGTTATGCAACAGTTCGCTTTATTGTGATGGCAGGATTATCCTCGGAACTGTATATATATATAAAATCAATGAAAAACATTTTCATTATTTTATCTCAATTTAGTTATTATTCTCTTTGGTGACTCTTTTACGTCAAAATCACCAAAAAAATTTAAGAAAATTACAAAAACAATACTAAAATAATGAAATTCAATTCAATGCACACATAATGAATTGATAAATAAATAAATTATTTTAAAGAAACTAACAAATTAATTGGGACAAACCATGGGAACGGATCATTTAATTGCAGTCGTAGTCTCCTTTTTCAGTTGATACAAAAGAAATGCTTCAGATCTTATATATGATCTCATTATTTTTCTCTATAAGATATTAAGTGGACTCACTGGTTATTAACACACTCTTTCAGGTGTGATTCTATGAAAGATTTAGTGTTTCTAATTCTAATAACTGAAGATAGCAAACCTGTTTATTAAAAATGACAAACATTTAAACATGGCTAAAACACTAGTTTTTTGTACCAACATACGGTCGTGATTAGGGCTGCACAGAAAATTTTTAGTTCGTGATTTGATTCAAAAAAGTTCGTAAAAAATTCGATTTGAAATAGTTCGAAATTAATTCAATCCAAACTCAAACTAGACCAGGTTTGTTCGAAATAAGTTCGCAAACTATTCTAGTTCGAATCTCAAAGTAACGTGAACCGTTGATTTCTGCTGATGACTTAAAAATTAAAGCATAAGGCCACCTAGCCATAAGTCATAAGTCGTAAGTCGTAATCCTCGCTCTTAGTTTAGAAATCCTAGATGATTTTCATCTCTCGCTCTCGGCGACTACGATCACTCTTCCATATCATAAAAATGTTCGTAAAAGATTTGAAATTGAGTTCGTAAAAAATTCGATTCAAAATTAATTCAAATCAAAATTAGTTTGAAATTAATTCAAACCAAACTCAAACTAAAGTAAGTTTGATTCAGTTCAATTCGTTTGCAGTCCTGGTCGTGATAGAAATCACTTGTGAAACCATTCATCAAACTACAGTCACATGACCAAAATAAGGCATAGACTGGTTAAAGGAAAACGACACCATGAGTTCATGACTCTCAGATTGAGTTCAACAATTTTGGCACTCAGGAGATTTACCAGTAATTTGGTTCTGAGCACCATTAGATGAAACGGATAATTAATAGTTGATTATATAAGGCTCTTAATTAAATTTCTTTTTAGTCGCTTTTGCTGTTCTGCAACTATGTTGAAGTTTTCCATTTCATATAGAAGCTTTATTCTAATAGTTAAGTACGTAGCTCTGTTGCTACTTCTAAGAAAATTTAATTCATTAATTGTGAATATGGGTTGAAATAGAATTTAGTTGGAAAACAATTAATACAGAGACGATCAGCACGATGAAAACCAATTCATTCAGATACAATTGTACAAAAAAATAATTATTACCTGAATACAACTGATTAATATAGCTTGTTCATGTGGCCTTTGACTAATGTTAGCTTCTTCACTGCCTAATCTATGAATTTCCAGCAGATTCCAGCTCATCAGCCAGCTTAATTAACTTTCTTTTTGCCACCTAAATCCATCTACTAAGTATCACTTAATAAAGTAGCTACTTGATGATACTATTCATAAAGTAATTGTTTAATCTCATATAGAATAAATTTCTTTGACATCCTAAGTTGGTTTAATTAAGAGTCAATTTAAATCTAAGATGGTTCAGTGTTAAATAGTTAGTTGACTTAACCTTCAACCTTTACTCAAAAAAAAAAAAAAAATTGGGGGTATAATCACTTGCACTTGAAGGAGAGCTAGAGGTGAATATCCGTGCGGATAATAGTACGGATATGGTTTTGAATTTAATTATTCATATCCGAATAGTAATATATACCATATAGTTTAATTATTCGTATCCGATATCCGATCAGTATTCGTATGGATCCGTCTAATATCTGATCATATGGTGGAGTCCAATGACACAATTCAATGCTACAATATAAATTACTTCATAATTAAATGGCTTTAATTACAGTAAAAGAATGATTGCAAAGCATTGAATAAGTGCATTATTTGGATTTATAGTATATATATATCTTATGAATTAATAAATGGATTCGTTGTATCAGTGGGACCTCAAAATAAATTGTATAGAGATTGAAAAAAAAATGTTTAGGCTTTTATGAAACATATAGTAAGGTTCCATAAATAAGAGAAGTTTCGGTCCTCATGAGAATTTAATTTGGATGGTTGGATTTATTTGTTTGAATAGTTTTTTTCAAATTAATATAACGTTCTGATGTAAAACAGTTTGGATGAGATCACATCATTGATGTATAGGATGTTTTTTATCTTGAGCAAACAAGAAAATTAGATATGAACTGCATGATCTAATTTGGACGGTCCAAAACTCTCTACTACTTCTATAAAAGACAATAAAAAGTACCTTCATAACCCATTTAATTGGTTCAACTCTGTTTCTGTTTGCATAAGAGATCTTGGTGACAGACTAGTCATTTTGATCTATGTATTGGCCTCAGTAAGGAATTTTTATTCAAGCATTATAATTATGTTTTTAATTGTTGTTGCAGAAGGAGATTTGGATCAATTCTCCAAATTTTTATCGACTATTTGGCATGAAAATTTTGCGGCAAACTCCAAATTAGTGCTTACCATGAAAATAAGTTTGGCTAAACTGGATTAATAGGATTGGATCCTTGGAGTTGCTCATTTGCATTTTTTTTTTTTTATGTTGAAGAGATGTTTGCAATTTATTGACACTGCGGAATCCATTCAGAAATTTTCTCCACTGAATATGGGTCCCACTGATTCGTCTCATAACTCCCCCCCCCCCCCCCCCCCCCCCAAATTATTAGTTCTTGCTCTCCACTACTCGGGCACTAAAATCGGATCCGACTGCGCTGCTTTTCAATAGGAGAGCAGTATTTGTTTAACCGTTAAATTTTTTCATGTATGAATCTCAACACAGATAAATAAGTAGGATTCTGTTATTTCAAATTTAACTGTTAAATTTTTATGCACAAATTTCAACACAGATGAATGATTAAATTTAAAATAACAAGATCCTGCTCTCATATTTGGAAAAAAATTTATAAACCATAAATAAGAAAAAGAAAATTAACAAACCAATTTGATGGTTTTGATTTTTACAAAAACCATAAGTACTAACATGAAAATATGTCCGAACTATTTTTTTTGTGTGCCGAAATGTTATCTCGGTCCCATAATATTTTTAATTTTATTATCATTTTCTTTGTGCCGAATTGAGTACTCGGCCCAACATATTTTTTGAATTCCCAATTTACTCTCTGTTGAATTCCCAATTCAGCACAAAGATTTTTTTTTTAACTCATTCTAACCCAATCTAATTGGGTGATTGAAACAATTTTCCTAATTGGTTTTTCTCTATCTTTTTTGGGTTAATTTTTTTTCTAATTGATTCAATAATTTTTTTCTTTGTACTAAATTGAAGGGCCGATTTGCTATCTCAGCACAAGGAGAAATTTTAATTTTCTATGGTACACTTTCTAATAACTTGTAAAATTTAGAAGCTGAAATCTTAATTCGATACAAAATAATACAAAAATAGTTTGGACCAAATTCTCATCTCAATACTTGTGATTTTCTCTAAAAAAAAAAACCATCTTGGTTTGTTAATTTTCTTTGTTTCTATTTATAGTTGATCCCTCATATTTGGAGAGCAGCGGAGTCTGCCGCCATCCTAAAACCTAGGCGAAACAAATCCTCTCCAATTTCTGTCTCCTCTTTGTGAAGATGTGTTAGAAGCTTCAGATCAATGAGAAATTCTCCAATTGAAGCGGGTAATCTTTTCGTTTTATTATATCGCTCCCACTCTTGTTGTGACTTCTAACTATGCACGACCAGGGGCGAAACATAAGAGGACCTGGGGGGTGCTAAGCCACCCCAGCTTTTCATTTTTTTATTATCATGTTCATAGAAATTTATATTATATTATCTGTTTTATTACTAAAAGCCCCCCCTAATAATTATATTGTTTTATTACTAAAAGCCCCCAGTTTTTCAATTTATGATGATTGTAATTAGCTAATTGCAACTGACCTGGTACTAAGGATGAAGTGAATTTATTTGTAATTTTACATATCTGTCTATTAAATCATTAGATTAAGTTATTTGTGTAAAAAAATAAGTTATGTACTTATGTTAAGAATAATCTGTATATGTTAAAACCGGTCTTCGAAATAAGATGGGTGACAAGTTTCTTAGAGACTACATGCTTGTTTATATTGAGAAGGAACTGGCTAATGAGATTACTTCAGATGAGATTATTATTGCATTTGATCTTTTAGGAAATCATAGGGCAAAATTTAAATAAAAATATACAAATATTATGTTTTTAGTTTAATTTTGATAAACATGACACTTTGTTGGTGTAGTTATTTATTATATCATTTTGTGAAATCAAATAGTGAAGGTTATATTGTGTTATGAATTTTTTATTTAAAAAAAATGTTATTATTTAGCCCCCCCTATACTCAAATCCTGGTTCCGCCCCTGTGCACGACATGCTAAATGATACATCAATCACCAAATTGAATAATACGGTTTGCAAATCAAAATTCATTCTTTTTTTTAATTACAATCCTCGAAACTGACTTTTCACTGAGTAAGAGGTTCTTCAATTGAAATCCCCCCTTCTCATTCTCTTATTGCATACCATTAGAATCTGCCCTAGATTAAAATGTGGATTGTTTCACTAAAGAAAGCACACTATATATGACGTAAATCTTGCTCTTCATTAAGATGGAACATGGAAATCTTATAAATTGTCGGCCCATAAAATACAACTCTGAGGTTAAGTGCCTTAATTTACATTATTATCCTTTTGTGTATCACTAAACTTGATAATGGATCCTGAAATTGAAGAATGCGATTTGCAATATTGTCATCCTCGCCTTGAAATATGACAATTAGTTTTATTGGGATTTGCAGCTTTCCTTTCTTAATGCGGCACCTATTCGCTTTTGTGATTTTTTAGTTGATGGTCTAAAGCTTAATTACTTATTGGTCAACTAATGCTTGTGTAATACGAATTGGTGGGATTCTGGGGTTTCTGTAGTTAGTCGCATCATTTTATTTGAAGCTTTATTTTTAATATTTATGTGATTCTTCCTGGTTCTAGTTAGTTGTTTTATATCCAAATTACTAACCGTGTAGAAATGATCAAACCAATTGTTGCTGCGTATATAAACACAGAAGTTCCCTATCTAGAAAGCATGTGGTCTTTAGCAACACCATGTCTATAATCTATATTATTTCTTAAAATCTGACATGCAGATCTTCCTATTTCTTGTCATATATTGTAAATTCATAGTTCTGTGAAGCTCATTAAAAAACATCTGTTTATGTGTATATTGACTTAGGATCTGATGCAACGTCTTTGAAGAGATGCTTTCCAAACATCAAACAATGAACAGAAGCATTGACAGGATAAGTAGCTTGCCTGATGATGTCTTGACTCAAGTCCTCTCCTTCATGAGAGCAAAATATGCTGTGCAGACTTGCATCCTTTCCAAAAGATGGAGAAGTACTTGGGTTTCTGTGCCCGTGTTGAAATTTGTTTCTCTTGACTTTGATTGCAGTGATGGCTCTGATGATGACACTGAGGATGACATTGACAAACAAGCAGTGAAGTTTAACAGGTTTGTGAATGGTGTGTTAGAAAATCGGGGGCCATCACACTTGGACACAGTTATATACTATGCAGAATTTTGGTTTGGCCCATGTTCAATGGAGTGGCTTGACCGTGCAGCTCGCCTAATGCCCCGGGTGATCAAAATCACCATAAGTGGAGTTGATCGGTTGAATATTCCTGATTCGGTGTTCTCTTGTGCAAGCCTGGAACATCTCGAGTTCTATTTTGGCATTGATGTGATAACTACAATTAATCCGCGAGATATAGTCCTACCTTCTCTCAAAATTTTGAAGCTGCACTATATAAGGCTCAATGACGATTTCATGCAAAAGCTTTGTGTGCACTGTGCTGCCCTTGAAACTGTCAAATTACGTTATTGTGGATTGTCTATATCTGACATTTCTTCCAACATGTTAAGAGAATTGGATTTTTTCGAATGTCGGTTCTTTCGTCATATGAGAATTTCTTGCCCTAGTCTTGTTTATTTGTCCATCAGATCTTCTACGCATAGCAACAGAATTATTTCACTGGAGAACATGGCCTCTCTAGTAAATGCAGAAATCAGATTCTGTGGGATTGATAAGGAAGTAATTGTTGATGATCTGCGAGATTCAAACATTCTCAGTAGTTTTTCAAATGCTACAAGTTTGAGTCTTCATTTTCATCATTATCCCAAGTTTGAGGTAAAGTGTTTCTCGGTCCTATACAACAAAACTCTAATTCAATTCTTTGTTGTTACTTGGTGGGGGAACAACAAATGTTGTGACTTGTGACAAAGAAACACCACCATGCATAACAAAAGCAATTTGCCTGTTGTAACAGTTTTTGGTAGAATAAGCTATGTGCAATACAAAAAAATCATAGTTTGTTTGATCCAGATATTAGACCATCTCATATTTTTCTATACTGATTGTGTGTGTTATGTAAGTTGTCATAAAAAAACTACCCAGAAACTATGGTTTATATAGGTTAATGGTCCTTTATTTTGATCTAAGCAAGATTGATTGAATGTATTGAAATGTTATATGATGAGATTTACAAATTTAAAATGGGCTTTTCCCTTTCTAATTTTAAAATTAAGGGACAATTGGAGAAGGATATTCCTCTGTGCAGAACCTTCGACAACTTGAGGAGCTTGGATATTGGACGTTGGAACATGACTATTTATTTTGATCTAGTAGCTTTTCTTTTGAAGCATTCTCCTATGCTACAACAGCTTACGTTGAGGCTCAAGGTATGTATTCTCTCTCTCTCTTGAAATTGTTGGCAGAGGCTGCCAAACTATTGATCTCTCTCTCTAATGGTTAACATTCTCTAACTTTTACCATTTTTATAATTTAAATAAATGTCAATGACATAAAATTTAATTTTTAGTAACAATGAATACTTTGATATTATCTGATTTTACTACATTGTTTTCAAATTTTGTGCACTGATGAAGCTTATTTATGAATTGTTGTCTGTAAAGAGTTGGTTCTGCTGTTACTTCAATACTCAGGTTAAATGGGAGTAATAAACCAAATTATATTGCACAAGTATGGTAACAGGATGAGCTCACTAATACATTAGTGTAAGCTACCTGTGCTGAGAGGTTTTTGTTTTCACATTTTTGTTATTCTAAGTTTGTTACCATTTAACGTACATAGAGCTTCGGTTATAAACGAGAAGAGCCCAGACAAGATGGAGATTCTTTGTTCCAGCTTGAGTACCTTGAGACACTAAACATCGATTGTTCTTTGAGGAATGATAAATTGGCCAGGATGCTAGTCAATATGTTGGGTAGACATGTAAAGCTTATAGGAAATATTAATATTATCTAAATTTGTTAGTATCACCTAAGTTTGTCGAACTTCATTTTATCCATCATGAAGTTTTGTTTGATGTGGTGTGCTGATTAGATACATTACAACCTTAGCATTTGTTTGGGCTTTATTTATATTTAAATCAGAAGAATAACTGTATTTTGAGATCTTGTGGCTGTGTTCGGTCCAATATTGTAACTGTCATGTTGTCACAAATCACAATTAAGGTATAAATAAGTTAGGTGCCTGGTTTTTCCTTTTTCTTTCTATGGATTTTATTTAGCTCCCAATTACAAAACTAATTGTCATTCTTAGTTTTTTTTTTTTTTCTTACTGCGTTTTAATTTTTAATTTTGCTGGTTTATGAATCAGTTGCGCAATATCCTGTTATTTTGAGTTGTACAGGATGAATTTTCAATTTAAGTACATACATTGGAACGCTTATCAGAGTGCATTTGCAATAAAAAAATTTGCAGCCAAGTTGATTAATGAAGAACGGAAAAGTTAGAGGCAGACGAGATAAATTATATTGTCAATAATTCAATATGTAAGAAAAGATTACAAGAAAGACAAATAATGCGAGTCAGCTAACTTCTTTTGTTTTTTTTTTTTTTTTTTTGAAATTTCAAGTGAAATTTTCATTAATTTTTTGACAAAATTTTGGACCCCCATTTGTAATTGAATTTTGGACCGAGCTCTCCTGGGTCTGATTCTAGCCGTAAGATTCCATCATGATTGGTTCAAGATTTGAATCTAATGTTCCAGATTTTTCTATACTTGTGTTGCAACTTTTTGCCGACTTTTTTTAGTTACCATCTCAAACTTTCAAAATTTTCATCTTGCCACCGTTTTTTTTTTAAATCCAAAACTTACCAGGTGCGCAAACATAATCTGTTTGTGCACCAATTTTTCTTTTAATAGAACATAGCAGAAGAGGAAAGGAAAAAATAAAACAAAATTATTTTGGTGCACAAACTTGTGTATGTGCAAGTTCTAAATTTTTGAGAAAACAATTGGTAAAGTGAGAATTTTAAAAGTTCGAGGTGGTAACTAAAATTTTTTTTTGGAATTTTTTGCTATGCAAAATGTGCTACTTTTTATGTACTTGGTTGCATAGTAACATAATTTGCAAATAATTTGCGTATAATTTTTTTTTATATTTCCGAACTGAACACCGAATAAATGGCAAGAAAATGTATGATATGTTTTATTCGCGAATAAAACACAAATCACGAATTATTTGCAAAAAAATACGAAAAAATGCAAAAAAAATGTTATTTTTTTAGGTTTTTTTTTTTTTGTTTCTGTGGCATAGAGTCATTCTCAAATTATAACTAAATTATTTCCGAATTATGATTTTTTGATTCCGTTGAACTAATTCCGAGCTTTTTATTTGTCACTATGTTCGATTGTCAACAGCAGAGGAAAGTAGGAATTTTTTTATAGACATCGGATCAAATTTCATTCAATACTCAATAATATTCGTCCGATTCTTGTCGATTTCGTGTGGACAGTTTATATCCATACTAAACTTAATTGTTCAATAAATCTTAATGCAAATTTGATCTGGTATTCATCGAAATCCAACTCTCATGCAGCTTGTTGCTAAAAGAAAGCCGCATCATTAAAATAGGCATTTTGAAATTCGAAAAAAAAAAAAAAAATCTGACAGGGGCAGTTTGGGCATTTTGAAAGATTAGAGAGGGATAATGGCAAAATTAAAATAGGCATTGAGTTTTGATGGCATTTTGACAAATATTATTTTTTGAGTAGCATTTTGACAAATATCAAGTTTTAGAGTGGCAAAAAACAAATTTTCCCTTTTGCATTGGGAAATTTTGTTTTTTGCCACTCTAAAACTTGGGAAATTTTGTGAACATGCACAGTAATTCATCGCAACAGAAGAGTTGACACGTGACTGGGCCCGCATGTTCACAAATCACGAAGTCGACACATCGCGTGAATAAGGAACTCTGAGAAGTGAGAAAGACACAGACTTGAAGAACATATTTAAAAGTAAAAAAAATATTCTGACAACTATTGAGTTAGTTTTCAGGCTGTCAATTTTTTTCATATTTAATTTTTTTTAGTCTTTATTTATATAAGTCAATTATCCGAATCCATATTCGTAGATTATTAGTATCCGTTTAAGACGAATTTGATTTGAAGTTTTAATATTCATTTACTATTTATATCCATATTAGTATTTGTTCATTAAAAGACAAATACGAATCACTCCGTTTACACCTCTAAGTTTATAACGTAGCGACAAAAAATTGAGGTTTAAATGCTTGCAAGTAACATTGTAAAATATTATAAACAAAACTTTAAAAACATGAATATGAGTGATGGAAATGAAAGTTAGACATAATTGTAAGACTTTTTCTGTTAAACTAGTTGGAGAACACATTCGGATATGATGACTCAGGAGGCCAACACATTTCTCTAAAATTAAATCCATGATTTCAACATTTATATATTTTGGTGAACATGATAATTTTGATACTATTAGTTTAATTTTTGTAATGTTACAAAAGAAAAAAAATCAACTCAAACGGAATACATAATATGTGCTCAATTAGAACCGTGGGCTTATAATGTAATAGTATAAGCTCTTATTTCTCTTAAAAGAGACACATGTTTAATTTTTAAAAATAATATTTATAAGATGCTAAGGTTTATCAAAATTCTTTAATAAAACAAAAAAATACCACTTGCTCAATTGATTAAGAATATCCCAAGACTTAAACTCCTTTGTTTTTTTTTTTCTAAAGCAACGCCATGCACATGTTTCAGTTCCTTCAACGAAATATGCGTGAGATATTCATTCAAATTACATGTGAAATTCATGAAAAAAATATTATTTAAGATCTCATTAAACACGAAGAAAATTTTTTTTATAGCAAACTTGTGAATATTAATTCAGGATGGTAGTGAAAGTTAGTTATTATTTAAGCTCTTAAAAATCAACATAAGATTTACCATCCAAAAATATTTAGATAAAAGTTTGAAAACATTAATTAATTATGAGATATTGGAGGATTATTGAAATAATAAGATTCAAATTGTGACATCTAACACTAACTTTTTATTTATATATATTAAAAATATTATTTTAATTTTGATCAGAGTATAATTTTATATTCTTTAAATATGTGCAAAAACTCGTAATTAATTAAAATTAATTTTATAATAAGAAATAACAAAAACATAAGAAGTAATGATTTAATATACTAATGGAAATACCTAATATTTTTAAATTATGGAAGATTTTATTTCTTAGTCACATTGCTTATGAGTTTGTAAATATAGTTTTGATTTATTTCATTTGTTTTTTCTGTAATTTCTAATATTATTATCAAAGGTTAAATATTTATTTCTAATTTTTTTGCTATTAAATCATATATTGTTATTAATACAGTACTATTTGCATTATAAAGACTAAGGTTTAATTAATAAAGCTTTGACTTAATTTAATTTCTACAAAATAATATGGTATTAAAGTGTTCATGATCAATCCACAGGAATAATAATTTTGTGTACAATAAATTAGTTTCTAAAATTCATTAATATATCTTATAATCAAACCTTTGGTCAGAACTAACTGTGATGATTACAGCGGTTTTGGCTATCAATTTTTGTTTCCAATTGCTAACATCAACCCACTCCATAATTTTATCCCGAATGCTCTGTTTTGGAGTTAAAGTAGCCAGCAATTGATGAAAAAAAAGTGAAAAACATCAACTGCAATCGAGATAGATAAAGGTGTGTTGGGTCTTGCGACCCTGTCTTAAAACAGAGTGAGCAAGAATGTTTAAGTTGCGTTCGAACGAATGGTATCGTGAAAATCAAGTTAAAACACATGACTCAGCCGCAAAATATAAATGGAAAATTAAAGGATCGATTAAGATCAATAGTTTCTTCTCGATAAAAATCAATTTAATAAGATATAATCATTCAAAATTATACAACCAGAACTAATACATATTCATATTTATTACCTAAATACAACTTAATTATGTACCTTTTCGCTGGTGTTAGCTGCATAGAAGGAAAAATCGGAATCGGAATCGGGATCGGTCTTTTGGCCGGGGGATCCAAATCGGATAAATCGGTCAAAATCGGCTGAATCGGATCGGAAACTCGGACTTTTTTGCCAGAAGCTCGTTTTATACTAGAAAAATAGAAAAAGTTGATAAAAAATAATTTGTCAACAATTTCTGTAAATAATCCACTAATATATATAAATAAGAATTGATCCTAAACTTATTTTTTATGCACTTAACAATATATATAAATAAAAAATAAAAAATTGATAAAAACCGTTTCTGTAAAAATTGATCCTTAATTGCGTATACTGTGCAGAATGGCTTACAATTACAAAATATATATAAATAAGAATCTCTTCTATACAAATATAATAAATGGTGTGGTGGAAGTACCCTTAGTTGGTAGGGTCAAGTGCCTGGGTTCGAGTCCCGCTGGCTGCAAAAAAATTTTAGCTGTTCACCTTCTAAGCTATGAATTTCCACCATTTTTTTTAGCTCATCAACTAGCTTAACTATCATTTTGCCACCTAAATCCATCTGAGTAACAGCTAAATCTTTTTGACATGTCGGTTTACATAAGAGTCAATTAAAAACTGAATTATCAGCTTCTGACAGAAGCAATTCTTTTTCAGTGCGTAACCTGCAGTTCAATTTGCAATCTTGTTTAAGATTAATTCAGCGCGTAACTATTTGAACTTCAAGTGATTAGATATTTGGTTCGATATGAATTGCCATCTAAACAATTATGATAACTAATTAACTAATTTCAACCAAAATAAGAAAGTCAAAGAAAAAATTATTACAAAAAAATGATTGAAAAATCATATTGAGAGACAACAAATTAGCCAAAACATTAATTGTTACATTAATTTTCAATTCTCTCCCACCTTCCTAAAGTTCTCCCACATTAAATTAGCCCTGTCCTTGACAACTTTGTCTGCACGCAAGCCTTGTTTCCTCTTTGCACATGTTCTGAAAAAATTATCATCACACATTAGCGTTTAGAGGCATGTGAAAATGATTGGCACAAGTTTGAACTTCAGTTTTATATATGAGAAATGTTAGTTGGATCAGGTTTTGGCTAGTGTATAAAAATGGTTATGGCAATTTGAGGGACCAAAGTGAAGAATTACTTATACTGAGGGACCAATAGGTTAACCAAATGCTAAACAAAATTCAAAAACGAAAACTAAACTGAAGGTAAATATACGTACCTAATTTCTTTTTATCTTTGTGCATAGCAGACAGATTTTGCTTGACCAGAGATTGAATCTTAGCCTTAACATCCTCACTTCTCGTGAGTTCTCTATTTGCAATTGTTGAAGAGGCTCCTCTCCCTAGCAAACCTAGACACACCTGAGGAACTCGACTACTTACACGGAAAATCACTGTGCAATGGTGCTGCTGGTTTAATTATAATAGGATTTAATTAAAAGCAAAAAATAATAAGGTTTTAAGAAGGAAAAAGCTAGTACATACCTTTGTATTCTGAAACACATGAATCAATGCCAACAAGACAACAACATAATTATATTAAATTCTTACCAAGAATACCAAATTGAATCACAATAACAACTACTTGTTATATCAAAGTATCTGAAGATCTAGTGCAATAACTGAAATAATTAATGCAGTAAAATGGGAATAGTTTTCCCTTCACATAAATGCAACAAGAACATGCAATGATTTTATCTCCACCGTTCAATCAAGGACATTAATTTTGTGCATTTTGAACATAAGATTATTATCTTTTATTAGTAGTAACGATTTAATGAATAAAACCAGCTGTATTATAAATACTGGGGTATGGAAGCAACAGGAACTAAAGAAAAAAAAAACAACATAATAATTTAAATGATGCGAGTAAACATACCTGAAAGCTAAAAGATGTAACAATTATTCTGAATTTCCTAAACCATTCATGCCAAAGTAAAATACCAAATTTCTGCATAAAATTCATTAGAAAAATTTATGTCACTGTCAATAACTCTAATAAAAGGAAGGAAGTTATCTCTAAATTAGATTGAAATTGCTAGAAAGTTATAAAGCTAAAACAAATTCACAACTTCAAATTTGTTGGATAAATTTGCCATTTCTCCAAAAACACCTTAATTTTTTATTGTCAATTGCTTCAAATGCCTGTGGAAAGCTTTGAAAGTGATTTGATTGTTAAGTAAATGAGGTAACACTACAATAGAACTATAAATTCATTTTTTTTCTTTCTAAATGGTCATTTTGCAAACAGATGGACATTACGTGGTTTTGACATCTCATAAAATCCAAAAAAGC
Source organism: Carex arenaria (assembly GCA_964058825.1). Classification (NCBI taxonomy): domain Eukaryota; kingdom Viridiplantae; phylum Streptophyta; class Magnoliopsida; order Poales; family Cyperaceae; genus Carex; species Carex arenaria. The sequence goes on along the minus strand of CAXKVW010000100.1, from coordinate 367,432 downwards.
ACAGTTTTTTTTTTTTTTTTGGGCATATTTTTGTAGAATTTGTATTCCGGCTGTATTGCATTAATTTATAGAAAAAGATAGAAGAAGAAAATTGGACCATCAATTAAATTTTGCAAAGAAACAACTAAATTTGATACACAGAAGTTAAGTAACATATCCGCATTTGCATTTAGCTTTTTGTCTTATAAAAGAACTTTCATTTAAGGCGTTCAGATTGCTTAATGAAATGTATACATTACTTCATCTAAGAAAAATGGTTGGAAGTAAATATAAACTAGCAGTTCCATCCAAGAGGAAGGACTGCGGGATATGTGGATTGCTAATGATATGAAAACTATGAAAACGATTAATCCAACAATATTAGGCGCGATGTCTTGGATGAACATAATAAACCATTTTTTCCTATACTTTCATGACTTGTAAGACTATTTCACTACTAAACATTTTTCTAGAATTATTTTACAGGGTTGTACAACCACAGAAAAATAATACTTGAACATATCTAGCAACATATGTGATTAGGAAAAATGGATTATTGCTTGAAAGCAATGGAATTGAGATATAAAAATGAATTATAATAGATAAATTTATGAAAAATAAGACATACCTTTTAATTTCTAAACCTATTGTAGTACCCTTAAGAAGAGAGAAGAATATCAATTTGATGTGTAAAATTTTCTTCTTCGTTTTTTGTTAGCATTGAGGGGGTTTATATAATCACTTATATATAGGTGACATCAGATGGATCCATAAGATGTACCATTGAGATTAAATTATGTATCATTAATTGCTGCAATAGAATATCAATTATGTAGTGTATCTCCAGAATTAAATTATTTTAACAACAGTCAAACAAAGATGTGGTTCATGGAAGAAGTGCATTATTTGCATTTATAGTATATCTTAAGAAATAAATGCATTGAACCTTAAGACATAAAAAAAATAGTATAGAGAATAGAAAATTTCAGAAAATGTATATAGGTGAACGACACAACTCAATGATACAATAGACTATCAATTTATGTAGTGTATCTTCATAATAAAATGACTTTAACAACAGTCAAAGAATAAATGCTGTGAATTATTTGCATTTATACTGTATCTAAAGTAATAAATGGATTCATTGAACCTGTGTGACCCAAAAAAAATGTACATATAATGGAATTTTGAAACATATAGTACGGTTGATAAATAAAAGTTCTGATAGTACCCAGAATTTATTTTTCGATGGTTGGATCTATTTTATTTGAATAATCTTTTTCAAATACAGAATTTAATATGATAGCAAACGAGTTACAAGCCACGAATTTTTTTTTTTCCAGTCCTACCAGCAGGCAAGAATTTAGAGGAGGACAGATTACTTTCCCCAAGAAGGAAACTCAAATAGAGTTGGGCAGGGCGAACTTGTTATTTGAATTCAAGTGGTTGGTAGTAATTGCTCTTCAAAATGTTAGCCCACAAAATTATTTTAAGCAGGGCTATATATAATTCGTATTACAAATGGAGAAATGCATAAAAAGATTATTCACTGCAGATAAAATCCATTCCTCCTGGAAGCAATTCAATACTCCAAAGTTCATGCGCTTCCTAAATTAAGCTAATTATAAAAAAAATGAAATAATATTTTGAAATTAATTAAGCTAATCCCAATGGTACGACGATAAAAACCAAGTACCAGTTTAAGATACAAGCATTGATAACACATAATAAGGTGACATTCATAAACTTAATACAGGTAAAATATCCACATATTTACATTATCCAGACAACAGCTAACATATTCTGCAATAATTTAAAAGATACAAATTATTCATAAAGCACAAGTCAATGCAACAAGTTAAATATAACATTTCAAGGATTCCAGGAAGGTGGGAACCATCAAGGGACAAACCATCTTAAATTGTACAAGGCGAATGCATCAGCTATCATGCATGGGGAAAACAGTGGTTTTTCTCTGTTCATCTCTAAAAAAATATGAAAGATTATCAACATCAATTTCAAGCAAGAGGATTCCAATAATTTAAATACTTGTACCCTACATCAATACACGAGACTCCGAAATGTATGACCGAAATGTATAGTCATATATGAGTTAGTTAATTTTGTGCTGGAAAAAGTTATTGACATAAAATTGCAACTTAAAATTTACCTTGTGTTCTTTATGATCCCCTAACTCGCATACCTTTGCAATTACGTCTGCATAAAGAAAAGGTTAGATGTTACGACCAGCCAGAGTGAACTTAAGCTTCCAAACTTAATTTAAAGTACAATAGAGCAAATTGCCAATAAAAATAATAGATATAGAAAAACCTGATCAAGAAAGTTGATATGAACAGCAGGCAGCAGAAGCAGGGTCCACCGAGAAGGTACATTTTATAGCATGTGAAATAATACGTACATCTGAGTTTATTACCGCTTTTCCTTTCACATCCCCATGATTTTGAGATAAAATCTGCGGGTTCCTTGGAAAAGCTTCATCCATTACAATCCCATCTTGTCTCGTCTTTTGGTATGCATCTTGTATAGGCATAGAAGAACTTGCTATTCCAGGTAATCTCCATTTAACACCAGTTTGGGCCTCTTTCGGGTGCCATGTTGTGGGGCAATAAGCACTTGAATTTGGAACACATGCGGCATGCTGGTGGCAACCAGATGATGTTCTGCATATCAATTATTATAAAAGATTAAAATAGTAACTAGTAATTAGGAACAACATCAACAGGGATTGGTAATTTGGTACATAACAATAACAACCTTCACATCTTAAAGATTTAGTCAGGAGTCAGGACCATAAATTTTGAAAGTTTTCCATTAACACAAAATAACCTTAAAATGGCCAGGACAATTAATTTGTTTTCAAGTACTACAAATTTTGCAGGAAACTTTTTTGGTAAAGAAAGAAAGAATACATCCCACAAAAATCCACAATTGGAAAAAGATAAGCACATTTTTATATCAAATTAAATTCATTTTTATGGCTTTATTGCAAAATTACCTTGATAAACTCAATAAATCCATATCTGGTGCTGCTATGAGGATCATCCAGCAGGATACCTACATCAATAATTTGTCTTACATCAAATAACCAGAAAAAACATCTTTACATTGGTTCATTTTATGCTACTGACCCTTTGTGAACCAGTGATATTAGTTCTTCTTTGAATTCTAGGAGCGTGATTTGTGCTTTTATGGGGATTTCTAACTAATACTACTATTGACTTGCTAACCAGTGTGTTAATCCTTGACACAGCCATGACATGGTTTTGGTTGAAAATTAACAAGTTACAAAAGGGGTGATTTGCAAACCTCTCTCCACACTTCAACTCAAAAAACTCTATCAAGTCTTTCACAGTCAGGTGCCAAAAATAAACAATATAACAAATACAAAATGACATTTTCATTCTTTATAGCATATTTCCTTAAGGAACTGTCATTACTGTGTCCATGTGACTGGAATTTAATGGTCTAATAGAAATTACAACTTGAATTTATGTTTTGGAACTCCTGATTTGAATACAAAATCAATCCTTACCTACAGCCAAAAATAATATATTTTAGGAAAAAAAAAAAGTAGGGGTCAATCAATTTACCGTTTTCTCTATGGAACTGCAATAGATTGTCCTGACGATCTTCTATTGTTTACCCCTAGACTAAAATATTCAAAAACAAATAAGATTATACAAGAAAATGATCAGAAAATAAAGCTTTAACAAGTAGATAAATAAAAGGAGCAAAAGTTAGATGATACCTATGTATCTGATACGTATCCGATATGGACACACCAGGTAGTGTATCCAATAATATTTAATATTTATTGGATACGATCAATAATAAAAGAGCACCGCCAAGCACAAACCCGCAAAACCCTCGTGATTGGTGTCTCTTTAGCGCACTAGGGCTTTGTTTTATAGCCCCAGGAGAGATGTGCGAGATTGACAAGAGCAATGTGGGACTAAATCTTTGAAGACCGAACCCGTAGTTTATTTTTTAATTTAGTGATAGGTGTCACGCAACTCCAATAGATGTATATATTAAATTATTAATAGATGGTGAGTCCCATTGCTGATTTCTCCAACCCTCTTTCCTATTCCAACCAAGAGGAAACCAGGAGGGTTCTTGGTATTATAATATCGTTAGGAGAGTGATATGATAAAACTCTACAAGGAGATGATGATAAACACAATGAGCAAGCTTGATAAGAATGAAGGACTGAAGGTAGAGTGTCTATTACTGAGCAGACAACCAAAATAAGGGTTACATGGCGGTTGCTACTCACTTTGTAGATTCTTCTTGGTGGCTAAATCAGTGTCTTTTTTTTTTTTGATGATTGGCGGCGAAATGCCGCCAACATTGATAAAAAAAAAAAGTCTATTTACAATAGCCTATAGCCAAGTAGCCATTACAGCAGTGTCTACTAAGGTAAACCCGTGACGTTGGAGAAATGAATCGCTGAAATTGGGGCCCGCATCATCAGAACGGAAGAAGCCCAACACTGGAGGAACTGGAGAGAAGCCCGTGCAGTCTGTTGATCTGTCAGCTGAGTTGGCACGCCGTGAGTGAGAGACAGATAGTTAACCGTTTGGAGTAATTTCTATTGCGTTAGTATAAATAAGGAATGTATCTGTGGATTCGATTTAGGGAATTACTGAGTAATTGTATGAGTTCCACCTAAACTTGGGGTTTTCGCCGTTTTTTTATCCAGTTCTCTGAAAATAGTGAAATTTGATTCGAATAGCTTGTTCTTGCTCAGTTATAGCACTCTGTGATTGTATTACGATCAGGGGTGTTACATTCAAACTTACCGTATGAATAGACTCGGACGGAGCGCGAGAGCGCGGCGCCTGAGCAACGTCGGATGCGATCGGACGGTGGACATGGCCCCACGGAAGAACTCCGGCGCGGAAGCGGAGAGATGACGCGACGAGGGAACGAACTCCTCTGCCCAGGGGTTTAGTTTTGACTCCACTTTAGCTTCGTTCACTTCTAAACCCATCTCTTTTTACTATTTTCTTATCTTTTGTTATATGGTCCCTTGAAATTAATTAATTAGAAAGATTTTTCAAAATTTACCATGGGAACATTAACAAGGCCAGTTGAAATTCTCTTGTACTTACTAAGTGCCCTTGGTGTTATTTTGTAAATGTTCTGGCCTCGGTCCGGTTTAGAATTATTTGAATAATGCAGCACAGCAGTTCCGTTTTTCCCCCCTTTAATTACCCATTTTCATCCAGCCCATTATGTCCACAATAAAATATAACTAATATAGGGTAATAGTCCAGTTTATTTGATAAAATAAAAACACAATCATAGCACTATCCGAAGATGAAGTCTGAGTTTTCCCTTTAAAATTTCAAGGCAATTTCAATTTTGGTAGTTTCAAAAAAATAAAAATTTCAAGAAAATGTAATTAAACAGACCGATTTAAATTCTTTCTCGTTTGAACAATATGTTAACGAGTATGTGTGGTTGTATTGTATCCTATTTAAAAAGTTTCTTAAAATTCAGGATACTGATAAGATTCAACGTATCAAAAATTAGAATTCGCATCAGCTACAGTGCTTCAAATTTTGTTTTTGGATTCTGATTGTTCATTTTGCTTTGGCATGAATATTAAAGAGTCATGCATTTTATCTTGAGCTAGACTGTCTAAATTTTGATCGTATGGACCGGTTTTTAACTCAATTTTGAGTTATTTTAGGGGATTCAGACTCTCAAACCTGAATTTGAACCCCCTAACGTGACCCAAATTTTGAATTTGAATTCGGACCAGCCTGTTTGCTTTAACACAAATATTAAAAAAACTTTGTCCACCTCATTCCATCTTGTTTTTTAAATTCTGATCCAACAATCCATATCTAGACAAAAAGAAATGAGTTACTTCAGCGGGTCCGCACTCTCAAATCTATGGGTAGGCGGAACCGCATCCTCTGCTGCATTTTTAAAGTGCAGCAGAGTGCTGCACTTTTAATCTCGTCCGTTAATTTTTTATCGGACGGACGAAATAAGATTTTTGCATGAATTTTAAAGCAAAATTAATACTACCCCCTCCATCATTCGAGCACTCACCGGCTGGAGATTAAATCTGGGCTGTCAGAAAGTGCAGCACCCTGCTGCACTTTAAAAGTGCAGCAGAGGATACGGATCCATGGGTAGGCTCGTGTCAGATTAGACTTGTCCGAGGAATAAATATTAAAAGAGTCCAAGGTGGAATACAAAAAGCGTCTATTATCTAGTTCATCAAAAAGCGTCTCATTCTTTCTGTTCAAATTTGTTAAATACAAACTTTATACAATTTATCTCATTTTAATTATTTAGACTTTTTCTTAAACCAATATTTATCTTCTAGCGTAATTAAAGTTCAGAAAACAATCTTATTTCATTTTAAATCAACATTTTTTTACTTCCAATTATAACAAGAGGAGGGTTCCAATAACTCACCCCTTTCATACTCTATCATACTTTCATTTTCAAAGTTCGAACTATCAATCCGAACCGTTCAACATAATATCCATATTAAAATATACTTGGAGATGAAATTTTATGATTTTTAAATTTTTTTAATATTTTTATAAGATAGATACAAAATCATTATTTGTGGGCCGTTTAAAAACTGTGATTTTCTACTAACAAAACGGCAATACGATATTGAAACGGGTCGACGCAAAACATATCGTCACGCTGTTTGCACCATTGAAGCGAGAATTTCAAAGAAAAAATATTTTCTTTTTGAAAAGAGGTGCATTCATTTAGAAAATGAATCTGATTATCTGCAATAATATTTTACAATTAATTAAGATACCACAGTTGATCATGACAGCTTACACATATATTTTAGTGAGGTTAAATCGGTGTAATTTTGTTTATGGCAAGCATAGGATTAATTAATTCATCGTCTGAAACTCTGAATGTCATCATTACCCCGAATGCCCCACAAAAAACTAGGTCTTTCCATGAGTTAGCCATTCCTTTTTCTTTTTTTTGGTGAAATACCTCGGCGGAAGCAAGCCGGGTGTGATTATTTATATTAATGTTAGTTACATCAAGGATTCTGCATATCAATCCCCCCCCCCCCCCCCCCCCCCCCCCTCCCCCCCCAATAAGTCCGCCACTTTCAAGCGTAGAATTTTGTGTTTCGTTTTAAATTGGTAAATTGTGCTGTAATCACTAAAATCTGTCAGGAGTCCTGACTGAGGACATTAACAATGAGTTGCGCCACCTGGTGCCACATCAATCGTCATTGCTCAAAATATCTTCGTAGAATGTAAAATTAATTTCGATATATACTATGAATTTAATTTTTTTTAATGCTACAAAAGGCAAAATCGAGTACTCGACCTAATTAAGATGATCCCAATAATGAACTCACTTTACTAATGTTACTAAAAGCAACGCCTCATAACTTGAACATGTTCAATTCCTTCAACGAAATGCAGATGAGCAAATAACATGTCAAATTTATGAAAGAAGGATTATTTAAGAGCTCATGAAAGGACCAAGGACTATATAGAGATTATTATTCTTAAACTGGGAAGATGCAGGGAACGCACAGGGAAGGTCTAATTGGTAGAAGTTCATATTTTGGAGTTTGTATGTATCTCCAATGGAAGGGTTTAATTAAGCAATGCACGTATCGGTCAGTAAATTACGATCAATCCTCAAAAGTGATGGATTCAAAAGTACAACAGGGCTTCATCAGGTGCATCCATTCTAGCTTCTAATATGCATAACACTTTCTTACAGATAACTTTTATACTAATTGTATTTAATATGAAAAATATGAAGTGGGATTCCAGTGGTTGTGCTAGCATGCAATATTGCTTATGTATTGAAGTTTTCTGGTTTTTGTATCTAAACCATCCAGAATTCATTGAATTGTAAAAATATATTGCTCTAATATTTAATATATTTTATTCTCCAAATTTTTCTTAACGTCATATAATTCTACATACAGTAACTTTCTAAAAACTAAAATCTCATCAGTATTTACCACACTTTTCCTTATATGAATTCTTATAAATTACAAAATAGAAACAAGATTAACCTTTAAAAAAAAATAGAAACAAGATATTTTTTTTCCTTAAGAAACAATATGAGCTGTTCCTTTTTTATTGAATTAGTCTCTCTTGTTTTTTTTTTTTCAATTATTGTCGTCGAAATACACCCAGTGCGAGTCTCCAAGCAAAATCTTGCTCTCGTTGCCAATAAATTTGCAAATTGCTGTGACCACAGTACATTCATATAGATAGTAATGTTTGGTTACCAAAAACTGCACTCCATAATTCTTTCCTTCGTGAATAACAGGTGCGCAGTGATTAGGGCCAAGAACCATTAGTTCTCTAAAGCTTTTGAGTTGATTACAAAGACGTTGTACTCCTGGATCCCCCCAAGATATTATCATACTATGGACCTGTGGGCGCTTGGGCAGGAGCTGGGAAATAGTCATGCTGTAGAAAAATAAGAAATCAGACCTCAGAATATCCTCATAGGTCAATTTAGGAAATAAATCAACTAGCATCCAAATTATAGCTGTTATAGCTAAAATAGGTACCTAGCCAATTAATCCTTGTAATTAGGCAAATATGTAGAATTCCACAGATTAGGAATGTGTATAACGGCTATATTCTCTAATAGCCTATAAATCCCCACAGGGAGTATTGTAATCATCAGAAAAATAAATACAATTTCTTTCATTATTTCTTTCTCAAAACATTTCATGGTATCAGAGCAACCGAACCAGTACCAGTAACTGGTACACAATCGCATCTCAAAAGATCAAGTTCCATAACTCATAAAACAACAAGAGGAGGCAACAATGGCAGAACATGTGTCAGCCCCGATTGAAGACAATACCACAGCCAAATTAACTGGTATCATCCTCAATGGCAAGAACTACATTCCATGGGCCAGAGCAGCGACAATTGCTCTCAAGGGCAGAGGTACGTACGGGTATGTCACAGGTGATAAAAAGAAACCACAAGTGAACCCAGAGGCATGGGAAAAATGTGATAACCAAATCATGACCTCAATTTTGAACTCCATGGAACCCATCCTCAGTGAACAATTTGTGTACTTAGACACCTCAGCACAAATGTGGAAAAAGATCCAACAAAGGTTTGGTAAACAAAACAACTTTGCACACATATTTCAAATCAAACAAGAGATCATCCAAACCAAACAAAATCAGAAACCAATCACGCAATTTTTTGGGGAAATTAAAAAACAGTGGGATGAATTAGACATCCACCAACCAGAGGTAACTGACCCTGATAAAATCCGAGAAAGGAAAGAACAAGATCGAATTTTCCAATTCCTTGCAAACCTGGATCCAAGCTTTGAGCAGGTCCGGCAACAGATTCTTCTCGGCGCCTCTCTCCCTCCTCTTGAAGAAATAGTGTCACTGTTGGAGCAAGAGGAGTCAAGAAGGTCGGCAATGACCTCAGACACCACTACCGGCGATAGGCCAGAGAACCAAGCCTTCTTCTCCAACAATCAATACCAAACCCGAAAACCTAACCCTAGGGCGGAGATGCGGGAAGCACGCAGCACAGCCAGGTGCGACCATTGCAGGAAAGAAGGTCACGACCGTGGCCAGTGCTGGTTCCTCAACCCACACCTCCGGCCGAAGTGGTGGAAGGGCGACAAAGGGGGCGGCGGCGACAAAGGAGAAAGAGGTCGGGAGAGAGACAAATCGCGTGACAACAGAAGAGCCTATTTAGGTGCTAACGGGTCCGAACTTGAAGCAGGTTCGGGTCTGCTCTCTACTGGCGGGTCCGAAGCAGGCCCAAGTGGGTCCGAAATACAGCCAAATGCATTCCTCTCCCAACAGCAATTGGATCAAGTTTTGGCCCAGATTAAAAACTCACTTGGACAGAAAGGTAAATTCACAGGTATTGTATCAAAATTTTGTTTAAATACATATAAAAATAATAATTGGATTATCGATTCAGGTGCAACTGACCATATGACCGGAAATATTAATCTCTTGACAAATATACAACAAATAAAAAATAATGACAATGTTATTGTTGCAAATGGATCTAAAGTACCTATTAAAAATATAGGAAGTACAAAACTACTGTCAAAAAATATTTCAAATATCTTGCATCTGCCAGCTTTTAACTCCAATTTAATATCTGTGAGCAAGATTACTAACGACTTAAATTGTGATGTCATTTTCTCACCTAAAGCTGTGATATTTCAGGACAGATCAACTCGGATGACGATTGGTGAAGGTCATTTAGAAAATGGGCTTTATATTTTAAATTTTCCAAATAAAGCGTTTGTTGCTAATAATGTAGAACAAAATAAACTGTGGCACTGGAGGATTGGACATCCCTCAGATAAAGTCTTGAATAAGTTATTTTCTTGTTCTAATTTAGATTCTAGCTATTGTGATATTTGTCGTTTTTCAAAACAAACCAAATTACCTTTTCAATTATCGACTAGTAGAACTTCAAAAATATTTGAACTTATACACTCGGATGTTTGGGGACCTGCACCAGTAGAGTCTTATAATGGTTTTAAATATTTTATTACATTTATTGATGATTTTTCACGTACCACTTGGATTTATCTTCTAAAATCAAAAAATGAAGTTTTTTCGACATTTCAAGAATTTGCAAATCTTGTTGAAAATCAATATGAGACAAAAATTAAAATATTTAGGTCTGATAATGGAACAGAATATATTAATAGAAATTTTTTGGATTTTTTAAAACAAAAAGGAATTTTTCATCAAACAACGTGCATTAACACACCAGAACAAAATGGAATTTCAGAAAGAAAAAATCGTCACATTTTAGAAGTTACTAGGTCTCTTCTTTTCCAATCAAATGTTCCAAAAAAATTCTGGTCAGATGCTATTCTCACTGCTATATATCTTATTAATAGATTGCCTACTTCCATTTTAAATAATAAAAGTCCTTTAGACATTTTAAACAAAAGAAAAATGAACCTAGATCATCTTCGTATATTTGGTTGTACTTGTTTTGTTCATATTAAAAGACAAGATAAGTTGGATAAAAATTGCGTAAAAACTATGTTTATAGGATATTCATCACAAAAAAGGGATATAAGTGTTATGACCCTAATAATAATAAATTATATATATCTAGAAATGTAACCTTTTTTGAAAACGAGCCTTTTTATAAAAAAGAAAATTCTACAATACAACCTAGAGATGAAATTGTTCTTCCAGAACTAACCTCTTTTGAAGGAACACATACACCAAATTCTTCAGAAGGAGCAGACTTGAATTTAGGGGGAGAAAATCAAGAATCTGAGGCAGTGCATTTGGAGGCCGAAACTTCAGAAGATGAGGAATTGCATTTAGGGGGAGAAATTGAAGAAGAAAATGCAATTCCTAGGAGATCAACTCGACCAACAAAACCACCATCAAAATTGCGTGATTTTATTGTCACATACAATGTAAGTTATCCAATTCAAGATTATGTGTCTTATGATAATATTTCTGCTAATCACAAAGCTTTCTTGACTGCCATTTCTGAGAAAACTGAACCAAACAATTTTGAAGAAGCCAAAAATAATCCAACTTGGTCCCAAGCAATGGTTGAAGAGCTTCAAGCTCTTGAAAAAAATAATACTTGGACTGTTACATCACTACCAAAAGGAAAAAAACCTGTAGGTTGCAAATGGGTGTATAAAATTAAATACAACAGTGATGGAACCATAGAACGATATAAGGCCCGCTTAGTTGCCAAAGGATTCACACAAACCTACGGTATAGATTATCAAGAAACTTTTGCCCCTGTTGCAAAGATGAATACAGTTAGAACATTACTATCAGTAGCTATAAACTCGGGGTGGAGTTTATCGCAAATGGATGTGAAAAATGCATTCCTTCAAGGTAACTTAGAAGAAGAAGTGTATATGACCATGCCACCTGGATATAAGCATGAAGGTGACTACAACCTTGTCTGCAAATTGAATAAGTCGATTTATGGACTTAAACAATCTCCTCGAGCATGGTACGCAAAACTCAGTCATTTTTTGTCATTACTTCATTTTGATAAAAGCACAGCAGACTCTACAATGTTTGTTAAACACTCAAATAACACAACAACCATTGTCCTTGTGTATGTTGATGATATAATTATTACTGGCAATAATGAGGAAGAAATAAATAATGTTAAAAATTATCTCAAAGAAAAATTTGACATTAAAGACTTAGGAAAGCTTAAGTATTTTCTAGGCATTGAAATTGCTCACTCAAGTAAAGGTTTGTTTCTTTCTCAAAGAAAATATACCCTTGACCTATTAAAGGAGACAGGTAAACTTGGTATAAAACCTGCAAATACCCCTATGGATACTAACAAGAAACTTGAACCAGAAAGCGGTGAACCTTTAAAGGATATAGGACAGTACCAAAGATTAGTTGGGAAGTTAATTTATTTAACTGTTACCAGACCTGACATAGCCTTTGCTGTTGGTACTGTGAGTCAATTTATGCATACACCAAGAACTGCTCATCTAGAAGCAGTAAACCGAATTATTCAGTATCTAAAGGGGTCTCCTGGACAAGGGTTATGGATGAAGAAAAATAATACTAATAATATTCTCGCCTACTCTGATGCAGATTGGGCTGGAAATTTTGATCGAAAATCAACCACAGGATACTGCACATTTGTAGGCGGGAATCTCGTAACATGGAAAAGCAAAAAGCAGAATGTGATTGCAAGATCCAGTGCAGAGGCAGAATATAGAGCAATGGCGTCTACGGCAAGTGAGCTAGTGTGGCTCAAGCAATTGCTATGCGACATGAAAATCTCATGCGAAAGACCAATTCCAATGTACTGTGATAATCAAGCTGCTCGGCATATAGCATCAAACCCTGTATTCCATGAAAGAACTAAGCATATCGAAGTGGACTGTCACTTCATACGAGAAAAAGTTCAAGCTGGAGAAATAGAGACTCCATTTGTGAGAAGCCATGATCAACTAGCAGATATATTCACCAAAGCCTTAGATAAAGGGAATTTTCAAAGAATATTGTGCAAGTTAGGATCTCTAAACATATTCGAACCTAACTTGAGGGGGAGTGTAGAAAAATAAGAAATCAGACCTCAGAATATCCTCATAGGTCAATTTAGGAAATAAATCAACTAGCCTCCAAATTATAGCTGTTATAGCTAAAATAGGTACCTAGCCAATTAATCCTTGTAATTAGGCAAATATGTAGAATTCCACATATTAGGAATGTGTATAACGGCTATATTCTCTAATAGCCTATAAATCCCCACAGGGAGTATTGTAATCATCAGAAAAATAAATACAATTTCTTTCATTATTTCTTTCTCAAAACATTTCACATGCTCACTGGCAAAAGGTCTTTCCTGTGCAGAAATTCTGAGCTTAGAAAGCCATCACGCAAGAAGATAGACCAGAATGGAGCATTTAAATTATCTCTCAGAAGCTCACCTATGATTTTTGCACCCCAGATTGATCCATTCATCTTCTTAGCTATCTCCACTCCCATTTTTGCTAATTTAGGATGGTCCTCTGGGTCAGCACTACCGAAAGCATGCTCCATAAAAAATAACGTATATTTGTCCTCAGAAAACCCGTCAAGCATTATGGGCTTCACTGTCCCCGCATCTCTAATGTTCTTATACTCATCATAAGCTTCTAATTCGCTTATAAAAATGATCTTGCTTCCCTTTTCTCCACAGCTTAGGCAACTCAACAGTGCATTCCATACCATAGAATTCAAAGGCCAAACACTGCCCATCACAAGCAGAAGTCTCTCTGAGCTGAAGTTCTGCTTAATCATTGCTAGCAGCGTATTCTCATCAGAATTGGTTATTTGAATACAGTTACATTTCTTTAGAATTTGCTCAAATATGCTAGGAAGACCATGATTTTTACTATAACCAACATCTGATATACAGATATAAATTTTCAAGGAAAAATGAGTTTGCACTTTTGGATCACAGAAACAGTGAAGGGCAAGAGTGGTCTTTCCTACTCCACTTGAACCAACTATTGGAAGAATATCCACATTTTTTTCACCAGCAATGCTAGGTTCAAACAAGAATTTCATAACTTGCTCTCTTTCCTTATCCCGATTTATCAACCTAGTTTGGTCCATGTAGAGGTACCTTTTCATAGGCCTTTCAGGTTGGGCATTCACCATAAGTATGAATGCACATATATCAATACTTTTCAAAATTTTCATTACATCATGGAGTTTCCTGTGCTCATCATATCCAAAAAGCAGCGTTCTGATCGTTCGTTGGCGTTTGGGTGCACGACTGGTGGGGTAAATGAGCAAATTGCTCGTACCTTCAGTACTCGCTATATTTGGAGGAAGTAAACTCTGGTTTTTTAAGGTACGTTGATAGTAGTTTCCAAGGTATCCTGCATTTATTATTTGTGCCAACCACTCGAGCAACTTTTGGTTGGTAATCCGTCGCCGTCTTGCTTCATAGACGGCAGATTGGATTTTGATGACCTCTTGTTGCAGGCTATAAAGGGTCACATCGAGTTCCTCCTGCATCTTGTATCCACTCGTGATCGAGGATAATGCACCACTTACTATGGTTCCAGCTGCTGCTTCCACAGCTCCAGAATAAAACAAGCTTGTTGTGCCCCCCAAAAACTGCTTCAAGGAAATTATAATTACTTCTCTTTATGTGGTAAATAAGTTGGATCAGTCAGTCAAATGATTGTGCCCGTTCACAATAAAATTTCAAGGGTGTAAAAGTCTTTTTTTTTTTTCTTTTTTCTTTTATCATCAAATTAGAGAATACAGATAATTTTTAGATTGGAAAATAGGATTCATTGTTACCAACCTTTTGCATTATTTTCTGCACAATAGGTTGAATTTATTGTACAGCCAACCATTGAAAGAATTTAGTAAGCACAATTTACCAAACGACTCTTTTAATTGAACAAAGAGTATTTTGGCAATTTTGCTTCTTTAACTAATAGAGAGCGGATCCTGGTCAGCTGCTAAGATAACTTCTAGATCTTTTGGAAAGGGAAACAATTGAATCAATTTCTTCTAAATACTATTATCTATGTGTGATGTATATGTATATATATATCGAAGAACTGTCTCAAATTATTAACATTTTGAAGAGGTATTCTCAAGGTAATCGTTTTGAGAATTAGCAGTAAGCCAAAAAAAAAAAAAGATATATAAATAAATAAATAATCTATGGTAAACTGCGAGAAATTAATCTTGTTTAGCATTCACCAAATGACAGCACCTTTTTGTTTAGTTTAATGGAAATCAAAAGATCGAGGTCACAAGTTGGACACAAGGAAACTAACCTTCAGCTTATCTAGTTGTTGAAATTGAGAAGGGCAATTGATCGAGTAATATGGACGACATCAAGCTGGGATTTGGCACCTTAATTATTATTTAAGATCTTATCGATCCATTGGTGTGGCTCACTTAATAAATGGAAAAAGGGAAGGAAGGAGGAAAATGGGAGGAGATGCTGATGGAAGATTTGTTATAGCAAGGAAGGAGCGGGGTCAATGTCACAAAATGTCAACAATATGACATATCCAATTGGGAAAATTAGTATTTTATATGTGGTGATCCATGTGCCAACGGCCTGTAGATTGCATTTCTAAGAGCAGAAATATTTATTTTAGCGTCTTTTCTTTTGTTTCATTTTAGTTAAATAGAGATAACTTCTATGACCAATATTCATACTTTTGATAAAATATTAATATCCCTTGCCTTTGTCATTCATATCCATCTCCCATCTAGTTTTTCCTTACGCCCTTTTCTTTGTCCTATTGATATTTTGCGTCGAATTATTTCTAAAGAGATCATATCATATTAAATTTTTTTGCGTTCACTGCAAGGGAAAATAATCTTGATACACAAGAGAAAATTGTAGAAGGGGCAGAGAGGAGGGCATCCACGTGCTGGTTCTTGCATGGGGAATTTTTTTTTATTCTTTTTTCTTTTCTTTTTTGATTAGTAGCTTCTACCATTGTCAAAAAAAAAAAAAAAATTTGCGTTGACATTCAACAATGGTTCAGCGAATGCTAGAGCTCGACTAATAGGAGAGGCAAAAAGGCTAAGCGGAGACTACAGTTTGATGTACTGTACTTTAGTTACGTTTTTTATTTTCAATTTAATTCCTGTAATTTTTAGAAAGTAGGAACTTGTGCTGCAGCTTGCTCAGTACATACATACGGCTTAGATCAGTGAAAGGCTTCACAGGCGTTTTCCATTTTATGTTCTTTATTTGGCAAAATCAATCATTGTTGAAATAATAATTTGGAAAAATCCAAATTTCCTTTCTATACATTTGTTGTAATCTCCATATGTTGACCCAGACTTATTTTTTTGTTGTTGTTGGCTTATCTTTCTTTTGCTGACACCTCTGTTTTTCTGTTTTTGTGGTATAAATCTCGGAATATAGGACTAGGAGGGGGAAAAAGAAAGTAAACTGTGTTGTCATTTATTAGATGGAACGGGTCGCCAAATTAACTAGAAAATACAAGGGGCTGTTTGAACCAATTTCTTCTTCGAGAGTCTGTACGAATCATATTAAAAAAAAGAAGAGAAAATTGGTTATTTGTCACTCGAAAACCTTCAAATCTGAAAAATACTATCACAAAACTATAAATCTGAAAAATACCACCCTAAACTTAGTTAATTCTTAAATTTGCCATAAATACACAATATTTATATTTTTTTTAATTAAAAATTAACTAAAAAATATAGTTTTGAGATACGTATATCTGTATTTCCCTATATACTCTTCAGACCCCTCATTATACGTATCTCAAAACTGTATTTTTCAGTTAATTTTTAATAAAAAAATATAAAAATTGTGTATTTGTGGCAAATTTAAGAATTAACTAAGTTTAGAGTGGCATTTTTCAGATTTGAAAATTTTGGAGTGGCAAATAACCAATTTTCCCTAAAAAAAAATGAATCACAATTTTTCTTCCAACATAAAATCAATCTTATTGTAAGTCTTGTCGATTTTTGAATTTTGAAAAGAGTAGACATAACTTAAATAAATGCAAAAAGCCAGTAATTAATATAAAAAAAGTTCCATGAAGAGAATAGGATAAACTATATAGTATATACAATAAAATTTCACTTTTAAGTACGTATATAAAAAAATTAGTGCTTATGTCGGAGACTCCCGTGATTTTTATTAATATCCAAAATTAAATATAAATTGTCAAACATGTCCAGAAAAACTGACTATTTATAAAAATAGAGATAACAACCCTTTGTCAGTTATATACTAGTATCCTTTTTATGTGTTGCAACGGAAATATATTATAAGATTGAATAGAAAAATATTGTTGTTATTCCAAAGGGAAATAATATTGCTGTTATTCCAAAGGGGTAAAAGGCTCTATTATTTTGACCTCAGCCGTTGATCTTTGTTGAGATTTGCACATAAAAAAAATTCCTTGAGATTTGTGCGTGAAAAACTTTGAATGGTTGGAATAGGAATAACAGAGTCTTGTTATCTCTTTGGAATAACAGCAGATTCATTTCCTAGAGGCGGACGACACAATGCAATGATACAATATAATATCAATAAGAAAGATTGTAGTGCATTACTCAAGTTTTTGGTATATTTAAAGTCATAAATATGGATTCATTGAACCTGTAAGACAAAAAAAAAATATTGTAGTGTATCTTCCGAATTTATGTAGTGTATCTTCAGTATTAAATGGGTTTAGTAACAGTCAAAGAATGGTTGGAGAGTGTATCTTAAGTAATAAATAGATTCATTGAACATGTAAGACCTAAAAATGTGAATTTTTAAACGATAATATAGTATTTTCTTTAACATGTATATATAGTAGATATAATGATATATAGAATGTTCATAAATATGAGAAAATTTGATAGTCGCCATAATTTAATTTGGTTGGTTGGGTTTATTTTATTTGAATGGTCTCTTTCAAATACATAATTTAATTTGAAACATTATAAGTCTTTTGGTAGTCTTTTCTGTTACATTTCTTTCTCAATTTCTACCATTGGTGCATCTTGTAATTTTGCTAGCTTTATAATTAATCAGTAGTACCTATTTCCTTAGTACGCTTTACTAAATAAGCAACCTCATCTGTCCATTAGGGCCTATTTTCTCAGCACCAGTTTAATGGGTACCTATTTCTTCGGCCCAAAACTCCCAAGCCACTTAACAGGTGCAACTCCGTTTCTCTTTAGATAAGTTTTTTTTTTTTTTTTTTTTTTTGGCATACTAGTTGTCATTTTGATCAGTGTATATATTGGATAGATGTTCTATTCTGATCCTTCTTTTGGTCTCAGTATGGAAATTTTATCCAAGTATTGATCTGCTTTAAATTGCTTTTCAGATTTTGAATTCCAATTTTTAGTATGTCATGATGCTATGGACAGTAATGGATCAGGTCTTGTGTGTGTAGCATACATATATATCTGGGAAGATCAGAGCTTTCATAAATCTTGTATCATGTGTTGGGTGTAAACTCGGCAAATTTTGTAGTTCTTGAAATCTCATTAATTAGCTCCAGTTTTCTTTAAAATTTTGACATACATGCATGTCTGGGACACAATACAATCCGGAATATAATTGAAATGCCAATATTTCGGCCATTTTCAGATGGAATTAAATGATGTCAGTTCATTTCATCCAAAATTGACCTAAACGTACGTGAATAATACTTGTATTTATCGTTTTTTAAGGAATGGAAATAAATCAAAATTTCGGGTGAAAACAAATGGATTTGACAAGTACGATGACAATTCCAACTAGTTCATGTAACTACTGTCGCTAAAACCTGCTCTCATTAACTAACAAGTTCCAACTAATTCGTAAATGAATTTGAGATGAAGTGTTCACACAAACATCATAGGTGTCAAATTCATAAAAGAAGTATTTTTTTAAGGAGCCCTCATTAAATGGGAATGAAAAATTCGTGAAAACAACATGTTAACATTCATATAAGATCTCTAATTGTACATTTGGTTATCAAACTTTCAGAAACCAATAGAAAAATCATCATGCACATACATCAATTACCGATATAGAAATTTCAGCTAGAGCGTAATTATTTAATTATTAGATGTTGGAGGATAATTGAATTATAAAAAATTATGACAGTTTGCTTTGTGATGCGTTTCATTATAATTTGATAGCATATTTAGAATTGCAGTGCACGATAATTAGTTATATAATATTATAAATAAAAAATAAAAAAGTTGAACACCATATCGGAGCTAGCGTGGAAAAAGAAGAGTGGAGAATTAAGTTTGGATGATTGAATATAAGGTGTTTAAATTGAAATAGATTGTGGATTGTTTTTGGCTTTCATTTTAATATGAATTTATTCATATTTTTGTTTCTTTATTATTTATTTTGTTTATTTTTTGTTTTCTAAAGAAATGAAAACTGGTGATTAATTAAAATTATTTCAAGAAAAATAGTGCAGTTTATCTCAACTATTTTGTTTTCTCTCTCCACTTGTAGGTCTCTGTATTGTGTGTTCATTAGTATGTTATGTGAGCAAAGCGTTGAAATCCATGTACTTTATACATACAAAATTTTGAAAGTTTTGAATTCATTTACTTCAAAGTCAGTAGTCAAAGAAATAATGAAAAATGAATATATAAAATAACTTATAAAATGTTTATTTCTTTAACTCCTTGACCTTTTAGCAATGAATTCGAAATTTTCAAAATTTTACATGTACATGCATGCATCACTCATAAAATACATGAATTTCAACAGTTTGAATTCTTCATTTGAAGTTGATCCGATATATTTTTGAAGTTATGTTCATCAAAATCTCTTAATGAGTACATCACACTCTAGCTTTGCTCATGTATTATGCTATCTTTTTTAGGGTTTCACTTGTTAGAGTATAAAGGAAAAGTTATGTTTGTCAATCAATTAGGGCATGTTCGGCTGGCACTATTTCCGTGGGAAAAAAATTTAGGACATGTTCGACGGGCCATTTTGGATGAGTACATCACACAATAATACAGTTCCATCTATTTTTCAAAAAATCTGATGGATCCTTTCCATTTGAAGGAAAAAATAATAGTTTATTTCTAAATTAAAAACATTCAAATTAAGTTATGTTGTAACTTTTAGTTGATAATGGAAATGGCATGTTGTACTATTTTTATTTTTTATTTTTGAAGAAACAAAATTGAAATTAGTTACGTGATATATGTACTTAGAAAAAAAATTTATTGAATTTTTCCAATTATCAGACAAAAAACAATACACAGTTCAAAAAACAACAAAAATATTTGTAAATAAAAAAGTCCATTCAAATTACATATTTGAAAAAAATTCGAAATAGAGTTAGGTGTTATTTTCAATTGTTATTTTGAAGTAGTAAATGAAAAATCTACTTGGCTTTACATGATTGCACCCCCAATTTACATCTGAGAAAGAATAAAAATTACAAGCATAAGGCTGACCGAAAAAATAAAGGCCGATATGGTAATTGCAAGAAGTACAAATTAATACAAAGGAGGTGGGTAAATTGCTCATAACTCGTGAGTCGTTCATAACTCGCTCACTAAAAACTCATTATCAACTCGTTCATTATCGCTCATTAACTTAATGAGCGAGCATGAGCATACCCCAACTTGCTCATAACTCGCTTATTAAGAAACTGCCACATCTAATCCTGCCACATTTAATCCCAATTCTTTAAATTAAAATTAAAATTGAATAAATAAAAAAAATCTCCTAACCTAAACTTACGGTCCAAATCAAATTTGTTGTTTGATTTTGTTAAATTTGTTTATGGACAATTTTTTGTTAAATTATGTAATGTTTAATTAGATTGGATTATGACAATTTGTTAAATTCTATAAATGAAAATTAGTTTTTTATTTCTTAGCTTGCTAATAATTCGTGACTCGCTCAGTTGCTCATAACTCGCTCATTAACAACCCGCTCATTATCAACTCGCTCATTAACAACTCGCTAATGATCGCTCATTAACTAAATGAGCCGAGTATGAGCATACCCCAACTCGCTCATACTCACTCATTAATCAGCCCTACTTACCGCTCCATCTTCATTTGAGGTATGTTGGTTGCAAAATAATAATAGCTAGAATAGTACTTTTGTCAATGGCTAAATTTAACTTTTTGTAAGAATAAGAGCACTCCCCAATTCAACTTTTTTCTCATATGATACTGGATGACGTCTGAAAGTATTAATATCAAATCTTGTAAGTATTTATACATCGTTATGTAGGTGTGAATAATTCATTATGTCAAGTATTTGTACCTAATATATTATATTAATTTTTTTTTTTCATATTACACTGGATGGCATCTGAAAGTATTAACATCAAATTTTGCAAGTATTATATCCCATATGCAAATGTAAATAATTCATGTGTCAAGCGTTTATACCTAACATATTATATTATTTTTTTTCATATGACACTGGATGATATATGAAAGTATTTATATCTTGTTATGCAAGTGTAAATAATTCATTTGTTAAGTGTTTGTACCAAACATATTTTATCAAAAAAATTATAATATTAGATGACGTCTGAAAGTATTAATAATTAGTTAGATCTTGTCAAACAAGTGTAAATAGTTCTCCGTATACCAGAATTTTTTTTAATTAATCAAAAGATTTTGTAAACTTGTATAGTTCATAATTCTACTTATAAATTAGAAACTAATAGTACAACGAAGTTGTTTTTTCAAAATTCAAACATCAAATTTGAAACACAAATAAAAAATACTACTTTCAGTATGAAAAATTACAGATTCAAAACCTGAACAAAAAAAATTATTTATAAATTTTAAATAATTAAATGACAACCTTGCTCAAAATTCAAACAACAAAATAAGTTTTTCGTTTAAATGGTTTTGTCTTCTTCTGAAAAAATAAACCCACAGACCACAGTCACTCTCTTACGCTGGCCCCACAGTCGTACCTTGATAGCTTTCTCCCTCCGCACGAACCGCAGCTGGAAGTATTTGAGTGCGTTTTCTCTGAGATATCTCAACTTTTGCGTGACCGACGTGTTCGGTGCCTATTCGGGGATAGAGCAGGGGGCAGTATTATTTGTACTTTGTGATTCGTGCAAAACTATTTAAACGGTTATGATATTTCCTAAAGTCACCCAAATTTTGAGATATCTCAGAGACGTGAAATCGAAGCATTTGCCAATAAATAATTTAAACTTAATTCACGTATCAAACTTTGGCGATTGACTGTTGACTTGTGCTTTCCGAGTAGGAAGAGATTAGAGATCTGATTCCAGAGTGCGTGCTCAGCAAATGGCATCGGTGATCTTGTCGTCGATTGCATCCATTGTAAGCAAGCTCACAGGTTCCTCATCGTCATCATCCACTACCGCCGACGAACTGCTGGGAGATCTGAGGCATCTCAAGCGGACGTTGCTGAAAATCGAAGCTGTGATGGCCGACGCGGAGGAGAGGGAAATCAGAGACGAATCTGTCAAGCTCTGGCTACAAGAGCTCAGGTTAGTTGCTTACTTCTCAGTTCTCACTCTATTATGTCTGAATTTGTTCATGAGGTTTACTAATTAATTCCTAATTTGTTTTCGAAACACTGAGACTGGGTGCCTGTCCCTGGGACTAATCATGCGGCTTCAGCCAAAATAAGATAATTCATTTCTTGAGAATTTGGTAAATACTGACACTATTATGTCTAATTTTCGTAGACCAAATCCAAATTCCCCAAATAGAGAGGGTACAAATCCGCCCCTGGTCTGACATTTATTTTTTTCAGACAACATTTGATCTCGCTTTCTACGAATTGGGGAACATGTTTATTTATGGAAATATATTTTTTATTAAAGCTTTAATACTAACTACTAAGGTATAAAAAGTTGTCTCTTAGGAGTGGTCCCATCGATACAATCATATGGAAGACCACAGTCATGACCTTGTGAGTCGTGCAAAGACTTTTTTTATACAACATTAGTTCTAATTTTTAAATCTTTTTGTGCGTTCTTTAATCTGATGCATATTTTTTTTCTTCTAAATTGTTCTTAACATCTTTGCAAATCATTTTGAATGTTGCATAATATGTTTTTCGAACTGAACCTGACAAATTATCAAATTAATTTATTTTTTTTAAATATGATACAAATTATTACTACTCTTAAGTAACTCAGAACAAAGTAGTTTTTTAAATGTTCATCTTATTATTTCAAGCATAATGAGTCGAAACAAGATTATTTGATAGTTGTATTTTCCTTTAACGAATTGGACCCCTGAAAGTAATAAAAGTTTATTGGTTTTAACATAGAATAAATAGATAGAATGTTCTTTTGCTCTATAATTACGATCATCTGATTGTTGTACATTTTTTGTTATGAATTTTTTACCCATGTAATCTTATGTTTGTGTTAGAAAATAGATAGAAACTCCAATTTATATGAAATAATATGTACAACAGTACAAGCACCTTTTTTATCTTGACAATTAGGATCATGATACTTATATTTATATTATATTTTTTGACTCTTTTTCTTAACAATTTGAAATGCATGAAAACAATAATTTATTGAAATTGAATCATTTTTGAAATTTTTGTCTCTTTCATGTAGCATTTTTTGTACAATTTTCTTCTTCTTGAAATGTCATAGAAAAAATGTATTCATTTAAACTAACATCTCATGTTTGTTACTATATTCATTGCGACTCATTTGAAATCTTTCATAATACATTATATACATAAACAAAATTTGATAATCGAAACAGGTCTAAGCAACGGGATACTTCAGTCATAGTAGGTAATAAAATCATAGTAGGAGAGAAACTGTTCGATTATGCAAAACCTGGCATAATGCTGAATTTAGCAATTAAAAAAAAACTGATTTTTGTTTTAAAATATAGATGCTATTGAACTCATGAATGGAGGGAGGTTTCAGTTTTTCTTTTGTTTATATCTATGATGTCAACTTGGTCAAGCGGCGGGTTTCATCTCTAGTTGGATCAACTGGGTTTTAGTTATATCATATATGTAACCATCTTTACATTGATTAACTCTCCCATTGGAGAACTCATTAAGATGTTGTGCTTGAGGGGTCTGAAACGGGTTTATAGGCTTGCTGTTTTTCTTTAATTTCATAAAAAATTACTGTTCCAGAAAACTTTTTAGCAAAAAAGTCAATTTATTCCCCTTTAAAAAGTGTCAATTTATTAAATTTTTATGTACTGATCTTATTTTATATTATTTTTTCTGCTTGAGAATCTTACTTTTTGCTCAAAATAACCCTGACATTTTGAATTTGTGTATTCCAGGGACGTAGCAGTACAAGCAGATGATGTCCTTGATGAGTATCACTACGAGTTGCTACGCCAACATGCCAGTCAGGAAATAGTCACTAGAAAGTCTGATGTATTTATTGGTTCACCTGTGATGTCAACTGATTCCTCATCTTTAAAAAGCATAGAAAAAAATATGAAAGCGATACGAAGGATGTTTGATGAGATTGAAAGGGGGAGGGATGCCCTTCACCTACGAGAGTGTGATGGTGAAAGACAAGATGATGCTAGTTGGAAGCCGGTGCCAACAAGCTCTTTTCTCAGTGATTCAAAAATATATGGGAGGGAGAAAGATGAGAAGGAAATTGTCAAGTTTTTGCTAGATGATGATTTGGGTAACAAGAAGGAGATATTTAAAACATTGCGAGATGATAAACCAGATTTTCTCTCAATCTCAGTTCTTCCAATAGTAGGAATGGGGGGCCTCGGCAAGACAACTTTAGCGCAACTTGCTTATAATAATGAATCTGTGCGGGAATTTTTTGATTTCCGGGTGTGGATCTGTGTATCTCATAACTTTGATGTTGTAAGGATAACCAAACAAATCATTGAATCTTGTACTGGCCGCCTCTGTGATGCAACTGAACTAGATGAGCTTCAGAAAACTCTTGCCAGATTATTGGAAAAGAAAAAGCTCTTGGTTGTGTTAGATGATGTATACAACGAGAGGCTAATTCTATGGGAGTTCCTCAAAGCCCCCTTTTCTCATGCACATCTTACCAAGGTGTTAGCAACTACACGGAGTGAGCTAGTTGGGAGCATCATGCAAACTACACCCCCTCACAGACTAAACCACCTAAATGAGTCTCATTGCCTAGAAATATTCGGGCATTTTGCAACTCGGCCTCTATATGGGCGACAACCATTTCATCAAAGCGACCACAATAGATTTGAAACTTTTGCTCATCAGATAGCAGTGAAATGTAAAGGATTGCCTTTGGTGGCAAAAACCCTTGGAAGTCTTCTCCATAATGAGATTGATGAAGATAGATGGAGAGAAGTTGCAGAGAGTGAACTCTGGGAGTTGGAGGATCAAGGGAATGATATCTTGCCTGTTCTGAGATTGAGTTACTATAGAATGCCGGCTTACTTGAAACAGTGTTTCGCATATTTAGGTTTGTTTCCGAAATCATATATTTTTCAAAGGGATTATGTCGTGAAGCATTGGGTTGCACTACGGTATATTGTGCCGAAAGGGAAACACTCTTTAGAAGATATTGCCTGTGCATATTTTGATGAATTGATCCAACGATCAATGCTTCAACCTTCACAATTTTCCAAGACTAAGAATGAGGGTTTTCTGATGCATGAACTTATCCATGACCTAGCTGTCCATATCGCTGGACATCGATGTCTTCGAGTGGTGGATAACAAAACAGCTAATATTGGTACTGATCTGCTCCATGCACCCTTTGTCCCGTCAAGGGATCAAGTCATGGTGGATTTTCATGCCTTAGGTGGGGCTAGACATCTAAGAACACTCTTAGGACCCATGTCAAGGCAGATGCAAGGCTGTGTATATGATATACCGGATTCCATGATTTACAAGGCACAACTGGATAACAGTGGTAAATACAATTCTATCACTACCAATTTGCAACTGGACAACAGTGGTGGATATGATACTTCGGATTATATGATCCAAAATTTCCAATGGTACAACAGCAGTGGATATGAAATAACGGACCCTATGATTGAAATGTTTCCACAGTTGCATGTATTAGACCTAAGCTATACAGGTCTTGAGGAAGTTCCTAATCTGATCGGTGAACTCAAACATCTGCGCTATCTTGCTTTAAGGGAAACCAACATTATGGGTCTCCCCGAATCTTTATGCAAGCTATACCATTTACAAGTGCTAGACTTGGATCGCTGTGAGAATCTACGCACACTCCCAAGAGGGATGAAAAACCTTACTGAACTAAAGCACCTCAAACTTCCTATTCTAGAGGATTCACATATTTGTATGCCGAGGGGTATGGGGAACCTAACAAAACTTCAAACTCTATCAGCATTCTATATTGGAGGAGATGTATATCACTGTGGGATACACGAGTTAACGGGGTTGGTGAATCTCAAAGGGGACTTGAAGATATACGGATTGAATAGAGTTCTTGAGCAAACCTTTCCAGATTTGAGTAGACTAAGGTTGGTACAAAAATTGACACTTCATTGGAATGATGAGGGGTCTGACGAATGTAACTATGGGGGCATTGAAGAGGGCAAAAGCCTATACATTGATGCAGCTTCTGTACTCAGTGGACTCAAGCCCCCAATCAACATTGAAGAATTGGTGGTAGATGCCTTTGATGGGTCACAACTACCTAGTTGGATGGGCAATTGTTATTTATTCAATTTGTCTTCAATTAGCCTCGATTTCTGCAATAGCAGCTGCATTGAGCTCCCACCACTGGGTCGGCTCCCTGCTCTAAAACACCTCTCAGTTCAAGGAATGGATCAGTTGAAAGTAATTGGTCCTGAGTTTTGTGGATGTACTTCAACGGTTGCCAGGTGCTTTCCAAGGTTGGAAACAATGGAATTTTCAGATATGTCGTCATGGGAGGAATGGCACACTTTACATAATGATAGCTTCCCTCGCCTTACTGAGCTCACTATCAGTTGTTGCATTCTACTTCTGAAACTGCCATTCTCATTATCTTCCTCAATTTGCACGCTTGAGTTACAAGATTGCGATAGTTTAAGCTCAATTCCCATGCTCCCTTCACTAACTTCATTGATAGTGCGGGGTCGTTGCCACTTTTATTTATGGTCCCGTTCCCTGTGCCTACCGGAACTCAACCACCTACATATCTCTTACTTTTGTTGGCATACTCTGGAGTTCTTTCCAAACTTGCCGATGCTTAGAACAGTTAGGTTGGAGAATTGTATGAATATTGAAGAATTAATCGGACTGAAACATCTAAAATCCCTTAAGGTTCTGGAATTGCGTGCATGCCCTAATCTCAAAGTCGCTCCGGAAGATATACAGCAATCTAAATTTTGTTTTGTGTTTTCTCAATGATTTTAGATTTTCTTTTGATGTTAGTTAATCTGTACCAAAGTACTTGGATGAGTTGGTTTTTCTTTTCTTTTGGATCAAATGTGAATTTATTTGTTAGAAATATAAATGAACCAAGCTGAATTATTTGGTCATCTTATGTTTATTTTTATTTTTCTCCTTGAAGCAGTCAAGTGTCGTTAGGTTTCTGAAAGAATGTATGCACGGTTGAATTTGCTCCAACCTTGATTTTGATTCACTTTTGCCATTTTTGCATATAGACATCCAAATAATATTCGTTATAAATTTTTGGTTGTTTTTTTTTTTTTTTTCTGCATTTGAGCTTAAAAAGTTGTAGAATAATGTTTTCCTGAATCGGATGTTCTTACTGTACTGGTACAGCAGTAGATGGGTCTGATTTATTTGTACAGCTTCATGCTGGATTAGTTTGGTCCTATCAGTATCTCTCATTTCATGATATAAATCTCAAAGCACAAAAAATAGGGGATCCGAATAATACTCGCAAGGCAAGCAACTAATTAGTTGGAAGCTTGGAGCTTCTTACTTGTTTCAATATTTTTACCGTACTGGCCTTGGATTTCAATATTTTTTCAAGTCAGTCCTTGACAAGCTTTAAACCGTACCTGTGACGCAGAGGGCACCAGAAAGAAAAAAAAAAACTTAACCCTTTTGATCAGTTTAGTATAAATATAAAAAGGGATAAAATGCATGCACCCATGATTTATCAATTTCTATATAATTTGACTCAACCCTATAATTCTGGTATGGACTGGTACCATGTACCAGGTCAACAAACCAGCTGGTACATATACTTAAGTACCACCGTTGTTCCAAAAGATCTAAGATAAAACAAGCCACACTATTTATTAATTTTAAATTTGGAGTTATTTTATATAAATGTTTTGTCAATTGGAAGAATTTTTTCCTCGAATATTCTTTGGAGGGACTAATTGAAAACACATCTCATTCTCTGGTCAATGCGTGTGAATCTAACACTAACCAATTTATAAATGGTTACAACTAACGCTATGAAAAAGACGATCCATCATTCTTCCTTAGGTTAGGTACATTCGTCTGATCCTCGGACTAGTTCATCGATGGCTCCAACTTAACTAATTAGATGATGTTGATTGATAGATTTAATAAGTGGTTTAAAGGAAAACAACACTACATAGTTTGAATATTTAATTTCGCCCATAACTTTAGTTAGTGTGATGATAATTTGAAATTACTCATCTCTGATTATAAAACTCTGATTTACCTTTTAATGATCATGCAAGTCAATGTCATATGAGATGTGCAACTGAAATGCTGACAAAACTATATATAACTGCAGGGTAGCTAGCTTTTCTAAATACTGACAAAGACTACACAGGTGTTGAAGTGAAACACATCAACCAAATCGAATATATACCCTTTTGCAGAATGAATGTCTGATGATGTGATGATAGTTAGGTTTCAGTGTATAATAAATACTATGTCGTTCCTAAAAACACAATCAACACGGAATCGGAGCGATCTGATGTGTATCAGATCTAATTTGGAGCTGTTTGATGCAACAATAAGATTCATGTGGGCAACTTTAAAATTTCTGATTGATCAAGCACTCGTGAATCGTGATGCTTATCCAACGGCTCTGACCGAACGGACATTGAACCGAATTAGTCCTCCATTCTCAATCAACCAGAGTGTGTATTCCTGCAGTACCGCTGCCGAGTTATACTTATATGAGCATTTCTTACATGTACGGGCCTTTAAGATTTGTGTCAGATTAAAACGAACTGTTCAGCAGTGAGTAGTCTACAGTGTCTCAGTTTGTTTTCAGATGTTGTCATATGTTATTTTAGTGAGGATGATGATGTTATATTAGGAATAGAAGTTTTTACTGGAGACAAACTGAGACGCTGTGATTTGTAAATAGTGAGGAAATTGATTTGTTTTCATATTAAAATGTACGCAAATAAAATTTAGCAAATTTTTTTACTGGAAGCTACCAATATTATCAATCGAAATAAATCAATTCTCCCTATATGTGAATGTTTTTGAGAGCAATTGGCAATTTTAAATTATATGTGGAATGATATATATTATATATATTAGGAGTAGAAATAGGGTAGGTGGGTGTTTCTAATTAAAAATTTATTGAATTGATTTTAATCGACAAATTCAAATCGATAAAATCGATCTAGTTCACAAATTATATGTTTACATGTCAACTTCTGTAAATTTTCAAATTAAATTAATATAAAGTATAATGGTAATTAAATGGTAAAAAAAATGATAAATCTTTTTGTTGACCGTTCGATTTAAGCAGTATATTCAAGTCAATCATATTTTAAAAAAAAACGGTTCAGAATTTTCCATCAAACTATAAAATTAAATCAATCATTTTAACCAATCGATCATATTTAATCAATTAATTAGTTGACGGACAAGGTTTCTTCCTTTTGCTTCCTTTCTTTCTTGTTTAATATATATACATATCGGACAAGTCACATATTCCACATGTTGATTAAGATATATAGACCGCGTCCTGTTAATTACTTGAAAAATCATATTGAATAAGGAGCTTCATTTTGATAATAAAATGCCAGTTGATCATGAAAAATAACAATTAATGCCAGGAAATATTGCCAGTTCGTCCTAACTAAAAGTTGTTATTACGAAATTCTAATATTCGCAGTTTTTATCATACTAAATTCATTATTACATAGGTTTTAACTTGAAATACTTGAGCGTGTACATCCTTTTTTTTGCCTCTCCACTCTTCGTCTATTATAATCTGTAATACTATGAAATATGAACTAATAAATAATATTACGCTGTATATCTTTTTTTTTTCCTTCTTGTTTGCATGATTGAAAAAAGTATAGATTTAGATTAGTTGTCATTTAGTTGTTACTCCAATTCTCTAATACTGATCATGTTAATAATTAGTAGAAATATAGAATATAAATTTTGAAAAAAAAAAACACTATGTAGGATATAGCTTCCGCTATTCGCTATAGCTTTTTTTTTTTTGCCTCCCCCTAGGCCGCTATAATCGCTATTTAAAACCTTGCTTCTTACTATAACTTTTGTTATTGTAATTTTTTTAATTGATTAATGAAATTGTCAGTTGATAATTGTCAATCAATCTTAAAAACGTCATCCTCTGTACTAATTGAGAAAGAATGACTATTGAGTTAAAAAAAAATAAGCCAATTAGAAAAGTATTCAACAATTAAATATTGATCTAGTAACGAATGACAAAGCATGTTCAAATTTCTCATGAAAAATTCACAGTTGGACTTGAATGGCTTGACATCTAATTTCGTTAAAAGAAGTTAGAAAAAAGTCAAAATGAGATACCACCAAAAAAGTTATTTAATTACCCGCTGTTAATTTTTCAATTTAAAGTTATTTATTTATATAGAAGTTTTCTGACAAATATAAAGCCGCATGCACGCTTGCGTTTTGTTAATTAAAAAAAAAGTATTTTTTTAGGAATATTCTTTGGAGAGACTAATTAAAACACAGCTCATGCTCTGGTCAATGCGTGTGGTTCTATCACAAGCCAATTTATAAATAGTTACAATTAAGAAGCTATGAAAAAGACGAATAAAAATAGTGACAGAGCAGTTTTGATTTTACATAGCTTACAAATTATACACAGTATTGTTTTGAATTTTAACTTTTTTTTATCAGTGCGCTGTATCAAGTCAAAAGTACGTTTTTAATATTTTATAAAAAAAACTAAAATTATTCCTTGGGTTACGTTCGTCCGATCGATTCTGACTAATAGATTTAAGTAGTGTACTTCTAAATTAAAGGAATACAACACTACATGCATAATGCATTGGTTGGATATTTAATTTCGCCTATAACTTCAGTTGGTGGTGTGAGGACAATTTTAAGTTACTGGTTTCTTAATTTAGCAATGATGTATATAATACATCAACGGTTTGAATGGATTTTTTTGTTGAGCAGTTTCCTTTTTTTTTTTTTTTTTTTTTTTTTCCGTGGGACATAATAACTTTTTTTGGTAAAGCGCCTTTAAATATCTTCTATATTATTTTCACGTCTCATAATCCACACTCGAATATATATACTCGTCTATAGTTATTAGTTAAACACAACTGTTTATCTTTCAGTTATGTATTTTGGCAAGTTAATTAAACCGTGTTATGACAACTGTCAGCAATAGTTTAAACTTTTGATCTCATTTTTCAAAACTCCCAAAATACACATACAAATGCTCAATTGTTGATGTGTAGAATCAAATTTATTCATTGCAAAATACATCATACATGCATGCTAGTTATTTGAATTTCAATAGCTCGTAATTATTAGAAGCACCATGAAATCCATATTTCTTTGTTGCAGAAATTAAGCATATAAGGACCAAGAAGGATTTTTAAGCAATATAAAGAACACACACACACACACCATATTCAATAATTAATGCATAAGCATATATAATTTATTTTCAAAATTTTATATGTTGATTCAAAAATTATGGAAACATTCAATATAGCATTCGTTAACATGATGATAATTAATTTTAAATTATTGTTTAGTCTCTTTCATTAGATTCGACCAAGAATGCATAGAGTAGCGTACTTTACATTAAATTATTAGTTAGTCTCTTTCATTACGTTTCGTTGCGTAGTATACTTTTTCTTTGTCGATATTGATACAGTACGTTTCATATATATGGACATATTTTTTGTATTCATATTTGTCACAAATGATTTTATCTGTTATATATCTATGCAAATCGATAAAATTGATTTCACAAATTATATGTTTACATGTCAAGTTTTATAAATTTTCAAATTAAATTAATATAAAGTGTAATGGTTAAAAATGGTAAAAAAAAATTTGTTGACCGTTCGATTTCAGCAGTATATTCAAGTATCATATATTAAAAAAAGGAGAAAACGATTCAGAATTTTCCATCAAACTATAAAATTAAATCAATCATCATTTTAACCATTCATACTTAATCAGTTAATAATTAGTTGACGGACGAGGTTTCTTCCTTTTGCTTTCTTTTCTTTCTAGTTGAATATTGGACAAGTCACATATTTCACATCATGTGAAATATTGACCAAGGAACTTCATTTTGCTAGCTAAATGATAAAATGCCAGAATAATGAATCAATTAATGCCAAAGAAATATACCAGTGCAATAGATCATAACTTAAATCTGGTTCCTTGAAGTTTTCATTACGAATAAATTATAATATTCACAGTTTTTATCATACAAATTATATAAGCAGAATTTTAACAAAAAAATTGGCCTAAAAATAAAATGAAGGTGTAAATTCATAATTACATAGGTTTTAACTTGAAAGGCCGATCCATGTCGAAATACTTGAGCATGTTAAGCCACCTTGTTGTCTCTTTGAGTTGGTGCACCGCGATTGTTTCCGGAATAAAATCTTGTAATTCTGATCCCCGATAATCATACATCGCCGGAATCATGTTATACCTATTCCTTGCCTTATTCCCCATGTTAAGCCACTTACCAGTAAGCATATCCTCTGGTCCCACTGGCTCACTCCTCGGTATCTCTGACTCTGCAATCCATTCAACCAAATCCCAAGATAGCAAATACCCCATCCCTAACATGAATTGCGGAAAATCTTTTTCATCGATAGGAAATCCAGCGCCATAATACATATCATGCCTGGGTTTATCTTTCAAAGAGCCAATTAGGTTATCGAGCCTGAAGTACGTGTCGTCATCACTTTTTATTGCGTAATTATAGTTATCTTTCCCGGTATATAATTTGGGGAGGTTGGAGAAGTACGTGTACGTCTTACCGGAGTTCATGCTCTCGGTGCAATTCAATACAATGATATCATCATATTGCATAATCTCTAGAGAGACCAAGGTCTTTTCTTCCTCCTTTGTGATATTGCATAGTATAAACCGGATGTCCACATGGGCTTCTGTGATTGGTTGGCTGGAGTAAGCAAGGCGGATTAGGCTACGCCGCTCAAACCTGGCAGGAACTGTTAATATACCGATAAGGAGACGAAAGGTTGGTGTCGGTAAAGTAAGATCTCTAGACTTGGTGTAATTGGCTTGTTGGCATGAGCTGAATGCTGGTATAAGGTACGAATGTGCACTAGGGTTTGAGTAGAGGAATATATGGGATATAATCAGGATAGAGAGGAGAAAGAGTAGCAAGAAATGACGGCAAGAAACAAGAGAATTTATGTGGAATGAGGAAGAGAGCTTCATGGTTTGTTTACTTTTCCTGTGGTGGCTTTTGCTTTATATATATACACTTTTTGTGAGATGCAAAGTTTTGAATAAATTGTCAGAGCTGACCATGTGCAATTTGGTAAGACTATGTCACGCTTCATGTTTGTTTGATATATATAGAAGCAACTAATTAGAAGATGTGATATGATATGGAATATAGATGTAACTAATTAAATACTAATATAAAGCAACTAACTAGAAGGTAGGTAGTTATACTAAAAAATCCCACAGTCAAAATTAAAAAAGAGCCTAAATGATGTCCCGTTACAGCTGTATTAATTGAAAATTCTCAATAAAAAGAAGCCTACAAGAAAAAACAACACATAATACACTTTACTGTTCATATTTTAAATCTTATTTAGTAGTTTATGTCATGAATTAAAATAATCCACTTTTAGATATTGAAAAATGAACTCAAGTCTTTAATCAAGCCACAGTGATATTCAGTAAAATGAATGCTATTTAAAGTAAGGAATTCTTTAGAATTTATTCAGAATTTATGATGTTACGTGTGCGTAGAGAAGTCACAGTGATGTAGGTCAAATGTGTTGATTGTGTGACATGATTCGCGTGTTGCGTGATGAAACCGCATTCGAGCGAAAATTACACGTTATGTGAATTAGTCATGTCATGTCATGTTACGGTATGAAACATAGAGTATTCAGCGTTTTCTAGTTAATTTTCAACTTTTTTTGGTATGTATAGAGCCAAAAAGTTTATATTGATATAAAAATTATTAAATTTAACAATCTACTCAAATCAATAACTAAATCATCGATTCTATCTTTCTTAACCGGTAAAAAGATCATCAGCTAGATGCATTGCGAAACAGACAAAAGTAAAAATTTGAATCGATAATGAACCATCGGTTCCCGATGCAATTTAAAAATCGTAGTGCCGGATGTCAGTCTCCAGTTTTTTGCATTGGTTCTGCAAAACTATTGGTTTTCATCAGTGTTCTAAATAGCTAGCTATAGCTACGCTATAGCTTTTTCAGACCATAAACGCTACGCTATGAGATAAAAGTGCGCTATTTCAGCTACGGCTGCTATAGCTATAATAGCTGACCGCTTTTACCGCTACGCGCTATTGCTACCGCTATGCTACATAAGCTTTTTTGCAATTTATATGGACTTCTGTACTTCAGTTCATATTTATGATACTACATGGCCTGTTATAATAAGTATGCTAAAATCAAACTATATGTCTTTGTTCTTATTTGTGATTTAGTCTCTAATTATATATTAGAAAATATTCAAATATTAATTTTTCCTTTTGTTTTCTTTTCGTCTAGTATTCACCTGTAAAATTATCACCGTTCGTTTCATTGAAAGCTAATTTTGATTATAATAATATATAAAATATTCAAATAGGTATGCTAACTTTATTTCACTATAAAATTAATTGCTATTCGTCTATTAAAATCTGTAATACTATGAAGTATGAATTATTAAATAATGTTACATTGTATATTATTTTTTTTTTCCTTTCTGATTTGCATTATTAAAAAAAATATAGACTTAGATAAGTTATAATTTAGTTATTATTCTAATTCTCCATGATAATTAGTAGAAATATAGACTATAAATTTTGAAAATTAGAAAAACGCTATGTAAGAAAGCTTCCGCTATAGCTGCACTATTCGTTATAGCTTTTTTTTTTGCCTCCCCGCTATACCGCTATAATCGCTATTTAGAACCTTGGTTTTCATTGATTTGACTTGCCAGCTGAATTAAAACTTTGAACTGAAACAACTGATGAATTATTTATTTATTTCAGTCTCTAGACTTGGGTTCTGCAAAAAAACTTTGAACTAAATGTCGGTGCATAGAGTATCTAGGTTTTCTTTTTTAAATATAGGTTTAGTGATTCTAGTACTTATGTTGTACTGGTTTTTATTTTCTCTAGTTTAGTCTAATAAATATTTGTAATTAAAAATTTTAAAATAATATCAAATGAACAACAATCTTTCACTAAAAAACATTTTCCAACATTATTTACTTATTTTACAAATTTTACAAATTTTCATGTTTTTTATATTTTTTTTTCTAAATTTTCAACGATTTAAATTAATATATAAAAAAAATTTGGCGTGACTAATTTACGTTAAGTGACGTGTGGTCACGGTGTAACCACGCGTAACGTGTCCATTTGCGTGACGTTACTGTCCGCCTCTATTTTGATTTGAACACGTCATGTCATATGAAAAAAATTAATCACGTTACATGACGTGACATGATCAAAACACATCGTTTTTGTCACATCACATTAGTGCATGTCACGTATTTACTTATTTACCAAATTCCGACTTATAAAGCCCTTGACTTTCAAACTCTATACAAAACTCTATTACTCTAATTCTTATTCCACAATCAATCAATGTAAACTTTTGCGAAATGAGAGGAATAAATGACATTTTTCGACAAGACGGATATTAATATTATTCTGAGAGAAAAATAATAGTTGGTTGACTTCTTGTTGTTGTTGGGGTTTGAAATATTCTTTGTTGTAAATTAAGTTTATTTATTTCTTCTTATTATAACTATTTTTATTATAATTTTTTTAATTGATTAATTAAATTGTCAGTTGATAATCGTCAATCAATCTTAAAAACGTCATCCTCTGTACTAATTGAGAAAGAATGACTGTTGAGTTAAAAAAAAAAAAAACCAATTAAAAAGTATTCAACAATTAAATATTGATCTAGTAACAAAAGACAAGCATGTTCAAATTTCTCATGAAAAATTCACAGTTGGACTTGAATGGCTTGACATCTAATTTCTTAAAAAGAAGTTAGAAAAACAGTCAAAATGAGATAACACCAAAAAAGTTATTTAATTACACGCTGTTAATTTTTAAATTTGAAGTTATTTATTTATATAAAAGTTTTCTGACAAATATATAGCCACATGCACGCTTGCATTTTGTTAATTAAAAAGAAGGTTTTTTTTACGGAATATTCTTTGGAGAGAGTAATTAAAACACAGCTCATTCTCTGGTCAATGCGTGGGATCCGAAGATATGCTATTGGAGTATTGGACCGGTCAAACTAGTTTAGCCTGCCTTTTTAATCCGCTGAATCAATCCGATAAAAAATCCGGTTCAAAGATTGAAAAGCCGGTTCAAACAGATACATATTTGGGATATTTCTACTCTCTTCGCCGAATTCGCAACCTCTGAGATATCTCAAACTTGGAAGAGGAGGGTGTCCGATGCCCATCGGACCAAAACAGTGTTCAATGGATAGTTTCTACCATCCGATCTACTTCAAAATCTGTGTGCACGGATATTGAAGCAAACAGCACGGATATTAAAGTGATGGCACAGATCTTGAAGTGAATCGGACGGTACAAACCCCCATCGAACACTGTTTTGGTCCGATGGGCATCGGACACCCCCCTCTCTCCTCAAACTTTGCGTGATTTTTGGAATATCTCAAACTTCGCCGACCCTTTCACCTCGAATTCACATCCTCTGTGGAGTTTTTACCTACGGAACTGTGCGGTGCTTTTAATCTGATCTGTTCGTTTTGATCAGACGGACCAAATAAAATTTTGGCACGAATTTCAAAGCAAAATTAATACTGCCCCTCTATCATCCCAAGCACTCACGAGATTAAATCTGAGTCGTCCGATCAGCTCTGCACAGCTCCGCAGTTAAAGACTCCGCAGAGGATCGAAAGTGCCACCTCACTCATACTGCATCTGTCCTGTCGGGATTGAATTCTCTGCCCCCCAGAGGGCAGGATTTTCCTGCCCCTGAGTCACTGAAACGTGGGCCACATCAAAACTAAAAACTAATATCTAAATTTATAAACCCGTCTGGACCCACTTGTCAGTCTCACTGGGGGCAGAAAAATCCTGCCCCCCGGGGGGCAGGTGATCTCTGTCCCTGTCCAAAACCTAGCCGACACACTCCTCCCATCTCTCCTCACTCATCACTCATTTATCTCTTCCGCTAAGATGGTTTGAGGCAACACATCTCAAATTATCTGATCACAGGTGGGTTAATTTCTTTTGTTTAATTATTTCCCAACACTATTGATCCTTTTTTGTACGTCAATAAAAAATGAAAATTAATGTTTGCAATTGTTCCATCCTCCTTTTGAATTGTTATTTTGGGATGATGGTCTTCAATTGGTGCATCTCAATGTGACGCATGTCCACTGTTGTGCTTTACTGAAGTTGATGAGGGACATGGTTTCAAATTGAAGAATACGGCTTGCAATTGTGTCATCCTCCTTTTTAATCTTTGTTTTTGTAAGCTAAGTAGTCCATCTCCATCCTTTTTAGTTATAATCCAAGAAAATTTAGACCAATCTGTTTTATAATCCGACACGTGTCTACTATTTTTGGTCTTGTTTGCTTTTTACTGAACTCCTAGGAATGATTTAATATAAGGGAATGTTTTCTATGTATATTAGGACAAAAAGTTTCTGGTGCTATAATTCTTGAAGGTAATTTGATGGAGAGGGATTACAATTGCTTAAAAGCATTCTCTCTAGTGAGGATGGTTTAAATTTTGAAGCCTCAAATCAGCAATTGCTTAAAAACATTCTCTCTGATCTCAGGTTGGTAACTTCTACTGTACTAAATTTTTTCTTTTCTGCTTAGGCAACAATTGAAAACCCTTGGTTGTGTTGATGACCTGAATGTTAGGTTATAAAATTGAAGACTTATCTTTTGCATTTTTTTTTTCTATTTTTACTGATTGCTTGCAACCATGGTAATATTTGCTCTTCACAGAGGTCGTACCTCAATTACACTTCCTTTTGTTGTGCACTACTCTTAACTGATTTTTTTCAAAATCAATTGGTTTGTAACTTTGTTTCATCAAGTGTGGTATGTACACCATATGTTACTTTTTGCTTTTTTTTTCTATGCCGCTAACAGAGGTTGACTGAAGCTTTTATTAGTTAGTAACTTAGTACAAAAAATGGTGGTATGGGGTTATGGTAGTCAGTAACAACATTTTATCTATACTTATTTTAGTTTGATATGCGGGCCTTCCAATATCCAGCTATATATTGAAATATTCACAAGTCTTTACAATTCAATGAAAAACATCTCTTTTTATGTGTATATTGACACAGGATTTGATGCAAGGTGTTTGAGGAAGTGCTTTGAACCATGAACGGGACTAGAGAAGGACATTTGTTACGGCGTGACGAGTTACATCATGTAACGTTATGTGCACGTCACGTCACGTGACGACGTCAGGTGTGTCGATTACATGACGTGACTAGCGTGTCGTGTGACGTGACTGCATTCTATGAAAATTATACGTCACGTGGTCACGTATAGTCACGTGTAATCACAATTACGAAAATTATGGATACAATATGTCCAATCAGAGTTGGGATTATTAATTCAGCTTAATGAATATTTATAATTTGAATTTTTAACAATATTATTTACTCATTTCAATTTTTTTAGAATTTTTCAGATTTTTTTTTTCTGAATTTTTAACAATATAAATTAAAATATAAAAAAAAATTTGACGTGACTAGTTCACGTTATGTCACGTCACGTATAGTCACGTCACGTGTATTCACGTCACGCGTGATCACAGCGTGACTACGTGTGACTTGATAATTCGCTTGACGTGATTGTATGCTGCTATTTTAGTTACGTCACGTCACGTCACGTCACGTCACGTCACGGCATGTCACGTTTTTCCTTCTCTAAACGGGACTGTTGACCGGATTAGTGGCCTGCCTGATGATGTTTTGAGCCATATTCTCTCCTTTGTGTCTACAAAAGAGGCTGTGCAGACATTCATTTGATATTTAAATTTTTGAATTTTTGTTATTAGAAAGTTAAAAAAATAGAGGCATGACAGGTGAATAAAATAATACTTTAAAACACACATATTTATGAATGTTCTTCCACAAAAATAATTTCTAAATAAATTATCTGAAACTAAGGGTTGTATTATCAATTCATCATGTCAGTGTCATAATTAATGCGTACAACTTAGATTTCTTATGCGTACAGCCAATAAAAGGTCCTTGTTCTTTCCAAAAGATGGATAAACATTTGGGCTTCTGTGCCAGCGTTGAAATTCTAACTTGATGAATTATCCGTAGTTGATTCTAACAATGAAATCAGTAATGAGTATTGGATTGACCAGTTTGTAAATGGTATGTTTGAAAATAGAGGGAAATCTCGCTTGGATACTGTTATATATGATGGGTATTTTAAGTATAACTCTCGTGGGCCTCCAATGGAATGGCTTGATCGAGCAGCATTTCTAATGCCTCGGGTTATCCATGTCGGCATTAGGGGAGTTGGTTGGGTGAATTTACCCGATTCAGTGTTCTCATGTGCCATCCTAGAAAACCTTGAGTTGTCGCTTAAGTGTTCTCGTTTTCCCATATCAATAGATTTTCCTTCTCTCAAAATATTGAAGCTGGAATTCATAAGTCTTGTTGATGATTTTGCACAAAAGCTTTTCTTGGGCTGCCCTTCTCTTGAAAGCCTGAATCTAGAGGCTTGTTATTTGTATATATCTGACATTTCCTCTAACGTTTTGAAGGATTTGACTTTAGATGGGTGCTGGCAATTTCAGCATATGCAAATTTGTTGCCCTAGTCTTGTTTCTTTGTCCATCGAAGCTTATATAAAGAGCACCAGAATCATTTCGTTTGAGAAAATGGACTCTATAGTTAATGCTTACATCAGCTTATATAGGAGTGATGATGAAGAAGATGTTAATGATCTGCCTGTTGCAAAACTTTTTAGTGGTCTTTCAAATGCTACAAGTTTGACGCTTCATCTGGGTTGTCATCCTGATTTAAAGGTAAACACATTCACAGTTCTATGAAATCGACACTTAAATTCATTTCCTTGTTGGCATTTTTCTTGTTGCACGTCAATTGCCCGTCAACCATTGTATGGTACTAACATGAATGTACTGTTGCTTCAATTCCTTTCATCAAAGTTTATATAATTTTCACAATAGATGTTTACTTTTACTTTGTTTGATCCAGAGAGCAGCCTATATGGTCATTTTCTGTACTGGGTACATTTTATAAACTGTCAACACAAATGGATGTTCCCCTTTAAAATTTGAATACTATGTAAAATTGTCAACAACTGGTTATTTTAATTGAAAACTGTTTAAAGTACAATATCAAATGGATGTTCTCCTTTAAGATTTTTTTTTTAACAAGGAACAATGGGAGAAGGATATTCCCAAGTGCAGAACCTTCAAGAACTTGAAGAGCTTGGTAATTGGAAGTGGTAACATGATTAATGATTTTTATTTGGTACCCTTTTTTCTCGAGCATTCTCCTGTTCTACAACAGCTTACTTTATTTATGCCACCCGATGAAGTTGAAGTACTCTCTCTCTCTCTCTCTTCAATTGGTTTATACTCTAAATACAATTTAATAATTTAAAATAAATCTACAGGAAGGACAACATACTCTCTTGTGTTATCAGATTTGGTATCACACTGTTACGGTCCGTTTTGGTGCTACATTGATTTGTGTTATTTAATTGTCATAGTCTAATTGTGGACTTTGTCTTTACCATCGAAACAGATAAAAGATGATACACATGAAGAGCCCAGGCAAGATGTTTTGTTCCAGCTCGAGTACCTAGAGACGGTTGATATCGTCTGTTGGAATAATGATAAATTGTATAGTAAAGGGATCAGTATGTTGGGCAGACATGTAAAAACTATAGGGAATATTAATATATACCCCTAAGTGTTTTTGGTTGTATGTGTGATACTGATTAGATACTGTATGACCTTACTTTCTTTTGGTTTAATACTAGTGGCTGTGTAAACTGCATTGTTGCTACTATTAGGGTATGGCAATTGCCATTTTTCTTTTTCTTTTTGTACCGATATTTTTAAGTTTCATGTTCTCTGTGTTTCTAAGTTCCCCTCGGTGCCTCCATGTAAATTTGGTAATTTTATGATTATGTTGTGCAATGTCTAGTTCTTTGAGGAGAGTTAGTTTGGACAATTATATATTGGCTCAGGAAGCAATTGGCAAAAGTGGATACTGACAGCCCAATTATGGCTACATAGCATGCAGCCGAAAATATTAGACATCCATTATGTATATCCTGAATCATATTTTATATAGTTCGAATGAACAGTGTTCTCTTCAGATCTGAACTTTGTCGACCTCTGACACCTGATAATTTAATGGGGAGGGATTACAATTAAAACATTCTCTAGTGAGGATGGTTTAAATTTTGAAGCCTCAAATCGGTATTCTTTGGAAGTCTTGATCACAATTCACAGGTGGTTGACTTCTACTGTACTACTCAGTTTCTCCTTTTGCTGCTGAGGAACATACCATCGAACCCTTTTAATTTATTTTTTCTTGAACTGAATGGTAGATTATAAAATGGCATAAATCCCTAGTAACATTTGCTCTTCACCGAGTTCTGTGTACCTCGATTACGCTTCATTTTTCTTGTGCACGACTTAACTGAATCTTTTGTAAATCAACTGGTTTAACATTGTCTTCTCAAGTGTGGTTACACCATGTGTTACGTTTTGCATTTTTTCTACGCTGCTGATAAAGGTTGACTGAAGCTTTTATTAGTTAGTACGTAAAAACATGTTATCTATATTTTTTTTCTTTTAATTTGATATGTGATCCTTCCTATATCCAGCTATATATTG
Organism: Carex arenaria; assembly: GCA_964058825.1. NCBI lineage: Eukaryota > Viridiplantae > Streptophyta > Magnoliopsida > Poales > Cyperaceae > Carex > Carex arenaria. The sequence continues at coordinate 325,220 of CAXKVW010000100.1, read as the reverse complement.
AAATATCCACAAGTCTTCACAAGTCATTGAAAACAATGTTTTCATATGCATATTAACACAGGATCTGATGCAAGGTGTTTGAGGAAGTGGTGCTTTGAACATTGAATCATGAATCAAGATCTGTTTTTTGCTAACTTTTCCTTTTCAATTTTTTTTTATCTTCAACTAACTATTTTTTTTTATCTTCAACTAACTATGTATCCTATTATTTGATTCTGTTGTTTCAATCTAAAATAAAATTTGGGGCATAGTTTTAGCTCATAAAGCTTCCAAGTAAAACTTAGTTTAAGCTCTGATATAGATTGTATAGAATTATTGATTGATTTATTTTGTGCCTAGTGTATGGGCGTGTATCACCTTACATGGAGCCCTTGGAACAGGTACAGATTTTCAGATCCCTCGACAGCAAAGGGATTGAATAGGAATATACTAATCTTCTTCTCTATCTACAAGGGCAAAAAATAGTCATACTAAAATAAAACACATGTTAAAATTCAAATTTATATCAGTCTCCCCTCCATCTCTATGCACGTGTGGAGCAAGTGAGTCTATTCTAATTCTTCTATTCCTCCCCTCCCCTCCTTTTCTAATTAAGTTTGTGGAGCAAAATAATGTAAGACAAAGACGGCTACAAAAACAGGGTTCGGCTAAAATTGGACAGCCCAAAAGTATAACATTATTAACAAAAAAGCCCAAGTTAGCCCAAAATAAGATTTTTGTTCATTTAATCCTCACATTGCAAATAGCCGAATAGGCCTGAAATTCATAATTAATTGCAATGTAATCCGAAGTTGCACTTTAGTACTTTGAAATTCCTCGGTATGCATGAAAATTATCATAAAAGCAAATAATTGCCCCTAAAATAACAAAAGGGAATCTGCTATCATATAAATAGTTCGTACACAAGCCAATTGGTATATAACAAATATTCTGGAAGCGTAATAAACTAATAATGGTGCATTGGTACTAAATATGCTCCATTCTTTCATTTTTTTTGGTCAGGAAACAACTGCATCGAACTAAAAGTGAATGCTATTAAATATGTAGTTTGGACAAGTACTAGTTTTTACACCAAACCTAATTACAAGTCTTTAATCCAAGAGAAAAATCATCGTTAAATAGAGAAATGATTGACAGCTCGAAATAACTAATTAAGAAGCAATGGTTATTGATAGAGGCGTCAAGATTAAGAAATAAGAGACTTTGATTTGTAATACGTATTTTGCTCTTACTAGTTAGTATGGTTTTAAATATTGTTTTGTTTTAGAATAGAAACTTTTTTTTTTAGTTTGAGATTACTAATTGTACATACTACAGAAAACCACGTAAAATGGTGCATATCAGAAATAAATGCATAAAAAAACAGTGATCTTAATAAATAGTAGTACCAGGTACTGACACTAAAATAAAATAGTAACGACATTGACAATCATCATAGCCTCATAGGTTCAAAAGAAAAAACATACAATACTCGTAAAACAAGGCAACTAATAGTTACATATATATCACAACTAACAAGGCCTCTCTGCTATGAAAGACTGCTTCATGCATCAACACTGGACTTCCCTGGTACAACGGACTTGATGGAAGGCTCTTTGCTAACCTGGCATGCACGGACAGCAGTGCATATATCGTTCTTCTCGAGGAATTTCTCGCCATTCAACAAAATAAGAGGGGTGTATTGTAAAACTAGCCTCTTGCACTGTCAAATAATAAAAAAATTATCATCATCTATCAAGTTTGAGTGAACTTTAAAATTTAATAATAAAATTTAATAATAAATTTTATGTGCTCTAATAAAATCTCAAAAAGGGCTTTCTCATTTCCAACAAGCGATACCAACCAAAACCACAATTCGATCTTTACTCATTTTCATCTCCATGGACAAGTGAGAAAAGATCAAAAGAGGGTTCTTTAGGGACACCTCAAAATGGTATATAAAGTTGAGCACAACCACAAATGTATCACATTACAGGATTATACCGTACGGCAACACAAATAGTATTAAATCTTAATCCGCGCTAAGGAGCTCATGTTCGGTTGTCTTAATCCGGAGGAGGTGAAAGCAAGCTTAAGGAGTCTTAAATCTTGTGTTGCCGAATGGCTGTGTTCTCTATGTTTTACTTGGCCAATACAGGGTATAAAGCATTTATCCCCTAATTGGTATAGGTAATAATTTATTTTAGATTTCAACTGCAATAACTATCAAAGAAATAAATTATTTCTACCTCCTGAACATGGCTCTGGACTTTGCTACATTCCTTTAGAAGCATCTCAAGTATCTCAAACTGCCATTTATTAAAAAAATATATATAAATATTAAACCCAAATAGATTAGTTACATAAAGCCAAAAAAAATGAAACAAAAGGATACTTCCAATAAGTACTGGTCCCAGGAAATATCACAACACCATGCATACCTCTGTTAAACAATAAATATCATGTATCCCCTAATAAAGAATGACGAAAACCACTTCACTCCACTTTAGTTCTTCAAAATAATTCCCAAACTACCCTTCATTTCTCCTTGTAAACTTTTTGAGGATTTATGGATTTTTCCATTCGAAATTCCCCCACAAAAATAATAGTACAATAACTCACCTGGGAGTCAGGGTCTTGGAGCTTGGTGAGAATTTCCTTGATCAAATGATTGCAAAACTCACAAGTGCTGTTACCATTGATCGAGAGGGCGTTCTTGTAATAAGACAGGGAACTCTCACACAAATTCACCTCCTTGCAAAGCTCTACTGGATTTATCTTTGAAATCTCATTGAAGAAGAGCAAAGCATAGTAGTCTACCAGAGTAATACACTGCATACACATCAGGACAAATATAATCTTAGCACAAACTAAATATCACTATAGAGAAACAATTAATAGATGTCAAGCATCACCGATGCTTCGGATACAGTAATATAGAGAAATCAGAGGGGCCAATGTATAATACAAAGCTAAGTAATGACTGGTGAGGCTATGGTCCTATGCATAGTGCAAATTGGTTCATATTACAGATTAATCTTCTTTGGAAAGTTCAAATAGTCGATCTGGCCGTTCAACGTGACCTCCATATGAAAATGTACTTACAGACTATATTTTAAATTTTTTAGAATTTCAACACGATCTCCGTATAAAATCACTACTTTTGAATGGTCTTGAATTTTAGATCAATACCTATCTAAAAAAATAGTAAAAAAATTCTAAGAATTGTACAATTTGATCTACATATTTATATGGAGGTCATATTGAGCAGTTCAGATTGATTGTTTGAACTTTGAACTTGGTCCATAGTATGGACCATTATGCGTTATGCATAGTATCATAGCCTCACTTGCTAAGTAATTTATTCAGTACCTGTTCTTCAAAGGATTTGATCTGAGAGCAGGCATGGTGGAGGGTTTCTATGATTTCTTCCTGTGTTTTGTTCGCGGCCATGTAGTCTATAGCTTGAGTTGTGAAGTTCTTACACACTCCACACAACTCATCATCGTTCTTCAACTTCGATTTTACCACAACATACTCGGTAACTAAGAGAAAATAGAAGAGAGACCATTAGGCACTCCTTCCTTAAACAGACATAAGAGATAGGAAATGTTTCCTACAGAATATTTTTACCATGTAACTGCACTGTACTGATCAGTCATTAATGTTGGTGCAATTAAATGTCACAAAAAAAAATGTATGTTTCCGCAACTCATTGTAGAGCCGCAAAAATCTGAATGACCTGAGATCTGAACAACCAAACCCCCCCCCCCCCCCCCCCCCCCCAAAGAAACAAACAATCTCAGCTGACCTAATATAAGAAAAATAAAAAGATCAGACTATGTACAGAACAAAAAATGCAATTGCTAAATAACTTTTCATGTTATTAACACAAACAAAATGACCCAATTCTAATATCTGAACCCCACTGATCCACAATGCAAAAAAAAACGAAATTGCGCCAAAGCAAAACTAACCAGGACCTGAATTGAGTTGAGCCAAAACCAACATTGCCGAAAGACCAAACATAACCTGTTATGAACTGACTTGAAGTCAACCTGAGATACATGTTTTCTATTCTAGTTTCATCTAAAAATAACCAAAAATCAACTAGGATAACAGAAATGAAAAGGTTTGCTAAATAACAGTTTCATGACAGTACAGATACCAGGTATTAGTGTATATGTCAATACTTGTTTTAACATAAATTTTCCCCGTACCTATGGCATCAGCGCTGATAAAGCTTCTGGCATCGGCAATGGTACAGCAAAACACCAGAAGAAGAATCAAGAAGCCTTCCTTTGATCCCATTTTAGAGCTACTTGAGAAACACACAACTGAAAAGAAACTTTTAACTCAAATCATAGCAATATGTAATTAATATGAGATTCAAAGAAATAATATATAAAAAAAACATGTATATAGGATAGGCGCCATACTTCTAATGAAAATATGACATGTGACAAGCATATTTCTAAGAAACCTTTTTAAAATCAGAAGAACCATAATTCTTCTAGCAAAGAGAAGAGATTATTGAATTTGCCCGGTACCAATTTCTTCATTTACTGATCAATTTTTCTCAAATAAAATCCCATTTAAGAGGATCGAAGTACCAAACTTTTGTTATTTTTAATTGGATTAACCTAATTTACAAAAACGAAACCACAATTTCCTCATTAATCCCCAAAGAGATAATAACCTAAAACCACTGAAAAACATATATATATATATATAATTCTGATGACAAAGAAGAAACAACCAGCTTGATTACGAAGTCTCTAATAAAAATTGGGGGTTTACAACCCAAAAAAAAGGGGAATCAAGTTTGCTTACTCGAAAAGATGGTAAAGCGAGCAGTAGAATCAAATTGGAAACGAGAAATTGTTAAAAAAATTTACCTTTCTTTTGGGTAAAGAGAAAAAATAAGGTGTTTCGAGTCGTTATAAAAATCCTATGATGTTTATTGTGAACAGGATTCTATGATTAGGATAAGAAAGGGAGACCGACACGAAAGTCATCTCTGCAATTTTGATAAAACAGGAGATCTCCAGTGCTTATTATTAGTGACTGCTCCATATATTGGAATGAGCATTTTTGAAAGCAAATTAAAATTAAATAGATATCTGTATAAAATTTAAGTTTAGCCTAATTATTGTATTAAATATAGCATTTCCGATATAAAAGGGAAAAAAAATAATACAAGAACCCCTATATTGTACCTTGTCAATTAAAACTCACTTTAAATTTATAAAATTCTAATTTAATCATTTAAAAAAATTATTTGTAGCATGTGTACATAAAATATTTAGTCTTCTAATTAGTTTGTTTGTGATAATAAATTATTCATTTTTTTCTATTTGTGATACACATTAGTGTGTTCCTCGCAAATAAAAAAAATTATTGATCCTTACAAACTGATCAATTAGAAGACCTAGCATTTTTTACACAAATATTTTTTTAATAAAAAATAACATCAAACTTTGTAAATTTATTTAATAAAAAAAGACAATAAATTAGATAAATTTAAATTTTTAAGTCAAAAGAATATATATAATATAAAATATTTTAAAAATATATAATTTTTCAAATACATTTTTTAGGAGAATTTTTCAAATACATGAAATGACAAAAAAAAAATGTCCCTTTTATTCGAAGTCCGGTTGAATAAAAAAACAGCTTAACTTGAAAGGTGGTCGCTACCGTACGGCATTAGATTGTTGTTATCTCTTATTAGTCTATTTGTGCATGTGCATTTTAATGGTTTCCTGCCTACATGGCGCTTCAACTGGAGAAAGTAATCATGAAATGCCCCCCCACGGCCCCACAACCCGCATTATTGTTCCTATCATTAGTCCTTTTGTTGAATTTTATTTGGGGTACGTTGATTAATCGGTAGAAAAATCAATTAGCTTTATTTGATGAATCAATTGTCGCTCTCGAAGGGAGAATTCGTATCCATTAGCTCAAAAGATTCCGAATGTATTTGACTATCAATTTTTTTTTTTTTAAGATCTGTACAGATTAGATCCACACTAATGTTAAAGAGCATGTGTTAAAATTATACAGTTAAATTGACTATGTTTAAACTCAAAAGATTTCTGAGTTAATGCATAGAATATTTTGCTAATTTAACTTTAAAGAGGTCCATATGGATCATATCCTCTGCATTAATCATTGTTTAAAATTATACAAATTCGTAACGTACGAGATCTCTTTAATAGTCGTGCCAATACATATTAGACGGTCCGAATTTGTTCTGCATTTGTTCTACAGTAATTTAAATTTTGAGTTATGAATTTAAAGAGGATGTGATTTGATGGACATCGAATTGAAATTCAACTGTTGTCTTGTTTTAATTGTCTGATTTGTATCGAAATTCATTCAAACAGTTTAAATCACAAGGTATTTGAAATTAGTGCATATTTAAACATGCTCGCATGAATCTTCACCACAATCAAACAGATTTTGAACTCATGTCCGTTAGAAAACCCATGATTCGCTCTGTTAATGATGAAATGTTCCACAATTATTGTTGTTCTTTTGTTGAATTTATTGCGGGTAAATTGGTAAAACGGTAGAAAAATTTACATTTATTTATTATTTCATCGTAGTTTTCCGAACTATATATTGTTGGGTTCAAAATAGCAATTTCTGCACGAATCGCAAAGTGGGAATCAAGTAAATGATCGGACAGCTGAGGTATTGCTACTCAATGTAGTGCTACGAAGGGCAATAGTAATTTTTCTGCATTATTTACTCCAAGAAGGGATCTACTTGCAATATTTGTAAGTTATAATATCTTACAACAATTTAGTTTTGTGATTTTTAAAATTCAAATAGTCGATCCAAATCGTTCAATATGATATCTATATTAAAATATGCTTGGTGATCAAAGTTTATATTTTTTTTGAATTTTTTTACTATTTATTAAGTATTTTACAAAATCGTTGTTTTTAGACAATTATAGATCACTAAAAACAATAGTATTTAAAATACTTAATACATGGTAAAAAAACATCAAAAAAATTCAAGTAAATCATGTTGAACGGTTTGAATCGTTGAACTTTGAAATCACAAAACCGAATTGTTGTAAGATGTTGTAACTTAAAAATGTTATAAGTAGACCCTTCATCATTTACTTGAGGAGGAGGATTTATAAACTTTGAATTTTCAGCATTTTTCTAATTTTTAAATATCTAAAATTCAAATAAAAAAAATTAAACTGAGAACCATCATTTGATCTAGTAGGAAAAAAAAACAATATTTTCTGTGTAGGAGGTCACAGATCGAAATTCAAAAAAGACAATCCTTAATGGATATTAAGTAATTGGGTGGCTTGAACTCTAACATTTACTCAAAAATAAAAAATAAACTAATTGATGCAAATGTGATATATTTACCTATTATGTACACACAAAAGTAATTACAATATTTTAAACTTGACGGGAAACAAAAAATCAATATTTAGAAACTGTTTAAATTATTGGATTTTTGTAAAAAAAATTATATTAAACAGAACTATATGAAAATATCGTAATATTTTATATGGGAATAAAAAAGAGTGATATTGATCGATAATGGTTTTATCTTAACGCACGAGGTTTAGATTTTCACTTATTAAAATATTGAGAAAAAAGTACTGTAAATATGCATGCGACAATATTTTAACTGTTCATATTATATTATGTAAAACAAGCCAACACACGAGCAGAGCTAAAAAAAATTTGAAATGAATATTAGTATATTACACAATTCTCACGTTTACATTTAAAAAGAATAAAAGCATACGAGCAAAACTTGTTTAAAATAACAGGGTCTATCTGCTGGGACATCCTGAATAAATCTGCTGCGATTATTTGGAATCGCAGGGTTCCTGTTTTTTCATATCAAATCATTTTTTTTTAAATGCGCAAATCTCAAAGTAATTAATTTTTATGTACAAATCTCGAAACAAATAAATGGCTTGATTTGGACAAGTAGGAACCCTGCGATTCCAAAGAATCACAGTAGATTTGTTTCTGATCACCCAGTAGGCTGTAGCCATTGCAGAGAACAAAGGTTGGCGTAGGGGTGCCAATGGATTGGATAGTGGTAAAACTATATTTGTATCTGATTTTTTTTTCCGGATATGGATACAGATACGGAACGGTTCAGATATTAGACAGATATGTACAGATACGGATCGGATATCAAATATCCGTAGATATATACATAAATATTTTTATAATGTATATTAAAACTATATGGTATATATTAACTATTTGGATACGGATAATTAAAATTCAAAATCATATATGTATTCGTATCTGCACGAATATTAGAATATTGAATATCTGTATCTAATTTTTAAATACGGATTCAAATATGATAGGATATTATCTGATTCGTTTGCACCCATATGTTGGTGGCTTGGTGCTAAGTGCTAACTGATAAGGTACCATAGTAAATTTTCAAAAAATTTACAAATTTACCAGATAAAAATACATTGGTGTGTAGTTTGAGTCAATGGTCCCTTGGCATAGCAAAACAAAAGGGCATAGACAACTATTTAACTATTTCATCAGTCTTCATTTAATAAATTTGTATGTATGGGCTGAGCAAGTCCTTGAATTTTGTCAGAGGTTACAAGTTGCAACTGTTGATTATTTCGTACAATTATTTGAAAGTTGCAAAATTTGAAAGTTTCTAATCAAACCCACAAATTTTATAATTTCATTGCTTGGTTGAAAATTCACATTCTCTTTTCCTTTTCTTTTTTAAGTAAAGATTAGAAGCTTTATCACCCAGCTATTTAATATTTACAATAATTTTTTTATTTGAATTTTCTTTGATCTCTCTCACAGGAAATATTATTTTGACCACTAAATCAAATATTGATTCTTTAAGTCCAGATTCTTTTAATTTCTATCTTTGTGATTTGGTTTATATTTTTTTCTTGCTAACATAGATATTCTAACATAGTATATCAATTCTTATAGCATGCCTTTTATTTGTAATTTTTTTCTTACTCATTGGGCCATTTTAAATCAGTCATATATTTGTGAACTTTGTACATAGTCTTCTTGGAAGGAAAAATAAAAAAAATGAAGTATTTTCTCATCAGGAGTCAATTATTGAATAACGAAAAACACCAAAATTATAAAAATAATATTTCAAACTGGATCTGTATTTATGACGTGAAAGGCAGATACAGAGGAAGCAATTAATTTGACGTTTAAAGGCACATATTTTATTTAAGAGGTTGGCTCGAATGCTTTATTGTTTTTGCGTTCTAATTATGCTCCTCATTTTTATTACTATTTTGAAAGTCATAACAAACGAATCGAACTGCTTCATATGATTTTTATATTAAAATGTGTTTGGAATCAAATTTTCTTTCTTTAATTTTTTTTAATACTTTTTTAAGATAGATACAAAATATACAAAAATAATGATTTTGTACATATCTAAAAATAGTAATTTTTTTTAAATATATAAAATTTGATCTCCAAACGTTTTTTAATATTAAGATCATATTGAACGGTTCGGATCAACAATTTGAACTTTGAAAAAAAAAAAAGAGAACATGATGAGACACTGAATGACTGAATCAATGAAGCATTTGGAGCCCTCTTTATTTAAAATCACATATTTGTTGCTCTTTTATTTCCTCAATCATGCTTACCAACAAAAATAAAAAAATATTTCAAATTAATTTGACTAATATGGTACATGGAACAGTAGAATTGACTATGACATGAGTCACATGACAGATCTGCACCGACATTATTTATTTGAGAATATTGCGATGATCCTTGCTGAATAACAATGACATAATTTTACAATTTGATTGCCAAATAACTTCATCTTTTATAGAAGAACATACTATTTTTTTTTTATTTCACTCTTTATATTTTTCTTGCCAACATGGATTTTCTAAAATAATATATCAATTCTTAGGAAAGATTTTGGCTCATGGGGCAATTTTAAAACAGTTATGTATTTGTGGACTTGGCACATAGTCTTCTTTTTAAGGAATAGAAAAAAAAAATCTTCTCACTTTGAATAATGCAAAACTTCAAACTTATGAATCCATATTTTAAATTGGACAAGTACTTGTAACATGAAAGGCCGGAAACAATTATTTCTTGCTTAAGAAGCAAATTTGTTTTATTTAAAAACACATGCTGAGTAAAGACATTAACAACGCTACTTTAATTTTCCGCAATTTATGATTAATAAAGTCAAAATGAAAAAAAAAATATGACTCATGCAATGCATGGAACTAAAATAACACTGTCATTATCTTAATCCACATTTGTGACTCTTTGTTTTGCTAAAACCACGCTAAACAACAAAAGTAATAAAGTTTTAAATTAATTTGATTAATGTGGCTTATCAAACAATAGAATTGACTAAATTGATAGTCTTTTATGGCATGAAAGGTTAGCATTGACACAACATCAACACAATTTGCGGCTCTTTCATTTCCCAAATCATGCTTAAGTAAACAAAACAAAAACAAAAATTGTATCAAATTGATTTGATTATTGTGTCTTATCAAACAATAGTATTGACCAAATACATGACCTTTTCATGACATGAAAGGGTTAGCACTGACAAAACATCAACATAATTCGATTGCGAAATAAGTTCATTTTTTGAATAAATTTTAATTAGAATTTTGCTTGTTAGGTAGTAAGGTGCTTCATAAAAAGACAAGTAAAATACATCAAAATCTGTTATCAACAAAGAAAAAAAGTTTTTATAACGTCGACAGCAGGGTTCGAACCTGCGCGGGCGAAGCCCAACAGATTTCAAGTCTGTCTCCTTAACCACTCGGACATATCGACTTTTTGATAGTTTTATCAATTTATTTATAATATTGTTTCAAGAGAACCATAACATATTTTGCGCATATATCCACTGCTCATACTTTTGGTGCGGTAAGGCCAACTCTTATACACTTGTGGTAAAAAAAAACCAAAAAGAAACTAACATATCTTAACAATTGAAGTACAGAAATGAGGAATCTGTTGCACAAATTTGAGAGCATGAAAATGGTCAATCTCTTTCCAATTTTGTGTTTTTACTGTTATTTATTTAAACCAAATTAAAATTGAGTAACTCTAGAATAAACATAAAACTTAATAATATTCTTACTATTATTCATTCAAGACCAACCTTTTCAACTTCTAATTGAAGTTGACATGACAAATTGTGATGCTAATTAATTAAGTTCATAGCGAACTTTTTTTTATGAACTTAATTAATCTAACGTGAATGAGGATGTTGAAAAGCTTACATTTCAAAAGAAAGTCTAGATCATTAATTAGGATGCATGCAATAAATTGTTTACATTTCTTGATAACTCCTAATTTCTACCCACTTTATTAATTATCTCTATTCAGTGGCAGAGATTTTTTTTTTTATGTATAGTGGAGAAAGTGGCAGAGATTGATTTGTTTGTTTTTTCAAGTTGCACTACAGAAAATTGGATTTTTTTTTAATGAATTAATACAAATTTAGAGAGTTTGTAGAGGAGTTCATTCAATAATTTAAATATAGTCCATATTAGGATTGGCCTGAAAGCTCAATTTTTACTCACTATAAATTATATCTGCAATATTTAAGAAAAAAATAAATCTGCAATTATTAAATATCTAAAATATAAGAACAGACACAGTGAAGCACATTTTCATTAAGAAGACGTGACATTCTTATGGACATGGCTAATGAATATTATAAATATTTTTTAAGTAAGGTTGTTATCAAATATTTTCTAAAGTCAAATTTTGTTGGCTAATTAAAATTTGATGTTGTTGATTTCTTCAATTGTTGTTTTCAATTTCATTGCTTGTTGTTGAGAAACCCTTTTGCCGTTATCACTTCTGTGAAATGCAAAGCTGATATTTGTACCAGCATTATAGTGGTTATTTTGGCTTTGTCTCTCTGATTAAGTCTCCCCTTTTCATTACATTTTGTTGTTGTGTTGATTCAATTCATCCAACCACAATACATTGTTGCAGGAAAGGAATTGATTGTGTTCTCATTCAATTTCTTCTTTAAAGTGAAGTTTTTCAGCTTTGATCCGTTTTATTGTCAGATCATGATAGGAACTGAATTGATACCTGAATTGTAAAATTGAATTTGATTGATATTATTGATTCATGTGCTATAGTGTTGTTGATTGAATTGGCAAAACAAACTTGGATTCTGGTGTTACCTTGGGCACTTTGTTGTTTACTGTGATTATGCCTTTCAGGCTGATTTTAACATGCACATGAAATTAATCATTTTTTTTTGCCACGTTACACAGATTCTGTACTTTAACACATGTATTAAGTAACATTGTTACTCAAGTGATGCATGCATAGACTAGGCCTATCAAATATCAATTGCTTTTAATCATTGCACCAATTAAGTATGTTAAATCACCTTAATTACTACGTACGCCAGCCAGATAATTAAAAAGTGATTAGAAGAAAACCTAAGTGCTCTTGTTAGGTTTGTAATTATTTATAATTAAAAACATGGTATAGCTAGATGACAATAGTTAGGTAACATGTTGGATGTCATTATTCAGTTGACTATCAGTATATTACATAAAAAAAATTATGAAGATGATCACATACAAATTAAATAACTAAAGATGCATATCACATTAAAAATTTATATAAGATCTAGAAATAAATTTCATTGTTAACTGTTTGACTGTTGGGAAGTGCTGATCAAATAAAATTAAAATACAGCATAACTGAAAGAAAATGATTGTACACCAGAAAACCCTTGTCATTGATTTCAGGGTTTTGTCATAAGCATGCACCTGGCTTTTATTTTATTTTTTTAAGAAAAAAAAAGATGCACATGAGCATGATTTCATTAATTATTATTATTTTCTTCTAATCTTGATAGGTAAAAATAATCAAAATCTTTATAGAGTTATAAATGAAATAATGGGGTACTGTACCTATAATTAACTAATAAATGAGGGAAAGAATTAGGGAATTAAATAGTAGGGGATATATATCCATCAAAATTATTTGAGCGCTGCACTATATTGTTAGCACAAGCAGATAATTATTTATTTTTATTTCTCAAGAAAGAGGTTAGAAATCAAGTCACCTAATTATATAATATTTACATAACGTTCTTCATTTAAATTTCAAACTCATAATCTTCCACACGAAAAACATTATCTTTTGTCATTAAAATAAAGATGACATATATATTAATTTTAATTTTAGTTATTATTGTTTCTTGAGGTATATTTTAAATTTCAGAAAATGGAGTGATGAATATATATGGTTCAAAAGGACATAATAAAACCCATCCGAACAAGCATAACATTAATTTGAATTTGGGGCAATAATATTGGAAAGGTTGAGAGAGTGAATAAAGTAGTTTTTTTTTGTTGTATTTGTAAATAAATTTTTATTGTTTTAATCAATATATCTGTTGACGGCAATTTACCGTGAACCATAAAAAAATATTGGAAAGGTTGAGGTGTTATTTTTAATTGTTGTTATTACCGTCATTATCATTGAAGCGAACTAGTCCGTGATAATTATTTAAATAAATTGAATCATAACATTATTAAGTTAAATCATAAAGTACATTTTTGTTTAATTCGGTCTGACCCGGTTAAAGGCTATCTTTTGCATTAAATTTTCTGATCTGTTATCCTTTCGCTCTATTAATATTTCGGGTCCAGCAAATTTAGTCAAGACCTATTCATAAATTATGATATTATTATATATGTTAATGATGATGATAGTGATATATGAAGATATTATTATATAAATTTCTATGTATACTTCTTCGTAAATTGATATATAGGGCTGGATTTATGTATTTTTCATTTTATTTTATTTTTTACGAGAAGGAGAATATATTTGCAATATTTATTGTGATATTGGCATGTATTGCTATTATTACATACAAGTATCTCATGATTTATCTAATTTTTCTAAATAATAATGCATTTTATGCAATAAATGGCACAATCTTGTCATTATATCGATGACAGCGATGTATTAATTAAATTAATATGTGAGAAACAAAGATGTGATAATTGTCAGGACATGCATATCTGATATCTCCTAACCAAATGATGGAAGACTACTTAAAATATATGGTTCATACATGTCACATGGCAATGCATGTCTATACATAAATAAAATAAATAATCAAATAAAATGTCCTTTGGAACTTATTTCTCTGTTATTTTCTTCTGCAGTTGGAGTACAATTTTCTAATTAATTAAAGTATGAATGATTATATTCAATTTGGGTTGCAAGAAAAGGGTAATAGCTATAAATTTTTATTCAAAAATTTAAGAGAACTACATTAAAAGAAGGAAAGGAAAAAGCAGGAGAGTAGACAAGGCATTGAGTTCATCATATTAACATTCAAATTGCGGGGTTACTGAAATCATTAAATTGGTACACACAACTCACCTCGTTCTTTTTCCTAAATCTTCTTTTTTCCTAAAAAAAATTATGTTTAATTAAAATAATTAGACAATTATACTCTATTTTAAAAGTTTTACCCCATCATATATAATTTTTGGTTCTAGTACCAAGCCATCGCCAACCAAAAAAGGGAAGCCAAATATTCAGGCAGAGTGGAAAAAACGCGCCGTGCCGTGACTAACACGTTGTGACTTTGATCTCGTACCGTGCCATGACCGTTCGTGTGCTATGTCCAAACGTAACTAGTCACGTTTCTCACATTTAATTATTTTTTCATAATTTAGATTAGTTTATTCAAGATCCACTATTTGATCAAGACTTAATAGTCCTAATTACACGTGACTTGCGTGATCATGTGACCGTGCCGTGCCATGTCAAATTTTCAAAAGATGGTCACGGTATGTGACACGTGAATCACGGTACGAAAAACTCACACGTGCCGTGCCGTAACCATACCGTTTTGTGACGGAATCGGCTCCGCCGTACCATTTTTCCCACTAGAAACAATAGCTCTGCTCTGTTTGATATATCTCATTAGCACTAAATTTAGAGATGCCGGAAGGAAAGAAATTTAAGCAAGCAACAAGTTTGTCCTAATTAATTAAGTAGCTCATAGTTGAAGAAATCAAGGTCCCTTAATTTGCAAATAAAGATGTAATTAATGTTAGGCTCCAATCATGGTCTACCTAAGTGATAATTTAATTATTTTAAGATATTGCACTAGCGTACACTTGAAAAACAATTAGAGTAGGACACGCCAGCACATATATATTTTGACTGGATCTAATCGTTGCACCAAGAACAGTCTCAGATCTGAAATAATTTTTTTATAGGGATATATAACTAGGTCATATATAGACGTGGTGGATTTCTTAGAGGATAGGGAACAGTTAAGGTGTCAATTTTGTAATTTAAAGTTAAATCTAACTATATTTTTTATAAACTGAACAGTTAAGGTGCCACTTAATTCTGACATTAGTTCAACTAATGAGAACCTTTTAATTTTTTTTTTAATAATATTGACATATCTAAATTATAAAGAATACATTAATAATTTTATTTTGTTTTCTCTTTTAAGAACCTGTTATCAGTTATTATGGTTGTCATAATTATCACATAATTCTAACATTGGTTTAGCTCTTAGCTAAAACCATCATTGGTCCAGTTGGCACTTGGCAGCCCATAATATATGGTTTTCTTCAATTTAAATGATTAATTCTGAAACCTATATTTAGGTATGCTTAAATTTGATGTGAAAGGCGTTGGTACTAATTAATTAATTGAAGACCTCCAATTTAATTAGAAGACGTACAACAATGGGATTGAATTTGACACTAGCTATGGAGCCACTTTTATGTGGCTCTCTATCTTATTTAATTATATGTGGCGTTCTATGTGGCATGCTTGATTTGGAAATATATAATAAAATCAACAATTAAACAAAACTTGTATATGAAAGTAGAGTGGACAAAACGTGCCGTGCCGTGACTAACACGCCGTGATTTTGGTCTCGTGCTGTGCCGTGCCGTAACCAAGTGAACAGTCACACGTGTTGTGCCGTGACTAAAATGTGGAGAGGTGGTCACGGTACACGAACAATCACGGCACGCGAGTCACGCCGTGACTCCCGTGCTGTGACTATTCACGTGCCGTGTCCAAACGTAACTGGTCACGTTTCTCACATTTAACTATTTTTTCATAATTTAAGTTATTTTATTCAAGATTCATAATTTGATCAAGACTTAATGGTCCTAATTACACATGACTCGCGTAACCACGTGCCGTGTCGTGCCATACTGTGACCAGATCTTTCGCGTGACGTGCCGTGCCATGTCAAATTTTCAAAAGATAGTCACGGCACGCAAACAGTCACACGTGCTGTGTCGTTCCGTGCCGTAACCGTTCCATTCCGTGACGGATCCAGTTCCGCCGTACCATTTTTTCCACTCTATATGAAAGCCTACAAAACTTTTTTAACTACTTTTCTTCGCATCTGTCCTTGTCATTTTTGGAAGTTAGACAGGATAACTATAAGGGCTTAAATAGCTTATGCCCATTTAATTATTAAATTATATATATTACATTTGGTTAGAGAGTTAAAACGTGTTGTATTGAATATAAATAATGAGTAGAAATTGAGCGTTCTTAAACTAATTTAACTATTTATTAGCCGAAATACTACTAAAAACATATTAGCCTGATTTTCTAATTCATAATTCATAATGTATAAGAATAGAATATGAGTAAGAACAATTTATTACGGATGTTAAAATGCTTTCATCCAACTCTTATTGTACACGTTGACACCCCTACTTGCGGGCATTTCGAATTTAATGCATAATTAATATGTTTTAAGACGAGTTCATAAGTTGTACTTCATTTGTGAGTCTTCAATTATCATCACTATTAGAATTGACACGAAAATAACTTATTTACTGTACAAAATTGTTTTGCACGCAAAAAACCTAAAACAGTTGGATAACAAAACGGGTAATGTTAATATAATAATAATTATTATTATTATTATTTACGAAATAAAATATTAAAACACATTCATTTCGCACATATATATGTGTTTCAAAGGTCAAAGTTTATTGGAATTTATTTATGTGCTTTAATAGTTAATTAAGTCTAACTCAACTCGAATCATACTAACTTGAATTTTAAATGAACAAGTTGTTAGAGAGTTTGTTACCGAGTTGAGTTCGAGGGGCTCGCGAGTCGCGAGCTTTTTGTATAGCCCTATATGAGATGATTTTTCTTGTAGCTTCAATTAGTAGAATATATTATAATCCGTAATTAATCCAAAAGAACAACAAAACAGATACGCTACATGCATATTGCATCATCTAGGGTGAGTCAAAGAAGATATCTTTCCCAAAAAAAATAAGCGCATGCAAAATCATGTAAAAAAATTAAAAAAGCCGAAAAAATATTTTAAAACAGATCTGGACATGCTAACATTTACATTTAATAGTAAAGAGCAAGGGAAAATTTACCCAAAAAAAAAAATGACCCTCGTTTAAGGTCAATTTGCACTCGCGCGTTAATCGTTATATATCTATCAAAATGTGATATTCATTATCTACTTCTCAAGAAAAGTTAATTTAACCAGTTTGTGAAATAATTAATTTCTTATAAATTAAAGTAAAAAAATAATTAATTTGGCTCTTTCTCTGAGTGAGATTATAATTAGTATAATAGATAAGCTTTAAACATAAATGATAAGCATGTACCAGTCGGCTGGCTTAGAAGATTGATATTATTATTATTATTATATATGTATATTTCTGGTAAAAAATGGAATTAGTTGTAATATTTCGAAGAATCACATCATACTCATGCATAATCAATGGTTACTAATTAAAGATATTGAGCATTAGGGTTCTCAATAAGTACCGTGATGTGATCAAATTAGATTTATACGTGACGTGGCGTGACCAAATTTGAAAAGATGTTCAGAGCACGTTAATCACGCTGTGATCACATGTGACTGATCACGTTTGTCACATTTGGTCACATTTAATTATATCTTTTCCATAATGTAAGTTAGTTTGTTTAAGATTCACCATTCGATCAAGATCTTAACAGTTCTCATTAAACGTGACTTGCATGATTACGTGCCATATTCCGTGATCAGATATTTCGCGTGATGTGGAGTGCCAAATTTTGAAAAAAAATGGTCACGTCAAGCAAATCATCGCGATATGGGACACCATGACTTTTTTAGATCCTATAGTGAGCAGGCTATTAATCTGTTATTGACAAAGAAATAGTAAATTATGAGATTAAATATTTTATGCCACATAATTATAATTCAATTTCTCTCACAGTAATATATCGAATTCAACATTAAAATAATTATGTTGAAAAAGAGTGAGACTATGTAATATGAATATTACGCCGTCATTTTTTTCCATAACCAAAAAAATAAATAAAATAATATTACTAACCAAAACTTCAACAAAATTCCATCCATAACCAAATCGCCCCCTGGGGGGCGGTTCACTCCCCAACCAACCCGCCCCCCAGTGGGGCGATTTACCCCCAGACCAACCCGCCCCCTGAGGGGGCGGTTTACTTCTTTTCTTTTCTTTTTTTTTTTATATTAACCCCTCCCCTCCCCAACCCCCAACCCTACCCGCCCCACAGCCGAACTCCCCTCTCTCACCGCCGGAAACCGCCCAAAAACCCTGTTTTTTCGCCCCGAACGTGATATTTCGCACCTCTCAAGCGTTCCCGACCCCCCTCTCTCTCTCTACCGCCCTCTCCCTCTCTCTCTCTCTCTCTACCCGCCACCCTCTCTCCCTCTCTCTCTCCATCCGAGTTCGTCGTCGCCGCCGCGCCGTCGCTCCGCTTTCATTTTTGGGTATGAAATTATTTTCTTTAACTTGTTTATAAATTATTTGGAATTTTTATAAATTGTTTGGAATTTTTATAAATTGTTCAAAATTGCGGAATTTATATGAAATTGTTAGAAATTGCGGGATTTGCTTGAAATTACAAATCGCAGGATTTGTTTGAAATTGTTGTGATTGAATTTAGTAGAAATTGTTTGGAATTGTTTAGGGTTGTTAGAAATAGTTAGAAATTTTTAGAAATTGTTAGAAATTGTTAGAAATTGTTAAATTGGAATTGTTAGAAATTGGAATTGTTAGAAATTGTTACATTGGAATTGTTAGAAATTATTTGATTGGAATTATTAGAAATTATTTGATTGGAATTGTTAGAAATTATTTGATTGGAATTGTTAAAAATTGTTTGATTGGAATTGTTAGAAATTGTTACATTGGAATTGTTAGAAATTATTTGATTGGAATTGTTAGAAATTGTTTGATTGGAATTGTTAGAAATTGTTACATTGGAATTGTTAGAAATTGTTAGAAATTATTTCTTTAACTTGTTTATAAATTATTTGCAATTTTTATAAATTGTTTGGAATTGTTTGGAGTTGTTAGAAATTAAGTAGAAATTATTTGTTTGAAATTGTTAGAATTGTTTGATTGAAATTATTAGAATTGTTTGATTGGAATTGTTAGAAATTGTTTGATTGGAATTGTTAGAAATTGTTTGATTGGAATTGTTAGAAATTGTTAGATTGGAATTGTTAGAAATTGTTACATTGAAATTGTTAGAAATTATTTGATTGGAATTATTAGAAATTATTTGATTGGAATTGTTAGAAATTGTTTGATTGGAATTGTTAGAAATTGTTTGATTGGAATTGTTAGAAATTGTTTGATTGGAATTGTTAAAAATTGTTTGATTGGAATTGTTAGAAATTATTTAATTGGAATTGTTAGAAATTGTTACATTGGAATTGTTAGAAATTTTTTGATTGTGAATAGAAATTGGTTATGATTGAAATTAGGTTTTAAAAATTAGATGGAAATATGAGAAAATAACAAGGTTGAAATTTAATTGAGTGGAATTAAGTTCTACAATCTGATAGGAATTTTTAAATAGAATTGTTAGAAATTGGTGTTTTAAAATAAACTTGGTTTTTTAATTTGTTTATTTTTTTAAACTTGATATTTTCAAATGCAGCATGACTAGACCTCGATGTGAGCGATCACGAGATACGTCGGAGACCGGCGAGAGTTCACAGGCTCACGCCGATCCCACTGCGAAGGGTGTCGATCCATGGGATGGCGCACCACATCGTGCAGATACGTTCAGTCCTCTCCTGTGGGTCCCTCACAGACTTCACCGTGTCTCACTTGCATCGATAGAGGTACGTTTCAAACAACATATAGTTATTCAGTTCCACTGGTCTAAAACATTGATAAATGTAGGATGAGACCACGTTGACGGTGCGGCACCGCTCGCCGGAGGTACGGTACGTCGCAAATCCACTGATGGATCGGTACCTCATTAACCTCGGGTTGTACCAGCTAGCCACAATGAAACAACCACGGTGGATTGACCAGGCACTCATGTGCGGTCTCGTGGAGAGATGGCGACCTGAGACCCATTCATTCCATCTCCCGGTGGGGGAGATGACAGTGACCCTACAGGACGTGAGTGCCTTATGGGGTCTGCGGATCAATGGTGATCCGGTAGGGGGTGTCTCGGATCATCAGACACTCCGGACGTTGATCCCAGAGCTGTTGGGTGTGCATGTGGAGGGGGTGGCAAAGAAGCTCAAACAGAAGAGTCAGGACGTTGGTGAGAAGTTCTCCCAGTACTGCATCAGTCTTAAGGCTCTCCGCCAATATGCCGCCGAAATTGCCATTACCTCATTGACGTCTGACGTGAAGTATGTCAAGAGGTAATTTCTAAATCCATTACATTACATTAAAATTAGTTTTGACAAAAATAAACAGTTATTTACTTTCTCTTCAAACTGTAGGTATGTTAGAGCATTCGTGCTTGACTTATGTGGTACCACGATGTTTGTCGATTCTAGTGGTGACTCGGTTCCGATTATGTTCCTCCAGCAGCTAGAGCTACTCGATAAGCCATCGCGGTGGAACTGGGGTGGAGCCGTGCTTGCATGTTTGTACAGAGAACTGTGTCACGCTTGTCTGGTAAGTCTTTTTCAATTAATGTTATTTACGTTTTTTTTATAAATTTGATAATAACGAATACACATCTAAAATTTCAGAGAGGCAGCCAGCAATTCAATGGGCCACTCCTTCTACTGCAGCAATGGCCCTGGTCGCACCTACCGGTGTGCCGACCCGAAATTCCATCAAATGTGAAGTGGCAAAGGGGCTTCGACATCGACAAAAGCCCCCCATACGGTGCCATATGGGGTAGCCGTCTCCGCTATGAGAATACGCCGAGGGGAGGGACGGCGGGTATCTCCTACGTCTAGAATCAGCTCCAACTGTTGCACCAGGCAAACGTCCATTGGTTCCCGTATCGGGCGTGGTACCGGGCCAGTATATTCTGTCGCTTGATGATGGAACAGAGGGATCTCGGTTTATACCGGGGTCCGGTCGTTTGTTACTGGATAGTTGAGTATCACTATTCTGATCGGGTTCCTCGTCAGTTCGGCTTCGATGCCTTCATCCCGGATGACCCGATACTTGGTGAGGATGAGACGGAGAAGTTGCACAAGTAAGTAATACACACTCAAATATTGATATTATTTTACAAATTGTATCTAACTAACTTATAATGTAGTACCTTCCATAAGAAGCCAGAGGTGGATTGGAGCACCCGCCATTTAGGCCACTACAGGATTGCCCGCATGCCTGAGAACCACTTGTGGGTCCCGCCTGACTTGATAGACGTCAGTTTAGGAGCGGGACCCTGGACATTGCGATATATGGTCTGGTACCAGCGGTGGTGCATGAATTCATATCGACGATCCACGGGCACAATGCCGGAGGACATGCATGTCGATCATTCTGATTACGAGGAGGACATCCATGTGGATCATTCTGATGACTAGGATCCTCCCGAGCCACAGATGAGGCGTGTGCATCGACAGAGGACTCGTGTGCAGCCGCCGAGGGCATGCGGGCCGGCTCCCAGACTGTCACTGTCTAGTCCTCCTCCTCCTCGTCGTCGCTAGTTTTTTATATTTCATATTGTAGACCTGACAGTAGTATTTTTATATTTTCGTTTCTATATTTTATGTTGATTAGACGTTATTTGCTGATTTTGTTCACTTTGTTTTCGTTTCTATATGTTGATCAGACGTTATTTGATTATTTTGTTCACTTATGTTTTCAACTATTCACAAATCATAAAATCCATCATATTAAAAATATAAACAAATATTAACATAATATTACAAAATATAAAAATTATAAACATAATTATAAATAATCCATCGTATTAAAAAAAAAATTAATAGACCGCCCCCCCAGGGGGCGGGTTGGTCTGAGGGTAAACCGCCCCAACTGGGGGGCGGGTTGGTCGGGGAGTAAACCGCCCCCCCAGGGGGCGGTTTGGTTATGGGTAAAATTTTGTTGAAGTTTTGGTTAGTAATATTATTTTATTTATTTTTTTGGTTATGAAAAAAAATGCCGGAATATTACGGATTGACCTGCATGT
The DNA here is from genome assembly GCA_964058825.1 of Carex arenaria. Classification (NCBI taxonomy): domain Eukaryota; kingdom Viridiplantae; phylum Streptophyta; class Magnoliopsida; order Poales; family Cyperaceae; genus Carex; species Carex arenaria. The sequence goes on along the minus strand of CAXKVW010000100.1, from coordinate 302,778 downwards.
AGGGGTGAGTAAATCGCTCATAACTCGTAACTCGCTCATAACTCGCTCACTAAAAACTCGTTAAGAACTCGCTCATTAACGACTCGCTCATTAGCGCTCATTAACTAAATGAGCCGAGCATGAGCATACCCCAACTCGCTCATAACTCGCTCATTAAGAATCTGCCACATCTAATCCTGCCACATTTAATCACAATTTCTTAAATTAATATTAAAACTAAATAAATAAAAAATTCCAAACCTACTTATTACGCTCCAGACTAAAGTTGAAATTAAAATTGCTCCAGCGGTCCAGTGAGTCTAAATTGCTTGAAGTCCAGCGGCCCATTGTGTAATTAAAATTGGTAAATGAGTAAATGACGCTTCAGAGTTCAGAGTTCAGACTATTTATGGATAATTTTTGTTAAATTATGTAATGTTTAATTAGATTGGATTATGACAATTTGTTAAATTCTATAAATAAAAATTAGTTTTTGAAAATTAGGTTTTGAATTTTTAAATTACTTATAATTCGTGACTCGCTCAGTTGCTCATAACTCGCTCATTAACAATCCGCTCATTAATAACTCGCTCATTAACAACTCGCTCATTAACAACTCGCTCATTAGCGCTCATTAACTAAATGAGCCGAGCATGAGCATACCCCAACTCGCTCATGCTCGCTCATTAATCAGCCCTACCTGCATGTGCTATAGATTTATATTTCAATTTTCAAAGTTCATACAATCAATCCGAACCATTAAATATTATCACCATATGTGAAAATGTACTTGGAGACAAACTTTTATATCTTTTTTTTTTATAGATATAAAATTACTTGATCTAAAAATTATGGACCATACGAAAACAATAATTTTCTAAATATCTAACAAAGTAGTAAAAAAAACAAAAAAAATGCAAAAATTGATTTCAAAGTATATTTTCATATAAAGATCATATTTATTTGTTCAAATTGATCATTTGAACTTTTAAAATAAAGATATAAATTTGTAGTACGAATCGATCCATAAGATACATATTACCATAACCTCACTCGTTTAAAAAATATTTTACCATATTAAATGAAACAGTGAGATCTATTTCTTAGATAACGTGCAAAAAAATTATATATGGTAACTTCTGAGGACTTAATCTCTTAAATAATAAATTTCAACTTTTATTTAATTTTGACAACTTTTAATCCCAATATCATTTCTGGGTTTTTTACCTTGTATAATACCCCATCTAGCACTGTGATCTGATTCTATTGATTTATATCTATAATTAATTAATTACCTCCTATTTAATTCCAAACCTAATATATATACACTGCACGAAACACCACACTATATAATAAGTTAACAACCATAAACAGTATATAATCATATAAAAATAATCACCACGAAACATCTAAACCCCCTTATAAATTCCATACCCCACATTCCACTTCCTTACAGAAAAAAGAATTAAAGCTGCATCAATCCCAATGTCAACTCACCATGCAACATGCATGTGCATCATGCCACTCTTAAAGGAGATCCATCCGTCCTCTTAGACCAACCCCTCTCTCTCTCTCTCTCTCTCTCTCTCTCTCTCTCTCACTCACACACACATGAAAATGCAAGACCACAACACTCAAGATCCAACCCGAAGCCCTCTACACATCAAAAAAGAAAACAAGTTCTTTGCAAGGCTACTCTCTAAGGAGATATCTCTATCCACACCTTCCTTCAGGATTTATGGAGCGGCGCCGACTTCAGTACCGTTCGTTTGGGAGTCAGAACCCGGTACACCTAAGGTTGCCGAGTTGGGGATGTCGATTCCACCTATAACACCTCCCCCGTCGTACGTAGCCGATCATAGCAAGGCAATAAGGAAGGATGGAAAGAAGAAGAGAGGGATATTTAATTTCATCACTTCGTTCTTCCGCCGCCTTGGGCTTAGAAAGACCGGTGCACGATCGTCGAAGATATCATATCTGCCTATATAGTTGTGTTTGTGTGTGCTGTGCTTCAAATTTGTGTTCTAGCTAGTCATTGAGCTGTGTAGATTTGTTTGATCTCTTGATAGTATTTTTCTACAACATGATATATCTGAATGGTAACATCAGTACGTAATGTAAGTTCAATTGTTTGTTTTGTGTTAATTTAGGACAATAAATTTGCCAGTATCATGATTTCTGTTTAAGTATGCTCTTTAAAAAAATGAATTATGTTGTTGTTTATGCAATTTTTCTTTTTCTTTTTGTTCCTTTGAAACTAAATGTTGGATGTTTTGTAATCTACCCAAGATTTTATCCTAATTAACTTCAGTCTTCGTTTTAGACAAAAAGGAAGGAACGAGCAAATAAGAGGTCAAAATGATGTTTTCCTTTTTCATATAAAGTAAAAAAGTAGAAATTAATTTAGGAGGGAAGGAAAAAAAGATTATTATTATTATTTATTAATCATTCCCAAAATTGATTCAAGTTTCTATTTTTGCGTCCATCTGTCCGATATTGCTATAACAGCTATTTAGTTGACCAACTTATTTCTTCGCAGTTCCATTAAGGCCCATATCAGGCCCAAAATTGTTTTGGGCTTAATCAGTTTTCTAATATCTAGTGTTTTAGATTGATTGGGCTTCTTTTTTAGACTGTTTTGGCGAACACTGGTTCACTGGCTGGGATGAGAACAAGAGCCAGCCAATGAGCCAAGACTCAAGGTATTAGATATTTTTTCATGTTAAGTCAGAGGTTAAATTATTCAACTATTTAACTAGTATCATACCCGTGAGTTGCAATGTAACATACTATAAGAAAAATAAAATTACAAAAAAATAATATTTTTAATAATTTGATCTCTGATAATAATTTAATGATGTGATGATTATTTTTAAGTACCACTAATAGAATAATAACTACATTAATTAAAACTTAGTTAGAGATATACTCACCACACGTATCACCGACTATTTTACCCTCATATCAATAAAAAGAAGTTTATATAAATTTTCATCACAAATGTCACCAAAGCATTGCACGTAGCAGTACCATATAAGAAAAATATTTTGCGCTCTCCCTGTATTACTCAGTTCATGCATTGAACAAGGTTGAACAAGCAGGTTGTGTCACTCAGCACTGGCTCTCTTCATTAATTACAGTCCATTTTCTCCAACGAAATGATTTTGGTGCTCTTCATATAAAACACGATTGACAAAGAAACAACATTAGGGCAACAATTTCACATATAATGAAATTGCTAGCATCCAATTAAAGTCAACTTCTTCAACACATTAGGAAATGTCAGATATAAACAAATCACATGACTTCAGCTTCAGGCTTTCAAGAGCAGGGCAGCCCAAGAAAAGCTTTCGTGCAAAATCATCATCGATTGAGACTTAAGAAGTGCAGCTTCAAAGTTTTAAGAGAAGGAATAGCTATTGATTTGGGTCTAATACTAGATTTCCTATAGTGGTAGAGCAACAGCTCAAGGTTTTCAAAGCTTGCACATGAGAACACTGAATCGGATAAATTCAGCAAAGCAAGTCGTTAATGCAGACATGGATAAACCGAGGCATTAGAGAAATATTGCTCTATCAAGCCATTCCATTGAAGGCCCATGAGAGCTATCCTTAAAATCTCCATAAAATAATATAACAGTGTCTAAGCGAGATTGTCCTCTATTTTTCAACACAACATTTACAAACCGGCCAATCCAATAATTCTTACCGATTTCATCATAAGAATCATCTACCCGGAATTCATCATTGTGGAAGGTGAGCTATATTAAGGTGAGTTATATTCTAAATTAATTTGATTCATGATTATAATTTAAATTGAGTTAAATTCGAGCCTGATATCAGCTTTTAGTATTGCGCTCAGAGTAATTCTAATTTGAATTGGGTCAAATTGTAGAGTATATTTAATTATTATTGTGGAAGCTGATAACAGTCCTGCATTAAAATTTCAAAATCGATCCTACAATATAAGTGTATGGGAGAATTATAACTATCTGAAGGGCCACAAACCTTCAGCTCTAAAATTGTTCTATAAAAGTATTAATATTGTCATTCCCAACTATTTAACTCTATGCATGAAAATATTTATACTTGTGAAGTTAACAAATTTACGTAAATAATTGCACCCCAGCCAATTCTCCCAAACGTCACCGCACCATAAGAACCTAGGGGTGACCACTCAAACTATATGGCAAGGACCATACACGTATTTATGTGAGTTTTTTTTTTCTCTGTTCAATCTCATCCATATTTCTAATAATCTGTGAAAATTTTTGCGAATCTAAAATCACGCATGTCTTCTACGTGATTTTTTCTTTCAAATAAGATACATAATGAATTACTTTCAGACCATAAGAACCTAGGGGTGACCAATTCTCCCAAACATCACCACACCATAAGAACATAGGGGTGACCACTCAAACTATATGGCAAGGACCATACACGTATTTATGTGGATTTTTTTTCTCTGTTCAATCTCGTCCATATTTCTGACGATATGTGAGAAATTTTGTTAATCTAAAACTGCGCATGTCTTCTACGTGATTTTTTCTTTCAAATAATATACATGATAAAGTACTTTCAGACTCGTCGTCGTGCAAATATTTGTACCTTGTCATGCAAGTATTTTTATACATGACATTGGATGACATTTGAAAGTACTAATATCAAATATTGGTTGTATTAATATCTTGTTTTTCAAGTATTTATGTATGTAGTATATATATTTTTTTTCATACATATTTACCTACATATCCTAACAAAATTTAATTCTTTTACAAATTAATCTACAAGCGTTTGATTATATCAAGTTACACATCAAAGTATTAATACCTTATTTTCCAAGTATTTATACCTTATTTTCTAAGTATTTATACATATGAAATAAACTCTTTTTATTAGAAATGAGAGATCACCAAAGCCAAAGATGAGAGATCGCCTGAGATTCGAAATAGGAAAGCAACACATCAAAGTACTAACATCATATTTTCCAATATTTATACCTATTAATATTGATGCGAGGATGATTGGAAGACAGGAAAATGAGAGACGATATAATTAGTGGGTACCATAGTATTTTATTAGAGAAAAGTTGATTCAGGGACAATTGGAAGACTGAGAAAAGAGGGACAGTATAACTATTCTATTATTTTTGAGATTTTTTATGTTATTTTAAATATCAAATCATAAATAACTAATTAAAGCTAATTGTTTTAAGTGAAAATTATTAAATTCTCAATATTATGTCAATTGCATAACAAAATCTAGAAAAATAAATTACATCTAGATTTTTTTTTTTTTGTAATGCTGATGCCTAAACACTCTAAATTGAATACCGTTAATAAATACGTACCAAGTTATACTTGACAAGTTCAAATGACTCACTTAAGTATTTGGAAATAATAGCTCAAATAGTAGCTAATTATATCATTCGAGCATGATGAACTCGACCTAAATTCAAAATGAGTATTGAGCTGAGTCAGAATTGTAAGCTAAAATTTCAGTCCTACAGCAAGCAATTAGAGGGATGGACAGCCAGCCACTTGTCTATAGCAGGTAGACTCGTACTGCTTAGAGCGGTACTCTCAGCGTTACCTACATACTACATGACGTGTTTCAACATCCCAACAGGGGTAATAAAGGACATAGACAAAATAAGACGTCACTTCTTGTGGCACGGCACAAGGCAGGAGGGCAAGATGAGTTTGATCAATTGGGAAACAGTATGCACTCCTAAACAACTCGGAGGTATGGGAGTCACTGACCTAAGAATCTTCAATAACGCCATGCTAGCCAAATGGTACTGGCAGTGGATCAACCCAGAGGCAAGACTCTGGAAAACGATCTTTGCAGAAACAAATCTGATTCTATGGCCAACTCCGCAAGCACAGTTCTTCTCAATAACACTCAAAGACACATACAGCTTTATGAACATATCAACAACACGTATACCGGGTAGAGGCAACACCATTCTCTTTTGGTGGCATGATTGGGGGGAAGGAATCCTTAGGCACCAATTCGAAATACTCTTCACTTTCGCCATTGAGCAACACATCTCACTGATGGATGCTCTTCACATAGAAGAAATGGCAACCTTGTTCGGACATAACCTATCTGATGAGGCAACCACGCAACTGGTAAAGTTGCAACAGGTTATACGAGAAACAGGAACACAACTAAGCAATGAACCTGACAGAGCCACCTGGAAATGGACAGCAACAGGCCATTTCACTGTCAGCTCCTTCTACCAAACAATCAAACATAGCCCAACAATTGTGACGCACATTGACAGAATTTGGAAAATACCGGCGCCTCCTAGGATGCAGGTATTTGCCTGGCTAATGACACAGAACAGGATTCTGACAGTAGACAACCTTATGAAGAAAGGTTGGACAATGGTAAACCGATGTGTGATGTGCAAAGCTGAAAGGGAGACAGTACCCCATCTATTCGAAAAATGTAGCATAATTGGATCAGTATACGCTGAGATTGCAGCAACCATGGGAATCAACATGCCCACCAGAAATGCAAGGAAGGCACTGACATCGGGACCACTGAGCAGGGATGAAAAATCAGTGCTGCTAATTGCACAATTCGTAGTTTGGAGAGAGAGGTGCTCCAGAATTTTCACAGATAAAATCAATGACACTACAAATTTGCTTCAACAGATTGTGGACCAGTGGGAGCTGACAAGGAAGGCATACCAGAACACACATTAACATGGGTCCTAACTGATAAGCTGCTGGATTAAGCACTTTTTTTTTACACCGCACTTTTTTTTTTTTTTTGTAGGTGTACTGTATGAACCTTTCTATTTCATATTTCTCTTTTGTTGTGGTTATACCACTTGTATAAACACTACATATATATGCAAATGAGGGCTTGACCCTTATTTACTTCTCAAAAAAAAAAATTTCAGTCCTAACCTATGTACTATTTTTTTTGTATCGTGTTAAATTTTAATGGTAATTCATTTTAAGCCATAGTATTTATTGTTGTAATTAAACAATATAATCTAACTAATCGATCATCCTTAACCTTAGTTATTTGACACACAAATCAACATATTTGTCAAATTCTTATTTAATATATTTTTAAAATAGATGAAATTACAGATAAAATATTTTTTTACCGTCTCACTCTCCCATTAATGATCATTGCCTATTTCTATTACATGCGGACCCCATTTTCCAATTTAAATCCTCCCTCTTCTAATTCCCTTCCAAGCGGACCCCAGCACAATCTCCTGTGTCGTCTTTCTTCTACCGAAATTTCCTTCTCGTTCACCTGTCTCTGAGAGGATGTTTCTGACATCCTTGTCCCCACAATCCAGACTCTTGTTTCCCTCTTCATTAAACCTGACGGTATTGGTCCCACCGGTCTGTGAATCCTTTTCATTAAACTCCACCAAACGGGGGTGCGTATCCTCTGAGATATCTCAATTTTTGCGTGACCGACGTGTCTGGTGCCTATTCGGGGGAACTCAGGGAGCACTACTATTTAGAGCTTTGAGATTCGTGCAGAACGTATTTGAACGATTGAGATATTCCAAAAAGTCACGTAAAGTTTGAGATATCTCAGAGGATGAGAATTCCCCAACGGGCCAAAGCCCATTTCCTCGGATCCATTTCCTCTCGCGCTTCTTCCTATTCCTTTCAACGGCTATCCTTTTCCTTTACTCTGAACTGGTCTTTACTCACTCGTGTTTCTATACAAAGGCATGCAGTGCAATGTAACAGATAACAAAAAACATAATCACCGAATTCTATTCCTTCACTCTGATTTGCTTGCCTCTGATTTCAAGAATCAGTACCCAACCTGATTTGTCCAGTTCTTCAATACCAGAAAATTATAAAATCTTCAAGATCAACATCTAATCTCAAAGATTAGTACCAGTTCCTCCAGAACACTAACAATGGCATCTGAAACACCTGAAATTCCCATTCAAATCACCGATTGCATCAAGACTACGTTATGTCTTGAGAATTATAAAGAGAAATATCCTCACTGGGAGAGAGAAATCTTTGATGTTCTTTGTGGCCATGGTCTTCAAGATTTATTTATGGCATCAATCTTCCTTCAATTCCTGCTGATGGCACCACTAGTGATGAGTTTGAGTGCTGGAAGACAAAAGATTAGGTTATAAGGAATTGGTTGTTCTCCACTCTGGCTCCAGACATTCAGTCTATTCTGGGACAGATGGCACATGAAACAACTCATCTGCTGTGGAGATCTATTCACAGCATGTACAGCACCGATCGCCTCCCCAGTGAATTTAAACTCAAAGATCCACCTTTCATAGCAAAGACCAGTACCAGATCCTCAAGAACACCTGAAAATCCTACCAATCCTCAAATTTCCTCTACATCTGAAAATCCTATCCAAATCAACCATCAAATCAGCATTCCTTTAAATGACGAGAATTATCATGATAATTTTCCTCAATGGCAGTCAGAAGTGTTGCGAGTTCTTGATGGCCTTGGTCTTCAAGATTATCTTGATGGCACCATTGGTCATGGTGAGAGGTGGGAACAAGGTCAGCATATACGGAATTGGTTGTGGTCCTCTCTGCCTCCAACTGTTGTGTGTGAATTGATATCTCATCCATGTGAAACAGTAGAGGAGCTATGGAAATGCCTTCGCAGCATGTACACCACATATTACTTCCCCATAGTCCGTACATTGAAGTTTCAGCTTCAAACGATCAAGAAGTGCAATTCCACCTGTGCTGAGTATCTGCACCTGTTTATATGATTATTGAGCAACTTATTAATGCCGGGTGTACCTTAGATGAACAACAAAAGTTGCACTACTTTCTTCAAGGTCTTGGTTAGGAGTTTGAGCCTTTTGTAACTGCTGTCACCAAGACCTCACACTCTCTCACCATGACTGATATTTTAGGACGTCTTTTCGATGAAGAAAAGCGCCTCTCCTCCCTTGCTCACCCACCGATTGTTCACAATCCAGGCACCACCTCTTCTAATGACATTTACGTCAGTGGCCAAAATTCCAGCCTGTTTGCTGGCCCAGCTCAAAACACACCACTCTCTCAGCCACCGATTGTTCACAATCCAGGCCAAAATTCCAGCCTGTTTGCTGGCCGATCTCAATATGCACCACTCTCTCAGCCAGCCACCTATTACTCTCAACCTGTCACCAGCGCATGTGCTGGCCCAAGGCAGCCCCCTGCACAGTTCCCTGCCACTAACAATTTTGGTCATTTAATTTCAAATTCAGAGAGGACAAAGCAACAGTAATGAGATAGGATGGGCTGAAACTTTTCCTCCATTGACTGATGGCCAATCTCAGTGCCAAATCTGTTTTATATATGGTCATACACCACGTTATTGTCTCAAATATCACCAGGAGTTTCTTCCTCTGTCGCCTTCTGATAGACAATATTTGGATTCTGATGCCCCTACAAACCTCACCTCGGTTCTGAATTCCAGCCAGTTTGAGGGCCCAAGGCAGCAACCTCTTGGTCTTACTCTCAATGTGGATAATGTCTTATCCCTCTTACGTGAGAAATATGGTGCAGGTCTGTTCATTTACTAGTTGGGCACTTCGTTACTCCTCTTAAACCTCTTTATCGCATTAATTACTAAGAACCTGATCAGTGTTTTGTAAGTACTCAAAGATAATCATGTAATTGTGCTTTAATTTCTTCATGCTTACCTCTTTATTTTTTCTAATCATGGATCGAGCAACTCTCCAGACTCTTCAGCATGGCACAACAGATAATGGGCTTTGTGATCTTTGTCTTCCCCGACCTTCTATTGTCTTGCTTGGAGAACGCCTCTTCGATTGGCTCATTCTTCTCCTTTGAAAATATAAGCTCTCTTCAAACAGCACACAAACTATCTCTTTTCAATCTTGTGAATTTTCCTTTTGTTCATACTGTTATCATGCAAAGGAACATAATTTGCCTTGTAAATCTTCTTTCTATTTTTACTGCTTTCCTGTACCTATTGAGGAAATTCATCCTGATATATTACAGCCAGCTGCTCCAGTACTTTCAAATGAAGGAATGTGATGAGTTTTTCGCTTCAGTTGGCTTTGTTTCCGTGCATTTTTTTGTGGTTTGTTTGTAAGCAGCAAGTTGAAAACTTGTCATCTCATTCAATCAAAATACTAAATAGTGCATTGCAATGGTGGGTCTGAGGTTAAACCCTTCATTAGGTTATATCCAGCCATGACCTTTTATCTCTCCTGAACAGAATGGAGCCATGATCTTTCACCATGTCAAGTTTAATGAACAATTTTACCCATTTAACTCAGCTTGCTCCTTCTCAAAACACTGACATTTCTACAAACACTTCATCAGCACTCTTGTTATTACCACCATCTTCCTTTACTGCCCCTAACACTCATTAATGCTTTCAATTACATGCCGCCTCACTTAACTGGCCACCTTCATCAACTGATGTGAATAACGCCTTTCTTTTTTTGATGGTTGGTGGCAATTGAAATAACGCATTTCTATTCTTTATCCTAATGTCTATCGCTATTCGCTTCAGTTATCTCTAGTCCGTTCCTTGCTGCAGTTTTTTTTTTTTCTGTTGGTTGGGTCCCAGTACACAGCGACATAAGTAATTAACACATTTGGTCAGTAATTTTAGATGGGGCCTGCGTCGCAGAGGGTGATCATTTAGACATCCCTGTCCGCCTCTTCTTTGACCACAAGACAAAATGAGGTGTCATCGGTCCCACAAGTCAGCCACGAGAACCTCATGGATCAGAAAGTGGCATTCTGATAAATATAAGATTCACCTACAAATAATCATGAAGAAATAGCTTCTATTAATGAAGTGGAAAGCAGCTGGGCATGGGCTAGAGCGTCCTTGGATTTGGAATCAGGTAATTATATAGGATAGGTGCAATGTGTTATCCATACAAGAATCATGTAATAGGTCTTTTCCATAAAAAAAAAAGGGACAAACATAAATTACAAATATAGTATCAGATATTCTCTTAATCTTGAAAATGCATGAAACCCACTAATGCCCGACTTGTAAAGCAAATCAATACTTTTCAAATTAAAATTAAATTCATTTGACAATTGTATTATTTTATCAATCTTAACAATATTTTTAAAATCAAATTTATTCTGTTTATTTTTATTTTATGATTGTCAAAAGAATCAAGATAGAGATACATAAGCACTTTTATAGGAAACTCTGAATTTTTTATTGTGACTCCAATTAGGAAAGCTCACGAAGATATGTACACGGTTTTCTGGGCATGGCCTTAAAATTTCTGTTTCTGGAACCAAAAAAGATTGTATGTTGCCTCAAAAATTGAGTTGAAATTTTTGAACTTGGATTATGTAATTTTGTTACATCAACATGTAGCCTCAAAAAGTATATCTAATTTTAATATAAGTATTTAATTTATTTTTAAAATACAAAGAAAATCAGACCGCAATGAATGATAATTGCTCAATACAAATAAAAAATATATATCTTATTCATTATTAAAGAAAGTCTAACCGGACGTAAAAAAAAATTGGACCAGATATCATATAAACTCGCTATATAGTAAGAATGAATTCGAAACAGACCAGGTCATATGTATCCATTAAAAATGTACAACTACAAATGTATGGCTGCTTTCTATTCATACTTTCCCGGAAATGAATTTTGATTCAGATCCATTTCGCATCTAAATAAGAAACTTTGGAAATTTTGATTCTTGTTACAGTAAAACTTCGGAAACTTGGGAATTTTTTTCAGACCCATTACCTTGGAACTTCAAGTGGTGTTCTGTCCATGGACAAATATAAGGAGGCAAGAGCCGCGTTTGAGGAATGATGAACTTATAAGAGATCATAAAAAATTAGAGATAAATGTTGAGGAAGAAAGCGGAACCTTTTTGGTTAATGTTGCAGAACCGAATTTTAACAATTGACAACTTGGCAAGGAGAGGATGGGAGATGGTCAACAGATGTTGTATGTGCAAGAGAAGCTCAGAGACAGTCAAGCATCTCTTTAGACAATGCCAGTACGCAAGGATGATGAAGATGCGCTTAATCAGCCATATACCAGCACTTGGACAATGCCGGTATTTCAATACTGGTAATCATAAACAAGCTATGTTAAGCTCCAAATCCATGAAAGTTAAGCAGGTACAGATGACCATGAAATTTGTGCTATGGAGGGAGAGATACAAGAGGACCTTCACTGAGCAGCATCAAACAGTAACACAAAAGACTCAGGAAGTTCTGTCAGAGATGGCAATTTGGTTCCAGGGGCAATAACGGAAGATACAGTACGCTGTTTTCTTCTTTTCATTTTATCTGCTTTTTTCTTTGGCGCTGTTTGTTTATGTTTGTTCTAGATTTTATGTTTTTTTTTTGTTTTTTCTTTTGTTATATTTTGTAACTTGACTTTGACACCCTGGTGTCTTTTTAATGAAATATATAGGAGCTAGACTCCTACATTTTAATCAAAAAGCGGAATCTTATCATTTGATAAGAGAAAAGAATAAAAAAAAAATGCTTTCACTTTTTTTGCCACCATCATATTTCTAATTTTACTAATAACAATAATAATAAAAAGAAGGGTTTCAATGCCTTCTCTCCTCGTACTTCATCCATGCCTCATACCATTTATCTTCGTATTTAAAGTTCAAACAGTCGATCCGAACAGTTCAACATGATCTCCATGTTAAAATATGCTTGGAGACCAAATTTTATATTTTTTGAAAATTTTTTATTATTTTTTTTAGATTTATTGAAATTTTTTTTTTTTTTTTATGTCCAGATTTGTTTGAAAAACAACGATTTTCAATAAATCTAAAAAAATAGTAAAAAATTTCAAAAAAATATAAAATTTGGTCTCCAATCATATTTTAACATGGAGATCATGTTAAGCAATTCGGATCAACTATTTGGACTTTAAAAACAAAGATATAGAATATGAGACATGGATGAGGTATGAAGATGAGGCATTGGAACCCTCTAATAAAAATTATATGTCAAAATAAAATCATTAGACGTGATCTAAATTAGTTTATTTATATGGACATGAAAAGGCATTATTTTTCAGTTTTGATTTTATGTGAATCAATAAATTAAAAAATCAACATGCAGAAATTATTCGCATTAGTGTATTCTTACTATTTTTTGATAAATTAATATAAAATTGAAATATCAAAAACTTTTACAATGTGCATAGAAAAAACAGCGTAGATTATATCTAACATTTTATTTTCACATTTAAGTTTTAAATTTAGAGTTATTAAATTTAAAAAATGAACGCATGATGAGAATGCTAAGAAGATATTATTTTCCTACTGGTAACTCAGAGATAAATGATGAGAATGCTGAAATGTAACGGGTTCAGATGTAGACCCAATGCAAAGTAAGATTGATGTAGCTGTAAGGACTCTATTATATTAATGATGAGGCCCACTTTTAATACTAGAAAAGTGTAATTACAAAAGTTATCATCAAAGCATTAGCATCCATAAAGGTATACTGAATAAGAGAAATCATCAGTAATTTGTACGAGATAATAAATTGGTTCAAAAAAACATATATTGTAAAGAACAATTTGGTGCTGCTTAACATTGTCAGTAAAGATGATTTAATTAAAAAAATCAATTTAAGTATGCATGGCTTTGAATATTCTAGTGGATTTATAGGGAAGTTCAGTGTAGGACAAATATCTTTTGTTTGATGAGTCAAGGAAAGTTCTAAAAAGCATTTTAATTTGTGTATTATTTTTACTAGGAAATTGGTGAGTTTGAGAATTGGATGAAGGTCATGGATTTCGATTGCAAGAGTATCAATGCTACTATACGAAACATTAATCAAGTTTGAGAAATAGTATGATTCTGTTATGTACGATTTATTTTCTCATGAAATGCAAATATGTTCTTAGTAGGGACAAATTCTCTTAACTATGCTATTTTAACCTATAATTCAAGGCTAATTACTCGAAGTTTAGTAGAGCAGTATTTTTTTTTTTTTCTATGCATGGTCAAATTGCCCCTCAGTCATGGCGATATAAAAAAAAATATGAATGTAACTAGGTCTTTTTGACAGACTCGATAGATCGCATTAAAATCATGCTGTATCAGTGCCCACTTTTCTATGCCATATCATGCAAAAAATATTTTTTGCGCTTAACAGTTCTAAGTTTAATTCCAAATAACAAGTTTAAATTATTATTTTTGTTTTACGTTATAAGAAATGCAATCCATGTTGATAAATGATGAGAATGCTGAAATGATGCAATATGGGCTAAGGTAGTTCATCATTAAATTAGAGTGTCTTTAAGTTTACTAAGTTTCTTTGTAAATTCAATTCTAATATCTATCAAATTAATTTCAAATAACAAATTCAAACAATTAAAATCCTTCTATTTTATGAGTGATGCGTCTATGTGTGAAAAATTTTAAATTTTAAATTCAAGTGGTCAAAAGGCATCAAAAAAAATGAATGAATTAAAATTAATTTATAAACCTTATAATTTTGATCACTTGACTTTATAATAAATTAATTTGAAATTTTAAAATTTTCACATGTAGACGCATCACTAATAAGATAGAAGAATTTCAATAATTTAGATTCGTCGTTTGCAGCCAATTCAATAAATTTTAAAATTAAATTCACAAAGAGACTTAATGAACTTAAGAACATCTTAGTTCTACTCTTAATATTAAACAATTTCTCAGCATTGCCTTTGTCACTGGAAAGAAAATGACAAAAAGCAAGCAATATCCTTTATGTCAGCAGGATAAACAATTTAACTGTTTTTGTTTATATCATTCGCCGAAACAACGGAGAGTGAACTGGAGGTGAGCGAAACACGATGATTTTTTTGATAGTGAACTGGAGGTTTAGAGGTGATTTGAAATTCCAATGGTTCACTCTCCTTCACTTCCTTCACTTCCTCTAATTTCATCATATTTGTATACATGATATTAGTAGAAGTGAAGGTGAGTGAACTGGAGGTGAGCGAAACACGGAAATGTGAGAACGAGAGCAAGAGGAGCAGACGATTGGTTGTCTTAGTAAACACGCAGAAGGTGCGGAGGAGCAGAAGAAATGGATAGAATGTTGAAGTGAAAGAGATTAAATTGTAGGCGAGAGAAGTATATATATGAAAGAATGAATTTAGATATAACACAAAGATCGAGGTTCTAAAAAAAGTGCCGGTAAAAAACGCATGGGAGATGAAGAATATCTCCATTGAAAAGAGAAAAAACTGATCATCCAACAAGAATTTCGGATATATGATTAATGAGTATTCTGGTCAAACTTATTAATTTAAACTAACTTGTTAAATGAACAGTCTGAATGCCCAATGGACTATTTTTCGGTCTACTGGGCATCGAAATCCTTTGTTTTCTATGTAGTGAAAAGAGTTATCTCATGGACATAGGAAATCTCCCTCTGCTCCCATCGGACCTACCTTGGTTCGATGGGTGAAATGGCCATTCGATTGCATCAAGATCCGTGCTAAGTACATTAAAATCCATGCAGGTCAGTTTTAATTTCCGTGCACACTAATTTTAATGCTAATCGTACGGTGTTAGAGCTAATTGAACCTAAAAGTAAGTCTGATGCCCATCGGACCTATTCCTATCCCTTTATTTCCATCTATTCTCAAGATGAAAGGGCATGAACTTTTTCCTCAAGTCGATCAGTGTATACCAAAAGTTTTCTTTTCTAACAAAATTAGAAAGATTTTATTGAGAACTTTAAGAAAATATGAAATTCAGAAATGATAGATTGAGCTTAATTAACATACATAATTCATCTAATATTGGAGAAATTACGTTGTACCTTTGTGTACATATTCCCATAATTTTTGTGCTAAGTCCTTGACCCCCCATACAATCTGAACAAGAACCAAGCAAGTCACCATAAAGGCTAATATTAAGAGAACATATAAAGATTTTGGTGCACAACCTAGGACATAAACCAATGATATCGTGCCCATAGCACAAACCAACAATATTCTTATGCATAGTAAACTATGCTCCTGGAGCTTCTCAAACAGCAACAATATAATTACTGACATCGATAAGGCAAATGAGAGAACATTTAAGGCCAAGAAAGGATAGTAACGAATCTTGTCAATATTCATGATAATAGGTTCCCCAGCAGTGTGTCTGGTATCATTAGTTGACTCAATGTTGCGGCAAATGTATATGATATCTGTTGTGTTTGGCGGACTGGCGCCAGGGTATGAATTTATCCTAGGGGTTCTGATTAAGAACTTGTAGTTCTCCACAGGTGAAATGGTTGTGGTTTGGATAATGGATTGGGAAGAAGAATTTGAATTGGTTTTGGTGTCTGACCATGTCCCACCTGGTATGTTCAACCCAGATTGAAATGCCATGCTCATGAGCAGTGTAGCCACTGTCATCAGCCAGCCACTCATAGTCTTTATATAATCTTTTTCATTTATAATCCTGATCCTATTTTGAACCTCTTGACCGTCCAATTGCGCTGAAGGTAGAGGTACTTGTTGAGTGCCTGTACTATTTTGCCCATTATTATGCATACTAGGCGAATTGGCAGAGTTTACATCCTGGGCACTTATCTCGACTGTCATTGTACCAATCATGAATCTAGCAAACTGCAAACGCAACGCCCCAAAAGTTAATGTAAAACAAGCAATAGATGAAATCATGAAAAGCATAATATTTAGATGCCCTTAAAAAGGTTAAGTGTGATTTGTTAACCCATATATACACTTGATGTACATAATTTCACTGTGAGGATGTGTGATCAAATTTCAAGATTGGGAATTTAGGTGAATATGAGCTTGCACCTACGGGTTATACTGTAAGGTTGTGTTTGATTGTGGAGTAAGGGTCTCGGTCCCCATTAAAGCTATCAAATGAGAAGTAAAACATGAAGAATTCGGTGAAATTATCAAATTACGATGGAGTAAGTTAATTCCCTCCTGTGTATAGTACTCATTGTATCTTTATTTTTCGATTTCTTAGTAGTTTAAGTAACAAACTTCAAGCAAATAAGAATAATTTAAGCTATCTTAGCTTGAACTAAGGAATTTAATCCTCTCTATTTTAAACATATCACTTGAATATGAGCTTATTACAAAAGATGCTTAGATTAGAAAATGTCAAATATAACCCTATTACAGAAACAGAGCTTCTACATATCAAAATTTAATAAGTTGGTGGAAAGATTAAATCAAGGATCAAAAGCAGCAAAGAATTTTAACCTTAATTTGGCCACCAGGAAAAATGTCGCAGGTTTTGCTTCCATCTCCGTTATCTTTAAATACAATAGACATCCTCTCTATCCGATCTCGCAAACAAGGTTGTTAGCTTAAACATACATATTCAAGTTAAGTTCTATTTATAATGTAGCTAGGGTGTGTTAATAAATACGATACGGGAAGGATGGAAGTATTTTCATACCTATACTCATTAAGATTGACCTTACCTATATCATACTCTTATGCATTAAGAATTAATCTTACCTTACGTTATTATTACCCGTTAAAATTATTGAGGAATGCAACAGTAGCAGGTGAATAATGAATATTCTAATATAATAATTAGTTTTATTATACTTTTACAAATAGAACATCAAAATTCATTCATTTGTACATAAATGCAATCACATTACTAACAATAAAAAATGTCAAATCAATTTCAACTAAATTATTTTTTTCAATAAAGCAAGATAATTTAAAAACATGAATATTTCTTCGGACAAATTCTATTATTTAACTAACTAACAAGATTTTAACATTTTTCTTATAACAAAAATCATACGCTATATATACACTAAATAATAAAAGTACATAACTAATTATTGTTCAACATTATCATATAAAATATCATGCAAATAGATTTCAACATTATAATTATTACTCAAACATTATCATATATTTTTGTTTTATATAATTAACTTATAGAGTAACCAGTATGAAATAACTTTTATCCATACCCTTACTTGTATAGCTAATGCAAAAAAAAAGAATTTTGTCCATACTCATACTCAATAAGCTCAATAAACTAACGAAATAAAATCTTACTTATATCCATCTTATCAAGTGCTGTGCGGGTTGATTAAAAAGTATCATTCATACCCTAAATGTAGCATCTCTGCCCCCAAAACATTACACAAGTCAACGAAAAACAAAGTCAATATATGTCGAAGCGGTCATAACGTACGCACCATTTCTCTGTAATGATTAATTAATTTACTCATGTTTATTTAATTAATGTTACCACAACTGGTCACGAGTACCACCTACAGATCAGACTTGCATCTTATCGAGACTTTGACCTGACCCCAAAAATTATTATAAATGCAGGATCTATATTTCAAAACGCACAACAATGCAGTATTTAATTTTATAGAAAAAGGAAATATATTTTTGAACAAAAATGGTACGGATGGACCACCTATTTTCAATTATGAAAACATATTTTTGATCTGCATGTTGCATTTTTTTTTTTTGGAGTAAAGTTGAAATCAAGATATCAAACTATTTAATATTTACAAAAAAAATGTTCATCTAAATTTTAAACCTGTAACCTCACATATAATTTTTTTACTTTTTAGCACTAGATCAAAAATTGATTCTTCATCTACATACCACATTAATTAAAAATGATATCATCACCACCAGCAAAGACCCACATCACAAATAATATGAAAGACAAAAATAGAATGCCTTGCCCTAAAACTCCTATTTTTTATTATAAAATATATCACACAAAAGCAACATTAACAAAATAAAAGTACTGTCGAGCATCAAACATTACTGTTACCCGTAATTATTGATCCAAAACCCTGTTTGCAAAGATCAAATTCTAAATTTATATATTAAAGGAGGAACTTCATTCTACTTTCGTTTCCTTCTTTGCTTTTGCAAGGATCAAATTGTAAATTATATCAACTGCATTTGTACCGAAGGATTTAAGTTTATTACAAAACTTTTTTTTATTAATATACTTTAGAGTCACGCATAAATAATTAGTATTTGATGTAATGATAAAGTACAATTTTTTATATTTGGAAAGTTTTGAATTCGAAATCCAAATGATAATTATTATTGGACAACAAAAAAAATGTATTAGGAAGACTAGACTTCTACTTTTTATCTCATAAAGAAAATGAGTCATGAATTGTTTAAGAAAAAGATGAGGAAACAACAATAGTATATCTGAAACAAACAAAAATCGATCCAGCTCTTCTAATAGCAAGCTTCACAAAAAAAAAACATACTCTTAAACGAGAAATGAAGAGAAAAGGTCGACTGATTTTTTTACCGAAATTTTTATTAATAGAATTTTTTTTATAATAGTTAATGAATTAGACATATTTTGAAATATAAGAAACTGTTATAGTTTATAACGTTCGGCGGGTGTCTGGATGTTATGGACTTGAACATCCTATTTTTTTTTTATTGTTTTGTAAATCAAGAGTTCAATTGAATTCGCTAATTTAGACATTATAAACTATCATGGTTTTACTTATATTTCAAAATCTAGCGAATTTTTTCACTATTCTCAAAATCTAGCAAAAATAAAAATTTCGGGATTTTTTATGTCAGAACTTTTAATGTGTAAATAGAAAGATTATAGAATTTATTTTTGCTGATTTGAATGTTAAGTTTATTGAAACTTCAACATGTGCCGGATTTAAAAATCAAAATAAATTAAAAACCACCCGGTTCCATTTTTATACCAAAAGGTCACCCCCGCACAACCCTTGTGCGTACCCGAAAACACGGATCCGCACAATCCTTGTGCGCACCCAACAAAACTGGAACCGCACAATGGTTGTGCGCATCCGATCCGGATCCGCGCAATGGTTGTGCGCACTCGCCGGTCCCTAATTGAATAATGGTTTTATCACCAATTTGCTGTTGACTCATTTTTGGCCTATTGGGATTGTAGATTCATTTTTACCCGCTGACCAGCAATTCTCTTTTGAGTTAATGCAAAGGATACGTGTTCCCAATAGGCCAAAAAACGAATCTACAATTTTTGCTTCAACATTTATCCACATGTTGCTTCCCAATAGCTGTGCTCCCTAATTAAGGCCAAAAATTGCTTTCATCACCAATTTTTGGGTGTGCACAATGGTTGAGCGGATCCAAAGGGGGTGCGCACAAGGGTTGTGCGGACCCGTTTGAAACTGAAATTTCTCCGTGGACCTGGTGCGCGAATTTATTGTGCAGATCCAAGTCGGGTGCGTGAATTATTTGTGCGGATCCGTGTTTTCGGGTGCGCACAAGGGTTGTGCGGGGTGGCCTTTTGGTAGAAAATTGGAACCGGGTGGTTTTTAATTTATTTCGATTTTTCTGGGTGGTAAAAAAAAAAAAAATCCGAACATGTGCTCCCTTTTATTTATTTTTGTATATTTTTATTACCTAAGCTGTATTTTTTGTATTTGGGTCCGTGTTTCATTTTTCTTTACATTTTTATTTATTGTGATTTTCTAACTTCAATTAATTTTTGAGACATGCGAGACTCTCATATGGTATGACGTATTTACCAAATCAAATTTAAAGAGTACTTTTCAAGTTTTATTTTTTAGTGGTAATAATATATGAATCTATCTCAAAAATATGTTTATGTGAAATGTATGAAGTACGAATATGCATTTTTAGATTGGCAAATATGTATTCATGACAAAGCAACGAAATCTTTCTTTAAAAAAAAAGGAAAAAAAGAAAAAGAAACAACGAAATAATTTGCAATAGTCACGATGTCGGATTTTGTTCCTTCATATTCATGCATGTGAAACGCTGTCTATTTTGAAGTAAAATGTTTTCTATTTTATTTTCATTTTTTTTCATATAGAATTCTAAAAATATTTCAGATAATTATTCCGGTCTTGTATATATTGTAATAGAATCGTTAATTTGATGCTTATATTGGTGGATTCAGATCCGCTGAAATTCAAAATGCATGAACAGTAGCCCCTGAAATTCCTGAAATTCACGATCCGGCCGTCCAAATTTTTCTGTGCACGCATCTCAAGATAGCTGATTTTTCTGTGCACGCATCTCAAAACAATTCAATGGCTGGATTAAGAATTTCAGGAATTTCAGGAACACTGTTCATATCCAGAATTTCAGCAGATTCGGATCCTATATTGGTCGCTCTTTGAAGAGAAAGTTAAAATGTGATTTTACACTACAATCATGGTTATATGGTTGATGCCACGAACAATCGCCTCTGCTTTTTCTATAAAACAAATGGCTAGGCATTAATTGTGCCAATTAAATGCACAATTAATTAATTGACGTGCTTTGATTTATTCATTTTGAAAGAAAGTCTATATCCAACTTTTTCGAGAATTCAGATCACCTAAGCAGAGAAAAGTTTGGCTCAGATGCTTATTGGAAGCAAATTTGGATTCGAGGGCATTGGAACCGTTCAATCTACTTTAAGATTTGTGCACTCCCCACTTTAAGATTGTTTGTATGGATCTTAAAACGGATTGAATGACTCCGATGTTCATCGGACCCCAAGATATGAATATTCTATTTAGATCCGGACCATCCTATCAGAAACCTAGGACTGTTTTTGAGATTTGTGCTAGTATATCACAAACGGACTGGATTCAAACTCAAAAATTCTACCACCTCATGTAATATGAATTCCTAATAAAAGAGAGGATGCTCAAAGAAAAAGAAAAAGGTGCTAACCAAAACGCATGGAAAAAATGAGAGGTTGGAAGATGGGAGAATAATATCTCCGCTTAAAAAGGAAAAAAGTTGGTCACCCAATGAGACTGAGGGTCTCGGATGTATGATTAATGAGTATTCTTATCACACTCATTAATTTAATCTAACTTGCTAATGAACGGCCTGAGTGCCCAACGGACCATTTTTCAGTCCAATAAACATCGAAACCCAATTGGGCTTACATGGGTTTAAAAGGCCTTTTTGTTATTACTTTTGGGCTTTTAATATAATAAGAATAAATCTTAATTGTTGGTTCTTGATAAAAAAAATCTAGGTTACCCCTATTTATATGCCCCACCTCTTTAGTTTAAGCAAACCTTAATTTTGTAGCCGTTTTTCTGTTCCTTCTCTTAATTTTCATTCTTTATATTATTTTGCTAGGAAAGAATACTGCTGCTGCTGCTAGAAGGATCACACGCAAGGTTAGTCACAATTCATTGATCTTTAAATTGATTTACTGATTTTGTCAATATCTTCTTCTTGTTTATGTACGATTTCTACTGCCAATTATTAAATTGTTTTCGGAGTGAAGTATTTACCTATATTTGATTGATTATTTTAATCAATCAAATATAAAAATTATAGTAAAGTATTTACCTATATTTGATTGATTACTTTAATCAAATATAATTTCTTATAATCCCGTTCAATGAAATTCAATTTTTGCTTAGGGAATAGTGCCAGAGCATGCAATTGTTGAACTGAGTCGTGCTCTAAGTACCATTAGGATCAACTGAAATGATTTAGAAAATATCTAATTTTTAGGCAGGCGGCCTGGGATTATGATACATAATTGATTTTAGTTGATCCTTGTGTTTATCTCTACCATATTTGCGGTGTGTTAAATCTGGTTCAGTGGCAAAAATTAACATATGTTGAATGAGTGAGAAAATCATTACAATTAGGTTGTAGATTTGTAGAATTCATGATCATTTACCTCAAACAATTGTCTATGAGGGAGGAATTGTTGTGCTTAATTAAGAGCCACAGTTCTTGTGTAATTACATATAGCTTGTAATTGTTCATTCAAGTATATATATACATATCTAAAACCCGAGATTAATAGAAAAAAATTATCTTGATATAATTGTTCATTTGCAATTTCTTTATGCGCTATATATCAAAAGTCCAAGTAGATTTATTTATTAAAGAATATATATTGTTCCAGTGGAGATACAAAAATATGTATTGTTCTAGTGGAGAAACTAAAAGATTTACTTGGGAAAAATCAAAATTTTATTTGGTTGAACTTCGTACTCTATCTAACCTTCATTTGTGTGATGATCTGATCATCTCATTATGTCGCAAGTAATGTTTGCGAAGCAACTGCATATTATTGGGAAAAAAAATTATCAACTCCAAGTATAGCTTCTTTATATAAATATTTTATTTCCTTGTTTTGTGCTCATGTCAAAGGATATGCTGTTGCACTAAACTTGGTCTTCATTTTTCTAATTATTTGATCTAATTATGTCACAAGTAATGTTTGCGAAGCAATCATATATGTCTTTGCTTGTTAAATCTGGTATTGGGAATCAAGCATTTGATAGAACATACCCTCATATTATCATCACTTAAATTGGATCGCCTATATAGTTTACCAAGGGTCGTCACAATTACTTGGATAAACATTAATTATACATTGACCAAACAGAAATTATAATAACAAACTTTCTTCAATAGTGACTTCAAATCTGTCTTCACTGCCAAATAATTTTTGGATATAGTACTCTTTTTTAAGTGTCATTCATTAATTTTTGACATATCAAGCTTTACTAATTAAGAAAACATCTTTTTGCACAGAAGATTGGAAATCAGTATTTTTAATCATATTCCACAACAAGGGACGGTATTTTTAATCATCTTTTTGCGCAGAAGCCAGAAGGTTGCATCCTCAAGCTTCGGCATTGATGGTCTAGGAAATGAGGGCAGTACTAATATTGGTATGAACCACACAAGGGACAACTTTACATTAGTACATTGCAAGTGTGAGCCAGAATGGCCAACAGGGAAATAATGCACCAAACCATGGTTAGACTTAGGAGAAATGGTGTATCCTGGGGCCAACTGAAGTCATCCTGAGATGCTGGCATGGAAGACGAAGTGATGGATACTATTGCCAATACGAGCTTCCTTGAGATGATGTAAAGATTGGAGAGGAGGTGTGAGGAGAAAAGAAAAGAAGAGGGATAGGATATGTTAGATAATGGAGAATCAAAATTGATTAGGTCTCCAAAATTAGGTAAATAAAAATAGAAATTCTTAGTTAAATGTAGGGAAATGGTAAAAAATAATTGTAAGTGCTAGTCAGTGGATGCTGTGTATCAAAATAGTTACATTTGTTATATAAGTATTGTATAAGGAAATTCTTTTTGTCTCCCCCTCCATCCAAAAGAAAAACAATTACTTTGTGTTCTCCAAAATAATTATGTAGACCAATATCATAATGTTGTTACTAAAATTAATTATGTCAAACTTTAGTTATACTCTGAGATATAGATCTTGGACAACATTTATAAGGCTGTGACACTGTGACACTGAGATATCCTTTGTATTTTTTTCTTAAGGTGGCTTGGTAGCAAAGGCTAAACAATTGAACTCTTTTTGTTTATATCATCCGCTGAATTCCTCATATTCTTATACAAGCAATATTCTCACACATGTTATACTCTTTTTGGGGGCTTTAGGCAGGGCCGCTCTGGTGACTACTGGTTGTATCGAGGCTAAGGGATTGTATTACTGCTAGGGGCTCTCAGGAGCTTACTTCATGTACTGTATCTTATCTCTTAATGCAACAAGTTAATCAGAATTTGAGAAACTCTTAAATTGGTTCATAAAAGTCTCTCTTGTTCTTCTTTATTTGTCAACCAAATCCACTTGCTACAAATTATTGTAGAAATTTGTTACTAGTTTTTAACTATATTTTTGCTTTAGTATTGCCTTAAGTCTGTTTTGCGAACATAAAAGTATTCCGAGGACAAATAAAATATACTACTGATTGAACTCTTATGTTACAAAGAGATACAAAACTCACATAAGCAAAGAGCTTTACTTGTTACCACACTGTCCTGATCGGTAGAGTTACATCGCCCACAAATTAAAACAGTAACCAAAAAACCATTCACCTCTGATTCCTCCTCGTTAGCATCCCTTAAAACGGTATAAAAGAAAATAAATACACAATGAAAAAAAATAATAATATATGAAATGTAATCATCAATGCTATTGATTATATAAAAAATCATGGACTTTGTTAATTGTTGAATGTTTACATAACAAACAGTGTTATCTAATTGAGCACAATTTATTTTCAGTTCGAAGTGAACCTATTAAGTGCAAAAAGAGGATCTACAAATGAAATCAAGTGGATCAGTTGTTTTCACCTGTTGATGTATTAGAAAATATGATTCAGGGTATATATAATGGATAAATCATTTATTTTTTCAATTTCTGCTGTGCCAAGATATAATCGCGTTGTCAATATCTGCACTGCACAACATAATCATGAAATTACCAAATTACGCTACACAAAAGAGGCACTAGTAAATTAAGAAACACACACATAAAGAGCATGAAGCTAAAAAATATCCGTCCAAAAAAATAAAGTGACATTCGCCATACACTAATAGTAGCAACAAGGCAGCTTACACAGCCACCAAGTATCACACCAGTATCTAATCAGTATCACACATCAAACAAAAAACAACTTGAGGTGTAAAATATACTACCAAAAGGTGGTAGTAACTAACATTAGAATATATTAATATTCCATACAATCTTTATATGTCTGCCCAAAATACTGATCAGACATATTGTTCCAGTGGAGATACAAAATCAGCAGATTTGGATCCCATTTAACAGGTATCATCAAATTTTTATAATGCATAATTCTCTCTTCTTTGAAAGGCATCATCAAGTTTTAAATTACGGTACCGATTGAGCTTGTTTACTATTTATCAAACAGCTCAACTGTACACGAGCACTAACCAGAAGACAGATGCTATTGGTGTATACTTTTGTCATAGTTAGTACATAATTTCTCCTTAAATCTTCGAAGTACCCATATACAGGTTATTCATTCTAAAGAGTAATGATGACACGAGCATAATTAATGGTGAATTCATAGAGGTGTGAGGGGTATACTTGTCATTTTCAAAAAAAAGTTTGACCGGTGCACTGCTTGAGCCATAATTTTGTTGTGGTTATCTGCACCCTTTTTCTGTACCCCATGCTACCACTTTGATTCTACCTCTTCTACTTCTGCCAGATATGACATGGAAGGCCATGCATAACAGCAAATTTACCACACAAAGAGAAATACCTCTGCACAAATAAGGCGCTTTTTTAAGTCTAGTGAGGTATTCCAAATGATAAAATTGAAATTATCTAAATTTAATAATATTTGGAATTCATTTAGCACAAAACAGGAAGCCAAAAACCAACTCATAAAATTTGCAGTTGATTTAGTGCATTGATTTTTCAGTTTTCACCCCCTTGAACACTTACCAAACAACTACCTACTGCAATTTCCAACATGGATTGCACTTCTTATAACGTAAAACAAAAATAATAATTTAAACTTGTTATTTGGAATTAAATTTAGAACTGTTAAGCGCAAAACAAATTTGTTGCATGATATGGCATAGAAAAGTGGGCACTGATACTGATACAGCATGAGTTTTATGCGATCTATTGAGTCTGTCAAAATGACCAAGTTACCTTCATATTTTTTTTTATATCGCCATGATTGGGGGGGGGAATCTGACCATGCATGGAAAAATATAAAATACTGCACTACTAAACTTCGAGTAATTAGCCTTGAATTATAGGTTAAAAAAGCATAGCTAATATAATTTGTCCCTACCCAGAACATACTTGCATTTCATGAGAAAATAAATCGTACATAACAGAATCATACTATTTCTCAAACTTGATGAATGTTTCGTATAGCAGCATTGATGCTCTTGCAATCGAAATCCATGACCTTCATCCAATTCTCAAAATCACCAATTTCCTAGTAAAAATAATACACAAATTAAAATGCTTTTCAGATCTTTCCTTGATTCATCAAACAAAAGATATTTGTCCTACACTGAACTTCCCTAAACTAGAATATTCAAAGACATATGCATACTTAAATTGATTTTTTTAATTAAATCATCTTTACTGACAATGTTAAGCAGCACCAAATTGTGCTTAAAAATATGTTTTTTTGAACCAATTTATCTCGTATAAAATAAAATTATTGATGATTTCTCTTATTCAGTATACCTTTATGGATGCTAATGCTTTGATGATAACTTTTGTAGTCACCAAAAAAACAGGCTTCCTTGTGTATTTGTGTATGATTCCACAAGTAAAACCACAAAAATTTGGATTACTTATGGACTAGATCATAATATCTTTTTAATAAATAAAATTCCTCCACAAACAATAAAAGAAAAAAACCTTTAGCACTGTATTTAATTCATGAGTGGTTACAAGCCATTGATCAGTCTGCTTCTTGTACCGTGATATGGTACCCAATAAGGCTCGTATCTCTATCTCAATCCTTTTCTCATTTATAAATGCCTCTTCAACCCCTCGATTCACTACGTCAACCAATAAATTGGACAAATTTTGCGAAGATCTTATTGCATTCTTCTTTGCTCTATCTGTCAGTAGAGAAATATAACAATTGCATATCACTATATAGTCCAGTACCGCTACCGAGTACATATTTATACCAGTACTTAACCGGTACCATAGTAATGCTAAAATCATTGTTAAGGTATACTGGTATTACCGCAATTCTACAGCACACCGGTACCTTAGAAATAACACAAGAGACTGGTTCGGTATGGCATCAATGCCTCAAAAAAGGATGGCTAATTTAGAAGAACTAAATGCGAAACCAAATAAGATCAATCTAATCTGTAACACTGCCAGACCGCTTACCTACCAAATCATATGATCACTGGCATAGCCTGAGATGGGGACCCTTGGAAAATTATTATTCAACCTATCAATTCAATTATCACATATTCTCTCTTTAAACTAAAATGAATATCAAATTAACTGAATTTTCAACATATTGCGTCTTAAATTAGCTCAAAAAAAATCTAGGATTAACATGGCAGATGTTATTAATTTAGGTATAGAGAACTAGACAGAATAGATAGAAGTGAAATTAAATTGAATGATGGGAGAGTAAGTCAGAATTAAGATACCCGTCTGTTCTCGGATTAGCAGCGCTCTATTTTGGTGCTCATCGATTATTTGGAGAAGGGAAGCTTCTAAACTGCCCCCAGCCTCTCTCCTTGTTCCCTCCATCTCTGAGAGAGAGACGCAAAGAAAGAGAGAGAGAGAAGAGAGAGTGCTTCTTTTTCTCAAAAGGCCGATAAATTATGTACTAGGCCCACAAATAAATTGGGCCATGAAAAAGCCCATATGATAATTAAACTGGGAGAATGCTGCTTCGTTTTTATTCCTTCTGATTTTGTTTCAATATGTATTGATACTATTTTACAAGCCTACAATTACTGTTAATGATACTATTTTACAAGCCGAACTATTTTATAAAATCAACCAAACCGAACCATTTAAACCGAAAAACCGAACCATTTAAACCGAAACTTTCCGGTTCTGTTTAAAACCAAATAAACCGACCCATTTGAACACCCCTATACGTAGCAGCGCAAAAGATATTCTGCCTCTCTTAATTAATTTTCAATAATTAAACTTTTACCTCACAGATAAATTGAAATTATGTATGAATGTTTAAGCTTTTTATTAAAACATCAGTTTAACAATAATCAAATAAGAGCTCTGGTTTTCTTACACTTGCTCTTCTCACTGCACATTTCACAACAACTAAAGGTATATAAAAACACACATATATGTGACCTGATAAAATCAGGTTACATACTAATTATTAATTAATTATTCAACTATTTAATATAACTAATTAACACTCCTGCAGTTCTTCCTGATCTCCCCATTAGATCCAGTCAAGGGACTGATATCCCCCATCTTAATCATTGCCGCTGTAAAATCGGAGAAGAAAACCGTCACGCTGCTGCTGTACGATTGAACTTGCGAATCCGTGGACCCACCATTGAACAGCTCCTGATCAGAGTGAAGAAGGCCCTTTTTGCTAATGAGGTTCTTGTAATAGCAATTGTCAAAGGTGATTGGAGTGTGCACATCAAGCGGAGCGAGATTGTTATCACCTGAGCCGTTCTGTTTCGGGCAGACTGGCTGCTGAACCATGGCGAAGCTGGCGTCTATGTTTGAGTCGTTGTATATGTGGTCCCGGAAGTTGGTGCATCTCGCCTGACCGATGGTGTGAGCACCTGTATATGTATATCATTAAAAGACTAGTTAACTTTTTTGAAACAAACTTTAGATCTCTCCTAGGGTAACTTAGCGCATCAAGTTAATCAAAGTTAAGATAAAAAGTTTTGAGGACCTATTTGAAATATAAGGGACTCGCATTAAGATTCGTGCAAATGTAAATTAAACTGTTCAGACCTAACTTGATCCCGTTAGGTATCTTCCTAATCAGAATTCAATCATTTTTTGGGTGTATAGTTATATACAAGACAGTAATGATTGGTGCATTAGTCAACATAAATTAAGCTGCATTTTTAGGCTAGCCATGCTATTAAAATTAAACTGTTCATATGAAATCAAAGTTTCTACAACTTCATGTATTTACTATGCAAATAAAAAATTGACGAGGGGAACATTGATTAAAGAAATAGGTTATACATCAGGTATTAAAGTAATTACCAGAAAGAGCAACCATGTCTTTGGAAGAGAGGCCTTGAGCAGCAAATTTAGAGGTGAGATTGCTGAGGTTAGATGTTGGAGGAGGAATGTCATTGTTTGCCTTTGTAAGGCTAGCGGTTTTCGCGTCTCTCCTTCCTAGTTTCACATCCCAATTTGGACCTCCCAACTATGAAATTGAAAGAAATTAAATCAAAATTTGAATTTGAATTATTATTGAGGCCCTGCTACAATTTTGTAATTTCAGTTTTTAACTACAAATTAATAATAATTAGCAAAACTATAATAACATTCTCTCCTATAGTTTTCTTTAGTTGGAAATGATGACCAGTCATTTTTTTATCACATAATCATAAAATTAATTTTGGAATTGTTGAAGGAGCTTAATTTGTAGATTAAACTTACAGTAACAACACTATCTCTTGCGGTAATTGCCAGAATATCAGCACATGAAACGACACCAGGGCATGCCTTCTCAACTGCAGATTTTATCTGATCAATTACTTCAAATCCTCTCACCGAGTTTTTGTTCGGCTTGGCAGTCTTCTCGCCAGTAAAAGTCGACGTGTCATCCAACAATATCGACCCGTCACAACCCTGAAAACACATTATATATATTAGCTCTGTCAGAAGGTAAATTATTTAAGCTAAAACCTATATACAACATGTATACCACCTTTTTTTTAAAACAAAAAAGTGTAATATCAGATGAAATATTTAATATAGGATTATATGTACATTAACAAAACAGTCGTGAAAGAAGAGTCGTAACAGGGAGGCACCCATTCGTGCCTCTTTCGATATTGCTGACGCCACAACACCTTTTACAGTGGTTAACAAATTGGGACATGTGTAGGAGTAATAACCAGTGGAGAGTTGTGCATTAGTAATTCCTAGGAGAAGAAAGAGGAGAGCTAAAGAGGCAAATGTTTTAGTAACAGAGGCCATTGCCAGAGGAGAAGGTTTACTGGTAAGAGAAAAGGGGGAGAGGAGATGTGTGTTTTGATGATATGAAAGATGGCAAGAATCAAGGCTATATATAAGGGGAGCATATGTATTTTATAAGTAATGATGCAGTCCCTTTCCAAATTTCAACACATGTTCCCCTCTTGTTATTTCAAAGTGTTATAATCATGTTGTAAACAAATAAATTAAATATAGAAAAGTAGCTGCTTAGTATCATTACCATATAGATTATAAGATCAAATTAATTATCCTTGTACTAAGTACTTTGAATGTAGGCATGACAAATTTGACGTTCAAAAATTGTCAAATTATTAAAAAAAATTTTGAAAAGCTTGACAGTTGCTGTCAATAAAAATAAATTGTCAAATTACTACCAAAAAATGCCATATCAATTCAGTTGTTTCAAATGATTGAGAAGACCTTTGATCAAACCCCATTATTAATTAATCACTAGCCACTATTTTCAAAGGAAACACGACAAAATCTATTTTGTACCTATTTCTTATCATGCAATTAAATGAATGGGCTCAGGATATGTGGGAGATTAAAAAAATTGCATATCTGGTAATGAAATAAATTGGAGTAAGAATTAAGTGTAATTGAAGACAATAGCACCTTATGTATTTAATTAATAAGTCTATATATATTTTTAAATTTCCTTATAAATGATCAATTTTGAGTATGCTTCAGCTATATTAATTTTATTTTCAAATGTCAGTTGAATAGAAAAAGACAAATTTAATTAATTAAAAAAAGGATTAAAATTTTGACACACAATTACAAAATAATAAGAAGATAAAATTCCCACTTCAAAACAATAAATTTCCCACATCAAAAGTCTCTATAACAAAACATTAAACAAAACTGCTTCTTTATTCTAAATGGGAGAGGGGGGTGTCCAATGCCCATCGGACAAAACTCAGTTTGATGAGTGGTTTCTACCATCCGATCCACTTCAAAATCTGTGTGCATCACTTTAATATCCGTGTTGTTTGCTTTAATATCCTTGCACATAGATCTTAAAGTAGATCGGACGGTAGAAACCACCCATCGCACCGAGTTTGGTCCGATGGGCATCGGACACCCCCTCTCCCATTCTAAATTTGCCTCACTAACTAGTATCAAACACCTTTTTAATGAAAAACATCTAACGGTCCAAATCAAATCCTACGAATTTACCAACAAACATTATCACTATATATTAGATGATGATAAGCAAGATAAACTTATATTGAAATGAGATAAAAGAGCAATAAAAATGTTTTTAGCGAAGGCATAATGTCAAAATGAATAATTTCTAATCTCAGTGTGTCCACAGAAGTTTTTTTTTTTTTTTTAGATTGGAAGAAACCAATTTACAGATACAGCTTTCTTAGTACAAGAGTCACTATAAATAAATATTTTAAATTTAAACAAAGTCAGGGGCTTTTCTGCATAAACACTCTATTTTAAAGTTTTCCGATCAAGGTGAAGGTCACTCAAGTTTGACTTTTAGGGTCATTTCACATTTTCACATACCTACTCTACAAAAAGGCTGACTTTGGTTGCCATGTATTGCCTAGCCACCAAAATGAAACAAATTAAATATTATATATTTAGACTTGATTTGCTTTGAAGTTAACTAAGTGTTGTCTTTTTCCTTCTCTAGTTCAGAAAAGTAATGCCTAACTGTAGTTTAGGACGGTTGACTTGGGTCAAACAAAGCGCCTCACCGACTACTTAAAAAATATCACATAATACGGATCCTCTGTGACGATTACTTAGAGATATATTGTGTGGCGAATTATCAACCTACTCATACATAATTCGCGATTAATTCGTTTTTTTTTGACATATCCGTATCGAACTCCGAATAAAATGCATATTTTAATTGACGAATTATTCGAGATAAAAATGAAAAAAAAAACAAAAAAAAAATTAGAAATGTTTTTTTTTTTCTATTTTTGAGGAGTTTTTTTTTACATTTGTTTTTGCTTCCTTGTTGTACCTTATCACTTCCGAATTATACTCGAATTATACTCCACCGAACCGAATCCGAACTTTTGATTTGTCACTATGCTTAGGAGCGAAGTCAGACTTTCTAACTATGGGGGTCAGTCATATAAAATTTTTCTTGCAGACTGAAATTTTCGAACTATGGAGTCAATCATATAAAATTTTCCGTAGAGAATGGGGGTCATTTTACCATTTTATGACATTTTACTGTAAATTATATATAAAATTATACATTAATAAAAAAAAATTGAAAAAAAATGGGAGTCAATTGACCCCCATAACCACTTACTATCTCCGCCTTCGACTATGCTCATACTATTGTAACAATATACACAATGAATTCGCAAATAATTCGAGTTTTATTCGTTTTTTGACATTTCCAAACCGAATTCCTAATAAAACGCAAAAGAAAAGCGTATAATATGTTTTATTTCGTGAATAAAATGCGAATCACGAATTATTTGCGAGAAAAATGCGAATTTTTTTTTGAGGTTTTTTTAGTTTTTTTTTTCATTGTTGTACCGAATCATTCCCGAATTATACGCGAATCACAAATTTTTAATCCCGCCAAATTGAACTTGAACTATTCGTTTGTCAATATGCCTCGTACTTCATTCCTACAGATGTTGGAGGATTTTTTATCATTTGCAGTTACTGTATAAAGAATCTGGATCATTCAATCCGTATTGACACAAATATTAAAGGGATCCGTAGATTTCAACCTTGAACCGAATTGATCTGAATTCCAATCAAACGGTTTGAATTCCAAATTTAAAATTCAATGTACTTTAGAGGATACAGACTCAATGTGGGAGGCCATGGATCGACCGATCGGCATTGAGAGCATCTCCAATAGTTATTGTTTTCTGGGTTGTAATCTGATGTGGCAATTGTTTTTTGGTTTGTTAGATTGTGAGAGAGTTTGTAAATTAGCAAATTTGCTTTAAAAGAAAACGTTTGCTTATTGTCAGCGTGGCAAATTGATTGGCTCAGATTTCTATATCAAATAATTGCAATTGCTGGGATGGAGTGATAAACAAATTATGAACCATTTAATTGTTAAATTTGATGGCATGGCTAATTTTAGTTGCTAAGCATTTGTTGGAATGAAAATGCTCTGACATGAATATTAGTTTGGATTCTGATTAGACAATTTGGATTCTAATTTAAATGAATTAAGTCTTATTTAACCTCAATAAATTCTGACTATAGAGATACATGCGTATATCTCTTTCCGTAAAGTGAGATTTTGGCTTGTGATTCTACATTGCTTTTGTATATATTACATTATTACTATGTTTATCTACGAAGCCCACTTCACTTAGTTTATAAGTATCTTAGTATAAACACATGAAAATAATGTCCATTTGTAAAGTAGCACTACACGCCAACAATTAATGTATATGACACTGGAAATATGACGAATATGATTTTTCAAATGAGCAATGAACTTTTTATAACAACCCTGTATTAAAAAAATGATTTATCCACAAAGTGCTTAGGGACTTTACAATATTAATTTATTTCAAAATGACCTCAAATTTATATTTTATCTTTAAACTTGTACAAGCACCATCCATCCATGTTTCAGCAGTTTGTTATGGGGGTCAAAGAGATATTTTTTTATTCATTATTACATCTTTATCATATTCAGTAAATATGTATGAATAAGATTTTTTTTTTTTCAATAACTTACCGGATATAGATATATTAAGAAAATAATTTCGTTAACTTATCAGGTTATATGATTAAAATAAGAACTCGTGCTCGTTATGGTATAATATAATTGATAAGTATAAAATCATTTATTGTAATTTTATATTCATACATTTAACTATATAATACATAATATTTTTGTTATGTGATTAGTTTATATGCAGCATTTTATATAGTTTTGTTTAATTAGCATTTTTTTAAACGATGGAATCAATAATATTTAATTATAATGTACTTGTTGTGTTAAAAATAATATATTTATTTGATTAGTATATTTCTTATTTAGATCACATAAGCTATTCCGTTAATTATTTATTATTTGTTCATTGTTCGTTAACATTAACAAATAAAATAAATTCATGAATAAGATTAATTTTAAACACCCTTGTTCAATTCTCTCAATTTGCTTCTACATGGAAAATCCCAATTTTAAGTTTTTTTTTAGTACGGCGATGAATTTATTCTTTAAATAAAATTCCCACACCATTTACCTACCATTTGAAAATCGTTTCCTTGTCGGTATTGTGGGGCCCACTCGCAGGCACTGGACAATAACATAAGAAAGGGCGAGAAAGGCCTCATTCTGCTTTTTCTGGTACTTTATGAAGTCTCTAATCCACGCTCAATAATGACAATACACGTTTGTGGATTTATGAAAGGGTGTTGATGTGAACCTTAACAATTTTGCAACATCTTAAGAAATTTTATTTGGTCCATCCAATTGTGCCATGATTTTCAGAGTAGGTGTTATTACCAGTCAATATCCAACCATCCCCTAAGAACTCTCCAGATTTTTATTTTTTTTAAATGTATTAAATATATTTTAAAGAATCAAAAAGATGAATTTTTTTTTCCGATGCCACATAAAGAATCAAATAATTGGTTTGATTTTTAAAATTTTGTATGCTGATCAGGTAATATTTTTAGCTAGAAATTAAAATCTGCATACAAACTCATAAAGGAGGTACGCGAGGAGAAAGAAAGATAGTGGAGAAAAATTGAGCTTCGACCGGATCTAACTAGAGGAGCAAATGAGAGATGAGTTGAATTATGTATAAAATTTGAGCAAAATTTTAATTTTTTTTTTGTCATTTTCAATTTGAAATGTAGAGGAGGTGAAATGATTGTATAATTTTTTTCCCCTTTCATTCCTTCCTATCCCTTTAATGAGATACTTAGGCCCTATTTGGCTGCAGCCCCGATTTTGCTGTTTACGTGGGAAAAAAAAAATCCCTCAGACTGAATTTTTTTTTCCCACGTGAACAATAAAGATCAGTTCAAAATTTTTTTGTTCCCGTGTCCATTCCTTTACCCAATATGCAGCCAAACAGGGCCTTAGGGCATGTTCGACAGACCATTGGGAATGGACATGACCACGGAAATTGAACTAAAAATCACTGTTCACGTGGAAAAAAAAAATTCAATTCCTATCGGAACAATGGAGCGGCCGAACAGGACCTTATGTAGTACAATCTTATGCAATTGAATAAATTATTCGATTACTAGAAAAATACTTATAGGAATCTAATTATTGATTCGATTTCGGCTAGTATATTGAACACAACTTTTCATCTTTATTCTGCCGGACAAAATATTTAATATATTTCTAAAAATAAAAATTTCTGTCCCTCCCTTCAAAAAGAGAAAAAAAAATTAGTGTGGCACCGTTCCCCTTCAACGACTTGTACCTTTTAGAAGCAAGCTGGTCTTGATTGGTACTTTTGGGTCTTACGTAGAAAGATTGACTCTCTATCTGTTTCTATGTCACTGGTACACATGTACAGACATAATTTAAATTTGGGATAATGCATTAATGCTTCATTTATCTCAACGGCTCACAGCTGTAAATTATTTGCCATAATAGGTCGCTCAACACTCAACAGTCAACACTGGCAACCAAATTGATAATCTTTTATATATGAGCCAAGGGTAACTTAGTACAAGAAAACAGCCGATTATTTTATTTCTAATATTAAAAAATAAATAAAGTTGTGATATTAAATCAGAAATAATTTTATTTACAGTCGAAACGTTGGATATGGCGACATATATTGTTATCATTTCAAATCTAACCAAGTGCTAATTTTGACAGTGTTTTTCCAAATTAGAATTTTTAAAATTAACCTGTGTTTCAAAAAGTGCGAATCCAAAACACTAAAAAATTACTAACGTTTCATTAAATTCAAAATGCCACCGTTCTCCTTGTTTCGAGTTACAACGATGATGCAAATCAATTTTTTTTTCCAAAAATAATTATTTAAATTGTACTTAATTTTTTACAGAAAAGCCCAAATGGGAATGGCCCAATTCATTCTTTTTAAATGGCACAGACAATACAGAGAAGGATAGATAGAGTAGGAAAAAACAAATTTGAATTTGTTTTTCTCACATTTAAAATCAACTCACAATTTTACACACTTCTTTGCAAGCACTCAGCAAACCAAACAAAATCCATATTTTCACAACTAAAAACCTTATTGCAAAGACAAACAAACAGAAAGAAAAAGACTACAAGAAGGATTGGAAAAGAATGACAAAAACAGATTAATTGATCTTTCTACAGTTCCTCCTGATCTCTCCCTTAGACCCGGTAAGCGGCTTTATATCGCCCATTTTGATCATCCCTTCGACAAAATCCGAGAAGAAAGCTTCCTGCCAGGTGCTATAGAGCAGCACTTGAAAATCCGCGGGACCTCCATTGAAGAGCTCTTGATCCGAATGGAGCAGACCGTTAAATCCAACAAGGTTTTGAAAATAGCTGTTGTCGAACCTCGTCTCGGTAATCAAATCCAAGGGGGCCAAGTTGTTGTCACCGGTGCCATTTACCGGGGGGCAAACGGATTGCCGGAAACTGGCAAAGAAGCCGTTTTTGTTCGAGTCCTGGTATATGTGCGAGCGAAAGTTGACACATTTTGCCTTACCGATTGTGTGAGCACCTATATATGATCAATCACATAATTATAATTAACATCAATAATTGGTTTTTCTAAAGTACAATACAAACCATCAGAGTGATTACATGTTTAATTAAACTAATCACACACTTCTTGCAAACAAAATTATTATATTGTGCAATCATGCACACTACAGCATGCATGTGTTTTATAAGAATTCATATCACCTAATAACACCTTGTTTGGATGCACGTGTGTAATTCGCATTCAACTTTTTTTTGTCACAAATCTACAACAGTTACTAAATTTCTTATTAATCTTCGAAATTTTAATCAATTAAATAAGAAATAAGACGAAAAAAATTTAATTTATTTTCACTCATTAATCATTCAAATATAAAAATGTTAAATATGTTAATCTTTCTTTCTTTCTATTCCATTCTATTCATTTTTACTTTCACCTCTTTCCTTCCTTTACTCTCCATTCAAACAAGATGTAAGATAACAAAATATTTCTATTTAGATCTAAAACATCCTATCAAAATCAGCACAAATATTAAAGAAGCTCTGTGCATTCCACCTCGAATCGAGTTGGCTCGGATTCTGATCGACGGTTCAGATCTAGCCAGGAATATTCTGTTACCACAGCGGATATGGACTCTGTTTTATAATTGTTTGTTGTTTGATCATGTATCTTATAATTGCTATATATTGTGCCAAAGGACTAGGAGACATCACTTTCTCACTTTTTGGCAACTGCACAGTTAATGACATAATGGGTTGTCTTATTAGAACAAACTTATTAATGATAGTATATTTATTAAATAAGATAATTAATTTATAGTCTAGATTTGAGTTGGCCAGTTAAAGTTGCCTACAGAATAAACTTAGCCTCAGTTAGAAAAAAATTCTTATATATTATCACTATACTCAAGGCTACTATAGGCGTGCTAAATTGCTAAATTTATTAATTAGCACTTATACATTTAAGGCACCATAAAATCTTTTAATTTCCATACATAAGAAACAAGAGATCTATCTGCATTTAACATTATATGCAAATGAGAACATACTTCTACCTAAATTAGACTTTATATCACCAAATGTTTTGGCATCTTATCGCAAAATATAAGAAAAAAATTCACATTTTTTTAAATTACCCACCAACACAACTCTTTCGTTTATGGGTGTGTGTGTTTGTGTCGTCACTGTCAGTAAGTAATAAGAACTATTTGTAACAGCAAAGTGTATAATTAAAAAAAAAAAAAAGTTGGGTATTTTTATGTCCTGACCCCTGAGTAATAGAATAATTTCACAAATATAAAATTACCAGAGAGAGCAATCATGTTCTTAAGAGAGAGGCCTTGAACAGCAAATTTAGAGGTAATAGTGCTAAGACTAGATGTAGGTGTAGGCAAGTCTTTGTTTGCCCTGGATCTACTTGCTTCTCTTGAGTCTCTCCTTCCAAGCTTCACTTCCCAATATGGTCCTCCTAACTACACAAAATT
Source organism: Carex arenaria (assembly GCA_964058825.1). Classification (NCBI taxonomy): domain Eukaryota; kingdom Viridiplantae; phylum Streptophyta; class Magnoliopsida; order Poales; family Cyperaceae; genus Carex; species Carex arenaria. The sequence goes on along the minus strand of CAXKVW010000100.1, from coordinate 264,257 downwards.
GCATAATTATTTAGTCATTGTCAACCTCATGTTATATATCTCCTCATCTATGGTCAATAAAGTGTGTTATTAATTGAGAAAACACTTTTTTTCTTTCACTTTCAGTAAATAAATATAGATTTTTGACTTGTGTAATATTTTCACTTAATTTTTTTGTAACCAAAATTAAGTAGGATTTCATACATGTTCCAATTTTTTTTATTGGATTCTTGAAGAAAGCTATCAAAAGTTGTACTTACAGTCACAACACTGTCTCTGGCAGCTACTGCCAAGATATCAGCACACGACACGACACCGGGGCAAGCCTTCTCGACTGCTTGTTTTATCCGATCAATAACTTCAAAGCCCCTTAATGAGCCATTGTTGGGCTTCGCTGTCTTCTCTCCGGTGAAGGTCGGTGTGTCATCCAATAAAACCGACCCATCACAGCCCTTAAACATAAATTACACAATGTTGGAAATGAACCAATGTTGCAATTAGATGTGAATTAAGATTTATGAGTTATATTCATAGAAAATGAACACAACAATATATCATAATATGGAATATATTTTATTAGGACAAATAATTTATATATTGGCCATTACTTCATTTAAAAACTTTGTCATGTACGTAGAAACAAATATAATTCATTATGTGTAGAAATAATTTTGACTTAAAAAAAAGAAGATTAAAACTATAACTAGGAAGATGTATATTGATAGATATACCTTAACAAAACAGTCATGGAAGAAAAGCCGTAGCAGCGAGGCGCCCATTCTGGCGTCGTATGCTATTGCCGACTGAATGACGGCTTTCACAATGTAGGTAACTTGGGGGCATGATGAATGGTAATAATTTGGGTACAATTGACCACTAGAGCATTCAAGGAAGAAGAAAAGAAACAAGATCCCTGATAAGACTTTAAGGATGGAATTATTGTTAGCCATTGTTATATTGGAAGAGCAAATTAGTTATAGTGACATTATATTATACACTTGGCTATTTATATACAAGAGAAATGCCTTGCTAACTAGATACATAAATGTACTTTTGGTTTGTTGAATAACATGAACCATCAAGGAGACATAAAAAAGCTTGGAAGTTGGGCTTGATAGGGATGCTATTGTAATATTTATTTATCCAAAGATAGTAAGATTAATTGACTATAGCTTTTGCACAAATATATGTCATCATTTAGAAAGACAACATTAAGAACATTAATTAACAATATCATATCATGCTCTAAGTAAATTTCAATGATTAATCTGTAAATATTATTTCTCTCACTCTAAATATGCAAGAAATTTTGAAAGAGGTCAAAATTATTAAAGGATATATAGCTTCTTAGAAATAATGATATCAACTCAAACCTATTATTAAAGGATAAATAATAGGTTGATAATATAGAATCATTACCCAAAACAGATGTATCTTGATCTACTTATGAAAAGGTTAATTGGATAGAAGCAGGCGGATCAAATGTTATTTTCCATGCAGATAAGATTTTGATATGTTATTTAATTTGAATAGACAACTTTCTAAGATAATTAAACAGGAAAATAACCACTTCATTTAACATCCTCAGCAATACAGCGTCCATCACCGACTTATGTTTCTCGTGTCCTTTGCAAACGACATCAGAACCATCCTTTAAAAAAAAAAAAGAGGAAATAATTAAGAATCTAAATTAAAAAAAAGGGTTCGGAACCTAGTTGTTTTATATTGAAAAATATGAAAAATAATTTCCTCATTATCTTTTTTGCCTTCCGAGGCTTGATCCCGTGAATTGATTTGAAATTAGATCGAACTTTATGATGAGCATTTTAATGTCATATGTATGAAAAGTTTGCATGTTTGAAATGACACAGAAGCTGGAGTTCATTAAAAAAAAAGACGCACAAGATTTTCCTCTACTAATTTTTTTTTTTGATGAATTAATAAGTTCTCTAACACTTGTTGAATCTGTCACAATTTATCATGGGGTTCAAATACTTCTACTTTTGATAACTATAAAGTCTTAATTTTTAAATTTTAATAGAATTTAAAACTTAAATGTCAAAATAAAACTGTTATATATGATATGTATAATTTTCTCTATGTACATGTGAAAGATTATGATATTTTGATTTTATCTTTAGTGGAATCAAGAGTTTGTAAAAATATACTAATGTGAACAATTTCTGATCATTGTTTTTTTTTATTTATTGATTCGTATAAAAACAAAATAAAAAAAGTAATATTTTTATGCATGCAAATTGATTTGACGACACGTAAAGTGATTAATTTTTCAACATTGTTTTTTTAATTATAATTTATTTTATAATAGTTTCTTATTTTTTAGTATATTTTGTCATTATTTTACACGAACTAACTTAAAACTTAAAAACAATAAATAAATGTGATCAGTCATGTCACGTGTGGTAACAATATGACCATTCACATAACGTGACTGTTCATAACTATTTTAATCACGTCACTAAAAAGAGAATTGATCATGTGACGTGACATAACCAAATCATAATATATTTATTATGTCATGTCACGTATTTTCTTATTTATCATGGAGGTTAAAGTCGAATTTAAATATGTATTAATTTTAACTGTCATATGAATCAAAACTGTCTCCACAAAATCTCAACATGAAATCGAACGAAGTCGATTGAACGCTCCCATGTACGTAATTGCGTTATTGGTCGAATATGATATAAATTCGTCAAATAGAGCGTACATAAAAGATTGAAGAAATGAATGATACAAGAAAAAAATTTCCTTTCCCGAATTCATATCACACGAGGAAGCTGAAAATTTCTGTTTGGATCCAAACTGCTCAACGAATATTAAAGATTACTCATCTCCAAAAAAAAAATATTAAAGATGACCGGGCGTCACTTCGGACTGAATTGGTTCGAATTTGATTGAACGAGTCAAATCTAAACAGAAATAATCTGTTACCTCTCGGAAAGAGATCACCTGCCTCCCGGGGACAGGATTTTTCTACTCCCAGTGTGACTGACACGTGGATCCAGACGAATTTAAACATTTAAAAATTAGTTTTAATTTTGCTGTGGGTCTACATATCAGTGACTTAGGGGCAGGAAAATCCTGCCCCCTAGAGGGCAGAGGATTCGGTTCCATTACCTCTCTGAGATAAGGATTCCACGGGTGCGTATCCTCTGAGATATCTCAATTTTTGAGTGACAGACGTGTCTGGTGTCTATTCGGGGGGAATGTGGGGCAGTATTACTTGAGCTTTGAGATTCGTGCAAAACCTATTTTAACGATTGAGATATTCCAAAAAGTCAAGCAAAGTTTGAGATATCTCAGAGGATGTCATGCGAATTCGGACTCTACTCAGTCGGAGAAGCTGACACGCGGACGCTTGCCCAGCGACTGGAGAATGGGACCGTTGTCCTCCGTCGGATCGACTGCGACTTATCAGATTTACGGTTCTTTGTGAAAACCTCTGTTACATTTTCTGTGTAGGCTTCGGTGAAGCATGCAGTGTGTACTGTGTAGTGTGTAGCATAGTGACAAATGAATAATTCGGGTTCGGTTCGGCAGGACTAAAAATTCGTGATTCGGGAATAATTCGGGTATAATTCGGATATAATTCGGGAATAATTCGGAAATAATTCGGAATTGTACATTGAGTTTGGACTGGAAATTTTAGTCTGGCCGTAATTCGTTGAGACTTTAGGGATCCAGACTCGTATTTAGGGATCCGAAAATTTTAATTAGAGACACCAACCTGATAAAGTTTTATTTTATTGTTTCGGTTCAAATTGATGCACACTAATATGGTCTGAAGACATAAAAAAAAAAAATAATCATCTCATTAAATTAATAGACTGCTTCAGAGTTTTCTTGAGTTCATTTAAAAGACATTAAAATACTAAATGATTAAAAGGCTGCTGGGCTAAAGTCAGCCTTCGTCAAGCCAATTCGGCTGATATTTCTCACAAAAGTTAAAATCGCATCACTTTTTAATGAATGGGTCCCACTGTCATATTTACCTTCTTCTCTTTGCTCCCTTTTCTCTGTCCCGTTTTCGATCTATTCTAGATCCATTCTTCACCCCATTTTTTGTTGAATCTCAAATATGTTTTGAACCGAATTTTTCCCGAAATGATACAACAGTTCTATAGTTAAACCTGACCGAATTTTTAAGAATAAAACGCGAATAAAACGCGAATAAAACGGAAAATTCGTAAAATTCGCGAATAATTCGTGAATTGACCGTATAATTCGCGAATCAACGTATTAAACGCGGATTGATCCGCTGATGGCTCAAAAACGTTTAATTCGCGAATTATTCGCGAATTAAACGCGAATCTTGTTACTGTGGTGTGTAGTTGCGTACCATGATATTTTAAATTAATGGGCCCCACCACTCTAGTTTTTCTAACCGTGATCGTCTCCATATTAGAAACTAGGGATGAACCTAAGCACATGCAAGTTTAGGAGCCAGATTTATATTTCAAGTATTATAATTCTTTTTAACTTTTAATTATTGATCTAACAAATATAATTTATTAGTTTAATAAATATCTAGGTTATATCAATTACGATATAATATATGTAGCATTATAGTTTTTTTTTTTTTTTAAAAGCTACAAAATAGAATGGAGTGAAGCAAAATTGTCAGAGGAAAACATAATTGTATAGTTATTTTAAACAAAAACATATTTTTTTTAATTTATTTTGAACAAAAAGTATGAAAAAAGAAACATCGGATCAGAGACACAGAATCAAACTTTCGAATAATAAAGGTTAAACACACATTGAGTTCAATCATATAAATTTTTTCAACGAAAAATTCAGGAGTAGAACTAGGGTGTTCCTACGTTCACTAAACCCCTTTGTAAACTCAACTCTAAAATATATTGGATTGGATTCAAACGACGAACCCAAATCGTTAAAATCCTTCTACCTTACGAGTGATGCGTCTACATGCAAAAAATTTAAATTTTAAAATTTATTTTGTATAGAGTGAAGTGGTCAAAAGGTGTCAAAAAAATAAATGTATTAAAATTAATTTATAAATCTTTTAATTTTGATCATTTTATTTCATACTAAATTAATTCGAAAGTTTAAATTTTTTACATGTAAATGCATCACTCATAAAGTAAAAGAATTTCAACGAATCCAAATTCATTGTTTGAAGTCAATCTGATAAATTTTAAACTTGAGTTCACAAAAAAACTTAGTGAATTTAGAAACACCCTAGTTGTACTCAAAATTCAGATTATTTTTACAATACACACCATGACCCCCATCCATTCATTCTACTTAATGGAACCTGATATTGATCGAACGGCTCCAGTTTGCTTCAGCTTGTATTCTGAACAATTACAGATCCCATCGGAAGAAATATTTTCGTGTTTTTATAATTCAGCCCCCATAAAGTTTTCTTATTGGTATTATGGGAACAAGATTGAATTGTTTTTCATGCAAATATCGTAGCATATAAATTTCGACGTGGGATGGATTTGCTCTGTGAATATTCACCTCATATTATTGAGAAAAATGAAACTAATATCAAAAATATTTTTAAATTTTGTATTGATAGTCTTTTGTTTGTTACAAGCAGCAAGCTCTAACTTTTACATCATTGATGGTTTTTTATTTTTGTATTTTTTTTTTCTAACATAAAAAATATATTGCTTGCATCCTCAAAAGAAAATTATATTATGTTACACAAGCGAACAAAGCTACGCTTATTATTTCGATTTTTTTTTTTAAATCCACAATGGGGTGATCCACATTTTTATAGTTACGCGGGGAACTATTATTAATTTCCTCCAAACAGTTTTACAAAAAAAAAAATTTCTTCTTAAATAAAAAAAATCATTAGTTGTTGAGTTGGTTGTTAAATAAAAAAACAGCTTCTGTGCTTCTAGAAAAAAAAAACATGCATTTCTATATTTAATGTTTTTATTGTGTTTTTTCAATATATCACTTGTTTTTTTAATTTCTGGTTCAATTGAAATTATAATTTTTGTATAGGTTTCGAAAATCCTTTTTTTTCAAAACATATCACCATCAAAAGATAACATAGTTGCAGCGAAACTCGAATAACGTAACAGTCCTTAGTCCTAGTTCTTTTAAAATTGGACAATGATAGTACCGTAAAAAATGGATAATTTTTTTTTTTTGTTTCAATCCGACCGACTTGCTTAATACAAAGAAGAATGCTGAATGAATATAATTGAAAAGGTGAAATTTTTGGGCATTGTTTGTTAAACAAAATAGCAATAATAACAAAATATATTTTTTTCATTCCAATGCAATTTTGCCATAAGTTGAAATTGTAAAAAATGGCTTATAACTGATAGTGTTAATTAAATTAAAATTCTTTTAATGTATTTCAGCTAGCTCCAGTGAAAATGTACATACTTTTTAAAAGAAAAAAAATGAAGGTCATTCCTTCAATTTTAATTTAATGTACGTGACACTAGAGATGTCAAAAGTTATATTTTTTCGTAAAAATGTAAATAAAAATATTTTAAGCTCGGTTCGGAACACTACTCGTAATTTATTTCAATTCAATAAAATTTAATACAGATGACATTCATATGAACTTCATTGATCAAATTAAAATGGAAATGAATTAATTTTTTTATTAGAAAGTCTATATAATATAAAGAAAATGATTTCACACAAGTAAAAATGACACTTTTATCCTGTTATTATTTGTCCCAAAAAAAATACAATAAGTCCCCTTAATTACCATATCACCCGGCCCATTCACTCTTAACAAAAAGCCTTCAAACAATATTTCATTAATAAATAAAAAAAACTATCAAACTCCAAATTGAATTTGTTCACAAACCATTAGAGCATTTAGTTTATCTTCCTGCAATTAATCCTGATCTCACCCTTATTTCCAGTAAGTGGTCTCACATCTCCCATCTTGATCATGGCAGCCGCAAAATCGCCGAAGAAAGCAACACTATCACGACTATAGATCTTCACAAGATTAGTGGTATATGTCGTGTTGAGAAGCTCCATATCCGAGTGGAGCAATCCTTGGTTGATCAAGATGTTCTTGAAGAAGTAGTTGTCGAAAAACATTGTCGTCTGAGGGTCAAGCGGGGCGAGGTTGTTGTCACCAGAGCTATTTGTTCGGGGGCATACTGCTTTTCTAGCCATTGCTAAGGTGGGGTCGATGTTAGAGTCGTTGTAGATGTGCGATCGAAAATTCACACACCGTGCAAGTCCAATTGTGTGAGCTCCTATTGATCAAAATAGTTGAGAAATTTAATTAGTGTGATATGGGCTTTGTTAAGTGAGGAAGAAGAAGAAACTATAATTTCATTTTTTGTGGAGGAGTGTAGTGTAATTTCTCAGTTGTTTACTTGTTTATTTGTATCTTTGAATTTGTGATTTAAAACTTATTCTTGTCTAATACTTGTGTTGTACAAACTCAGTGTACAATCTAATATCAAAGCGCGATTTAATATATATGGACTAATATAAAAATTATGTCTACCTTAACGGATAAAATTAAATATTTACTTTTTTAAGGGAGGTCACATATTTTAAATTAGTGTCCATTAATAATAATGAGTTAAAATGGTTTTAATTCTGACGTCATGCTCAAATCAAATATGTACTGATATAAAATAGAGCTTGATCACATCTGTGAACAATAAAATTATTTGAAACTCTTATCATTAACTTTCAAATAATAAATAAAATATGATGACACTATGGTACTTTGCAAAGCATGGATCAATATGTGCTATAGATTCATATCTTTATTTATAGATTTAAATAGTTGATCTGAATCATTAAACATGATCTCGATATGAGAATGTGCTAAGAGACCAATTTTTATATATTTTAGAATTTTTACTAAATTTAAAGGTAGGTAAAAAATCACTACTTTTTGGATAGTCCAAATTTTTTATATCAAGTGGTATTCTATTTATCTAATTTTTTTTTGTAAATATTATCTTTGGTTTTCATATACATTTTTATATAGAGATCATGTTAAGCAATCTATTACTGTTTGGACTTACGAAATGAAGATATTAATTTCTAACACGGACTGACCCGCTTTGTAATGTGCCATAGCTTCACTCATAAAATATTATTCAAAATTGAAGAAATAAGTTTTTAATATATTTTTAGGAATATAAGTCCTATACATATCTATAAAATTTCATATAATTTAAAAACTTTCTTATAATGCATCATAAATCTTCAAATTCGAACTTTTGAATATCTAAACTGCCATAAAATATATAAAAAATAAATTTTTTTAATGTATAAAAAATTTAGTATATAAAATATATAAAAAATCACATTAAATTTTAATGTCTACAAAATGAACTTTATATATTTTCATTTTTTTTAATGATTGTTCCCCACCAACCCTCTCCCTACCGTGATTTTTATTCATGCCCACTGTTCACCTAAATCCGCCAACTCTGCCCATAAAACCTGAATTCTATCAAAACTACCCAAACCGGCTATCTAATAGCCGGTTCCTAATTTTTATTAGGAACCGGCTATTAGATAGCCGGTCCTTAATTTTTTTTTTTTTTTTTTTGAAAAAAGTTATAAATTTTTTTATTAAAGTTTTAAAAAAAATTGATATGTTTCTTTGAAATTGGATAGAAAAATATATAATTTAGTTTATTAGAAGGACTAAAACAAATAATCCTGATAAATATTTTTTTATTATAAGGACTAAAACAAATAATCCGGATTAAATAGTTAGATTGCTTGACCTCTAACAATTATTTAAAAAAAATAACAATATGAGTTATATTTAAAATTTACATGTAATTTTTTTTTATAAATTATTTAATTGTAAGTGTTATCATTTTTTTTGCATAAACGGATATATCACGTTCAAAATAAAATTATTCATCAAATAAACATGCTTTCATTTTAACTTCTTTAATATTATATAAATTTGCCAATTTTTTTATATCATGTTTCATAATTATGATATCATGTTAACTTCATAATTTTTGATATCATGTTTCATTTTAATTTCATTTTAACTTCATATTTTTTGATATCATGTTTCATAATTTGCAAAGAGACGCCTATGTTTCTTAGAATCAACGGAACTAGTAAACTATATTATAATTACAGGATTGCTAGAGCATATACCTTCCAGTCCTTGAAATCGAACCGAAAGACAAAATGCTTGTATGAGACTTCTCCTATGGCAATTGCACTTGCTACTAGTGTATTTCTCAGTGCTGAAAAGTATTTTTTAACATAAAAAAACTCAATTGAGACACTAAAAATCTTAAACTTAATTTTTGAGGCACTAAACGACGTTTTTTGGCGATTCTGATTTTTCCGGATACCCGCGGTAAATCCCCGGGTGACGGTCACCACCGTCTCCTCCTCCCCTTTCCGAATTGGGGTTATACGCACAAATCCGACTTTCCTAACAAAAGTTATTGCCGTTTAAAGTTAAAAAAGAAACGATATTTCTAACTCTTGATTCATTTCATTTTTTTTAAAGTTATGACCGTTTTATTTTTTCTAATAACACACAATAAAATATTTTACTTTTTCTTACAGTCGCAAAAAACCTGATCTGAAAAATATTGATCCGGATTATTTGTTTCAGTCCTTCTAATAAACTAAATTATATATTTTTCTATCTAATTTCAAAGAAACATATCAAAAAATTCTAAAACTTTAATAAAAATAAAAAATAAATAAATTACATGGTAACAACTTGTAAATGGATGACGATATGCTCATATTTGCATTAAAATATCATTCGGAGGACAAAACAAATTTTACATGGTAACAACTTGTAAATGGATGATGATCTGCTCATATTTGCATTAAAATATGATGTCCATATAAGCTAAAAATGAATGGTTGGAAGCAAACGCACTGGATTTTGCCACCTTACGGCCTTTATGGGACTTTTTCCAAAAAAAAAAAAAAAAAAAAAAAAAATTAAGGACCGGCTATCTAATAGCCGGTTCCTAATAAAAATTAGGAACCGGCTATTAGATAGCCGGTTTGGGTAGTTTTGATAGAATTCAGATTTTGTGGACAGAGTTGGCGGATTTAGGTGAACAGTGGGCATGGATAAAAATCACGGCTCTCCCTATAGGCCTCTAGTACTGTTTTGACATATGGGACACGTAATCGCCAACCTACCTTATAATATGAAATTATTCAACGAGCAAACTAAATTATATACACCAAACTGATCCGTACTGACAACAACCAATAACCATGCACCAATCCGGACCCACCTATATCGTGGTTTGTCAGTATCACCTAAAGCCAAAGGCAACGAATACAAAATTTTGATATGTTTGGTCGCCCAAAGAAAATACAAAGTCCACATTTTTATTAGGCATTGGCGATTACGTGGAGCCAACATAAATAACCGAAGGAGCCAACATACTTAGGAATTCGTATCCTCTGCATTAACTCAAAGGGAATCTTTTGAATTAATAAATCTCAACCGTTCAATTTGTTTCAAGATTCGTGCAAAGTAGATCCGTACTAATATTAAAAAGCCCCCATGTCATAGGCAGGAGCCGAATTGGCTCCGTTTAAAATCAAACGGTTGAGATTCATTAACTAAAAAAATTCTTTTTTGAGTTAATGCCGAGGATACGCGTTCCATACTTAGTAGAAGGAGACAAGATTTTCAATAAGATATAACTTTATAGTTAATTTTAATATAAGAATAGTTTAAAAAAATTAATTTTGTATAATAAGTTTTTTGTTATATTATAATATCTCTCCATTACAACGCTCGGGCATAATATTAATAATTTGATAATTATTTTTAGTATAGTTTTATAAAAAAAAATGAGAAAAATATATATAAATGATTAGTATATTTTTTTATAATTTTTTTCTGAAAAAAAAATATACAAATGAGTATTTTTTTTTTTTAGCCAGGAAGGAGGCAAGTTTCTCTTGACTTTAGATGACTCCATCAATGATTGCTTGCAACTTTCTTTTAAATAAAAGATGCTCAAATTTCTTTTGATAAATCTATCTGAAATTTAATTGCCGCAATGAAATTCTAAGAATGCAACCAAGAAATATATCAATTAACAAGTGACTTCAGTATAGGATGCATCTAGATGCATACAAATATAATGAATTTAACATATATATGTTTTATCTTTTATATTGTTTCATACAGATACATGATCTATAATATGATTTTCAAATCCAAAATCACTACGGTTAATTTTCACAAGAGGGGTTGAATTAGTAAATTTGTAGCTTACTGATGGTATAATTCCTAAAACACTTGATAAATTAAATTAACATAATTAATTTTCAAATGTTTTGAAAGGGTTACATCCCCTTACTTTTAAGGAAGCTCTGACCTTGTATTTACATCTATGAGCAAGTTGTTTCAAATAAATTAAATTGGAAATTTTGGCAGAAAAAAAAATGTGATTTCAGTATGTATTTGTAAACTGTTTTTGAAAATGTAACAATCCAAATTGAATTTGGATAATTTTTAAAAATTGATTTTGTGGCTAAAAAAAATATTATTTGTATGGGAGGTCGTATGTTTGGAATTCAAATGACAAGAGTTTTTTTAATATATAAATAGTTAAAGTAGAAGACTTACCTACATATTGTCTTAAAAAATAATCAAATGAATATGCATATTTTATATAGATAAAAATTCAATTTCCAACTTTTCTAAAAAAAATAATTTACGGTTTTCATAAGAACAATTTTCACACTTTCTCGTTGTATAAAGAAATTCCCACCTCGCACTGATCGAGGATAATAATAAGATTGCAACACAAAAGCGACACGGATTACATGCCTCCAGTTTTCTCTAAATGGAATTTTCCAGCATTTTACTTTTGATAAATGATACCGTTCAAACGGTTTGGTTTGTTCGGCTTTCAACCAAACCGATTTTTTTGGTTTAAATGGTTTGGTTTTTCGGTTTAAATGGATCGGTTCGGTTGAACTTTTGAATTATTTCGGTTTAAATAGATCGGTTCAGTTTAGACTTTTCAAAACCGACTAAACCAAACCGTCCGAATTATATTGGTTCAAGTATTATTTATATTTTGTTTGATTCAATTGTTGCTTCTTTTTTTCATTTTAGTTTAAATATTTTAGAGCATCTACATATTTTGTATAAAATTAAACAGCTTGTATATGAACATGTGTAAATTTCGTTAATAATAACACTAATAGGTTTACTTCGGTTTGAACCGAATAAACCGAAATTTACTTCGGTTTGTTCGGTTCGGTTCTGCTTTTGAAAACCAAAATTTTTTTGATTTAATTATTTTAGTTCGATTTCGACCGAACCGACTGTTTGAACACCTCTAAATGATACTGTATATATGCATAATAAAGAAACTCTCTCCTTTTAAATGAAATGGAGACTACCGGAATAAAGGTAACATGCATCATGCTTGCCGAGTTGCCGACATTTATTAATTATACACGCACCACCCTTGACTTCAATTGTTCATGATGATGATTGATTAACCTTTTTAATCAGCATTTTGGTAAATTTTTAATATTATAGGTTCTCATCTTCTAAACACTTCTAATTTTTTGGTAAATTTTTATAATAAACAATTAATTAAATACTAAATCATACTGACATTCAAGTGTGGAATTTAGAATTGAAAATGATAAATGTGAATTTATAAACATGCTTTATGCAATTCCTAATATGCATTTTTTAGGACTGAAAAAATGAATTTGAAAATTCAAAACAGCTATTAAAATATGTTTTAATTTTAACAAAGCGTGGCGTGTAGCTAGCAGATGTTAATTAACCGTTGTGTTTAATCGAAATAGACTAATGTATTTTTGTTTAATAGTTAGTTGCATTTTATAATTCTTTAAAAACTATATTGAAAATATTGAGGAATAAGTTACTGAACTAGTTATCATTTGTGATTTAAAATCATGCATTTATGTTTACTCCTATTGATAAATACTTTCTTTATTTTTAAGTGAACTACTATCACAATATGTTAAAATCATATCATAAACCAAATCACACATGTGATCTAAAATTAGTTGGTTGGTTTGTCCATTCTGTCAAATTACTCTCATTTGTTATTTTATTTTTCTGGCAATTAATCACTTGATGCAGAAAGCCTTGCTAATTGTGACAGCTGTACCTTTTTCTGATATTTCAAATTGCTGTCTTTTTTTTTTTTTTTTTTTCTTTTGGTCACTTTTTACCTAAGTAACATTAATATGATTAAAGGTCTATATATGTATCATTCTGGCATAGTGTTGTGATTTCCTCTTTAATAAATTAATATGATTATTTAGTTGGCTTAATTTTCTCGGAAGACACTTTATTGATGTAATTGCTAAATTAAGTTTTTTTTTTTTCAAAAAAATACTTAATTTTATATTACCAGTATGCATCTTGAAATATCAAGGTATACATTATGTAATCTACAATAGTCGAGTGTGTATTTTATGACCCGTTTGAAAATTATATTGAAAATATTGAGTGAGTTAATGAATTAGTTATCAAATGTGAATTTAAATCATGCATTTAGGAATTAATTACCGTATTAATGAATACTTTATTTATTTATTTTTCATGTAAACTACTGTCATTAACATTATATCATAAATCAAAGCATGTCATCTAAAAGTAATTAGTTGGTTAGTTACGTCGAACTTTTCAAATTACTGTCATTTGTTATTTTCACTGGAAATTAATCACTTAATTAAATGCAGAAAACCTTGCTAAAATGTGACAGCTGTACCTTGTTATGATATTTCAAATATACTCCTTTTTTTTATGTTTGTCACATTTTACCTAACCGTCACAATGTACCTAGCCTCTTCTGATGTAGTATGCATTTCTGAATTCTGACTAGAGGTTTGAAATCTATAATATGTATTATACCGACATGGTTTAATTATGATTCCATTTAATAAATTAATTTGATTATTTGGTTTGCTTAATTTTCTCGAAAGGCACTTGACTTTACTAACTATTATCTACATTGATCAATCAAACTTCATTGATGAAAAATACTAAATTCTAATTTTTGTTTTCAAAATTGGATCACTTTCTAAATTTTCAATATAACTTACAACTTTCCTGTTAATTTTCCAAATATCATAATCATTTACATATGCATAGATAAAATGATATAGATCATGAGGTGAGGTGTAGATAATTTATTTTGACATTGAATTTTTAAATGTTATTAAGTAATTAAAGTTTAAATATAAAAATACAATGAAGACATTAAAAAATGGATGCATATATATATATATGAACACTTCTCTTTTTAAATATATAGTCAAGGGATCAGTAAGTTAAAAAATAACTAAAACTAAATTATTTAATTAATTACCAGTGAGAGCAACCAAATCTTTGGTGGAGAGGCCATGAACAGAGAAGTTAGAGATGAGGCTGCCAAGACTAAATGATGGAGCAGGTATAAATTTCTTCACACTGGATAGGCTTGCTGTTTTTGAATCTCTTCTTCCCAATTTGACTTCCCAATAGGGCCCACCTAGCTGCAATATTTGCATGCATTATATAGCACTTACATTATAACAGAAAAAACAGAACAAAATTAAATGTTACCAAAGTACAGGAATTAATTAAAGTACTTTATTAATTCTGACTCAATATAAACATTTTTGTTTTCTTAAGATGAGACATGGCTCAAAATTCTCAAGTTAAATTAATCTAGTGCAGATCAGACTGCAGTACAAACATTTTATTCTATCATATACCTTTTTTTTTATATAGCGTATATTTTTTTTTCGAAATGGTTTTATCCTTGGAGAATAATATTAGTTTTAAAGTAATGTTTCAGTACATCACAATTTTAGAGAAAATTTATTAATTAATTTCAATCATCTCATGAAATAAAGATAAGTGGAATTTTTTTTCTCTATAATGTATACATATTATATACATGAAACATGAGAAAACTTGATGTAAGTTTAACCAATTCATCAAATAATGTAAAATTTGCAACAATCTGTGTTTAACAGGCATTTGATGGAACATAAAAAATATTATAATTGCATGAATATTAAAATACAACAAATCTATAAGAAATAAAAAATGTTTATAATTTTTCTATTTTAAAAATTAGTTTGACATAATATGAAAATCATTATCAAGGTTGTCAAATAAGTCGTGTAATCATATTTTAAAGTGATAAGGTGAATTTTTTATACAATATTATGAGCAAATCTACTACAAGAATGGAACAATATCTGCGAGGATAAAATAATACTATTGCTGAGGGTACACTGACAAAAACGTGTTATTTCTGAACGTATCAGCAGGGGCGGACCCATGTACATCCGGGGGGGCTGCTGCCCCCTGGATTTTGAGTTTCAGTGGAGATCGGGACGTTTCGATCGAAAATCCTGGTTCCGTCACTGTTTTTTGCCCCCCTGGATGTTTGAAATTTTTTTTGCCCCCTGACAAAAATCCTAGATCCGCCCCTGCGTATCAGTATTACCGATAGAAATATCCGCAACAATACCGTTGGCAAAATAAACACTTTTATCCTCGCAGATATCCATATATACTAATCCAAACCATACTTAAGGGACCATACATTTATAGATAGTTATGCATGTGCTAAGAAAATTATGTAGTTTAATTTCATATTGAAATATAAGACTTGTATATATACTGACAAGGACAACACTATCCCTTGCAGAGATGGCAAGTATATCAGCACAGGAAACAACAGCTGGACAAACTTGCTCTACTGCTGATTTAATCTGGTCAATCACTTCAAACCCTCTAACTGAGTTGTTGTTTGCCTTAGCCGTCTTCTCCCCGGTAAATGTCGGCGTGTCATCCAACAGTATCGATGCATCACAACCCTAGAATTACAATAAAAATTAATAATATATGTTGAAAACTATGAAAAAAATAAAACTTCCAAGAAACCTTGAAAAATAAAGATATTCAAACTTTGAATTAATACATCATAAATTAGATGATTAATTAGTGTCTGGTTTCAACCTTCAAGGTTTTACGTGCCAGTGGCCATACCAATAAACATCAATCTGTTATATAAAAGCTAAAAACATACTAATTAGTAACTAAGCATTACTTCATGTGTAAATCCTTGCTAAAGATGATATAATACACCCCAATACCAGTTAAAGTTTTGTATCTCGACTCATAAATATATTGAACATATGTATATGGTAACTAGATGAACAAAATGAATGTATATACTATAGATAAGATAAGCAAAGTACATTAACAAAGCAATCATGGAAGAAGAGGCGGAGAAGAGAGGCACCAATTCGCGGCTCTTTGATGATAGCCGACACGACCACACTTCTCACGGTTGGCAACAGAACTGGACATGAATAAGAGTAGTAGTCTGTAGATAGTTGAGCATTGGAGAATCCATGGAGGAGAATGAGGAGGAGAGCAAAGGGTACAATCGCAGTAGAGGGGAAATTAGCCATATTTTGCTAATAATGTACTTGGCCTCTGTATGTAGTGCAGTTATATATACTGATAATTAAGGCATAAAACAAGCTATCTTTTTATGAAGATCTGTTTAGGTAGCACTTGCACTGCACATATATAATTGCTTGATTGTGAAAGATTATATTTTTTCCATACCAAATTCATTTTAAATATTGATTTTTGTAGGTGCAGAAAAAAATCATATCTATAACTGATACATATACATAGCACACAGGATGTCGAGTATTTCAGTTCGATTGGAACAGTGTTTCGCCGGGAATGTTTCAAGAGTTTTAGTAACCAGAAATTCTGTATTGAATAAGTTTTTGTCTTATTTTGTAATACATTATATAAATATATATATATATATCGAGAGAGAGAGAGAGAGAGAGAGAAAGAGAGTAGAACTAGGGTGCTCCTAAGTTCACCCAACCTCTTGTGAACTTAATTCTAAAATATATCGAATCGATTTTAAATGATGAATCCAAACCGTTGAAATTCTTTTACCTAATGATTGATGCATCTACATGTGAAAATTTTAAAATTTCGAATTAATTTAATATATAGTCAAGTGGTCAAAGGAGTCCAAAAAATGAATGCATTAAAATTAATTTATAAACCTTAAACTTTTGATCACTTGACTCTATATTAAATTAATTCGAAACTTTAAAATTTTCACATGTAGACACATCACTCATTAGGTAGAAGGGTTTCAACGGTTTGGATTCATCGTTTAAAGTCGATTCGATATATTTTAGAGTCAAGTTCACAAGAGGTTTGGTGAACTTAGGAGCACCCTAGTTCTACACTATATATATATATCCTATTTATGCTTTTTGGCTTACAAAACAGCCAATTTTTTTAAACGTTTCAGGTCTTAAGGGAAAAGCATAATTTTAGGATTTTTAGGCATCAAATGAATAATTTTCACATGATGTATTCGGTTGGTTTGTTTTTTTTTTTTTCTAACCGATCTTGAGTGCATATTTCAATGTTCATTTCCATTCAAAGCTTAAAATGATGGGCAAACAAAATTAGTTTGGCCAATTTGTTTTTTTCAAGTATACTTGTGAGAAATGTGGATGGTTATAAAATAGTTTTAATTTATATGTCTGCAATTTATGTTTTAATTTAAATTAATCTATTGTTTAAACTAGTCTTTTCGCCATTTATTTTATCATTCTTTGCAAATAAAGTATTCGCTTGGTTTTCAACATCACTTGCATGCAACTTATTTTTTTTTCCCTAATTTTATTATATGCTAATTATTAGACTATATTGTTAAAACTGATAAAAAAATTATTATACTACTAATCAGAAAAGTTAATATTGAAAACAACTTAACAAGTCTTTTAAAATACAATTTTCCATAAATATTTTTCCCAAGGTTGTATTTCCATAACTATTCCAATACAACAAATCATTTATTCAGTATATTATCATAACTATTTCAAAGTATATCCATGAGTATGGATTCTCCTAAATTAATTAATTTGTGAGTTTTGGTACCCGTCTAATCTCATTTCAAATAATTCTATGCAACTAATAATTTTACACATGTAAGACCAATAATTTATTGAATTATTTGTGAGTTTTGGTAGCCGTCAAATCTTTTCTCCACGAATCTCAAAGAATAATAATAGTGCCTCCTCCATTCTGAATAGGCGCTGAAATAAATTTGGTCCGTCTTTAGATAACCTGAACTTTGAGATATCTTAGAGGGATACAAACACTTCTTAGAGAATACAAACACTTCAAGGCGTGGGAGGCGGATTGATGGAAATTGATACTCGTCTCTTATGCAAGTGGTTATGGTTTCAAAACTCAGAAGAAATTTTCTGTCAGACTAATAAAAGTTGAAATTAGAATCTTAGATGGTTTGATCCCATTACTCATTTAAAAATATATATATATAACTTTAAAATATTTTTTTATGAGTTTCATTTGAAAGAGAAAATCGAGTATAAAATATTTGTATTTTTAGATTCGCAAAATTTATCATGGATCGTTGGAAAAATATATGAGAATTATCAAAGAAAAAAAAAGAGCACTAATTTTTTTTTTATAATTTAAATAATTGCATATATAAATTTAAATATTTGCGAGTAGTATTGTAAAATGTTATAAACAAAGCTTTAAAAATTTGAATATGAGCACTAAAAATGAAAGTTAGACATTAAATACTTAAAATTTGAGAGACAATTATCAAACTCCTAATTTATATAATATAGTCAAATTAATTAGCACACCGCTAAGTTTTACTCATATCCTTATTTCATAAACTATTAAAAAAAGATATTCTTTTTCGTATTTGCAGTACAATACAAATTGGATAATTGGATACAAGGATTTCATACACAGCTAAGTTCAAGTTCATTTTATGCAAAATTGTTTCAACTTTTTTTCCCATAAATCCTTTGAAGCGTCACCACACTTTGAGTGTTAAGTCCCAACTTGGTATTTTCACAGTACATTGAATGACAGACCGGACCCACAATAATTAAATCAGCTGTTTTTCCTTGATTTTGACATGATAGATTGATAGTTACTTAACATACCACAACCATATATTTATCAGACAACTCATATATTTACCGTGTCAGGACAATAACATGCTAATCACACATTTCACACAGTTCTTAATTTTTTTTTTAAAATTGGACAACAAAATTTGAACTAACAATTGAACGAGACAGAGAAACCTAATATTTTGACTATGCATAGGTGTCTTGACTTTTATGTCCTCTGTTTCTTTAAAATAATAATTTAAGAAATTATCTTCTTTACAATTATTTAAATGCATTTCTTGACTTGTTAAATCTCTTCACCCCACCAATCAGACAGATCTACATCTTTTATCTTTTTGTTTTCCCATATATTGTTAATTTTTACAAAATAAAGTAAAGCATGTTCATCCATTCATTGTTTAGTGATATATGTCAGAGTCACAATAATAACGATCTAATGATAGTGGAGTAGAACTAGGGTGCTCCTAAGTTCACCCAACCTCTTGTGAACTTGATTCTAAAATACATCGAATCGACTTTAAACGATGAATCCAAACTGTTGAAATCCTTCTACCTAATTATTGAAGCATCTACATGTGAAAATTTTAAATTTTCGAATTAATTTAATATATAGTCAAGTGGTCAAAGGAGTCCAAAAAATGAATGCATTAAAATTAATTTATAAACCTTAAACTTTTGACCACTTGACTCTATATTAAATTAATTCGAAACTTTAAAATTTTCACATGTAGACGCATCACTCATTAGGTAGAAGGGTTTCGACGGTTTGGATTCATCGTTTAAAGTTGATTCGATATATTTTAGAATCAAGTTCACAAGAAGTTGGGTGAACTTAGGAGCACCCTAGTTCTACTCATGATAGTGATATATTATCTTTCATGACAAAACTTTACGAAGCTCATCTTTTACTTTTTCTTTGAGAAAAAGAAGATATTTACATGCCTTGTCAATGCAGTTGTTATATGATTTTGATATGACTGTCATCTCCACTTTTTTTCTTTTTCTTTTTGTAACATCACTAATTGATGCGCAAACAACTCTTGACATGAAAGCTATAAAAGCAACAGCCTATCCAATTACATTCCAAATTTTCTACAACCAAATAATTCATATTATAATAAACTAATTTAATATAAATTAAAATATTAAGTGTGGGAAACATAATTTAAAAATGGAGAAGGCAGAATATATTACTGTAACTAGTATCGTGCCCGTGCGTTGCGGCAGGAACATATTATAAGCAAAAAAAAATTACTGCTAACTTATAATGTAAAGTCCTAAAAATAATTTAAAAATAAAAAATCATCTAACTATCCGTCCATTCAAATTATACAAAAGTTTTAGATATTCTTTCTTCATTTTCTCTTCGGAACAGAAAAAAATAATTTTTCACTCTTCATCTATTCGCAAAGATACAGTAGCTCTAATAAAGATTATTTCTCTTCTTGATACAATGAATATAGCAAATTAGAAAAAATATTTTTCTCTACAGATTCGGAAATATTGAATAATTTTCATTTTCATTGTCGAAAATATAGAGGAATATGAGAAATAAAATAGAGGAAACAAAGAAATAAGGAAATAATTTAATTGCAGGAATTGGAGATAGTTTTAAGGAGAAATAAGGAAATATATCACTAGAAATTCATTCATTTTTAATTGTGACAAACTACATAGTAGTATGTGTGGCGAATATGTTTTTAACTAAATTTAGACTTCTATACATAAAATAGATGTATTTAATAAAAAAAAGCTGATTATGTGATTGAAGGGCTGATATTAAAACCTATAATTTATCTTTCAATCTCCGCCGTTGCGGATCAGGACAACTACGTGCATAATATAAAAATGGAGATATAATTATAAAATACGGACTAAAAGGAATACTTGTACAAGTTATAAAATATTAAAGACAAAACTAGCTGACTTAACCATCCCTAATATAAAGTAGAAAAATGGTTTGTCTAAAGTATTTTTTTTTGTTTTATAAATAAGTGATTACTCAACCCCCAAAAAAAATAATATTTATAGATTTTTTTTTAATATAATATATTTTAGATCATCAACAAAATCGTAGGATTTCAGTATTTTCTCTTTTTAATGCTCACTCTATATGAAATAATTCTTTCTATTTGATAACCAACTAATCATAGACCGATGGTCCATATATAAAGTTTATAGCTGATACAAATTTATTTCTTTAGCATAATAAAGCACACATTTTAGATCTCTATATAACAAAACATGTAGTCATAGAGTAATTTTTTGTTTCTAAAAGAAATTTCATTCCATTGAATATTTGACGTAGTACTTAAAAATTTAACATTTATTAAGCGGCATTGTTTCTTAAGTTTGATTGAAAATTCAAATTCACCTTAAAATCAAAAGTACGTGTTGAAAAATATATATTATTGTTTCATGTGGTATATGAAAACATGATACTCAAATTTAAATTTATCGCGATTAAAATTATAATAGGTAGGTAACATACTTGGCTAGAAAAAAGTCTTAAAATTATTAATTACCTAAAGATAGAAAATTTGATTTTCTCACGACTTCGCAGCTTATATGAAGGTTTTCAGATAAAAAATTATAATACATTTTGACTACCTATTTATTTAAAACGTATGATTAAAATACTAACTAAATAGATCAAAATAACGCGATACTTCGAATCTAATATAAATAATTAATCGGAAAATTATTTTTTCTTAAAAGAAAAATGCCAAAAAAAAAGCCTTTTGTTGGTTGTGGTCATGTGGGGCCACACAAACACTTTACACACACGCGTGTCCCGTGTCCGTCTCTTCTTTTGACTAGACACTAATTTTTTTAGAAAATAAAAAAATAATTATTCAACAAACATCTTGATTGCCTTTTTTTTTTTTTTTCTCTTCACATTACCCCCACCACAGATTATTTAAAAATTGTGTGGACTGAACTAAATATTCAACCATTCGCTCATAACCAGATTTCAAAACTGGTTGGACGGAACCAAATATTCAGTCAAGATGGGGAGCCCATGACTAGATTTTCTGTGGTTCCATAAATGGGGAGCAGCTTGGGTCCGATGGGCTCCATCACCGTCTGATTCGCTTTAAGATCCGTGCAAATTGCTTTAATATCCACACAGTCCTTTAATATATGCACGCACGGATCTTAAAGTGAATTGGATGGTTATGGAGCCTATCGGACTCAGTCCGATAGGCATGGGACCCAAGCTCGTCCCCAAAATATGTTGGTGTGAGAGGAGTGGAACCAACTCTGCTCCTTTTCTTGAGAAAATGAGCACCCTCCTTTTCGCAAATCTGAATCGTTCAAAATTCATCGTACGGTCTCGATTACTTTTTATTTCCAAATCAATTTAATCTATTAAAATGATTCAGATTTAATTGAAGTCGTACAATGGATTTTGAACGATACGGATGGAAAAAAAAAGAGGGTGCTCCTTTTCTCAAGAAAAAGAGCAGATTTTGATCCGAGAGGAGTGAGACCAAGCCAAAATTTTTGTCATTCAATGCCTGACTTAAACATTGATTCGATTCTTTCTATTTTTGAAAATAAAAAATAATCAGTATATTTTCTGACAAATTATTTTTTTATTTCAAAAAATATAAAAAAAAATGGCACAACAAGACGCTAATGGAAAGTTATGTTTGCTCTCGAAGAAGAGAACCAACCATTAGCCATACTAACTGCATTCTGTACCGTTCGTTTTAATCTAACAACAAACCTCAAAGTAGACCATTCCTGTATTTCAAACAAGCATGGAATTAATTTTGGTCAGAATTTGAGATTTTTATACGATCAGGTACATTAATTAGGAGTGTGTGTTCAAACTGGTCAATTTTGTTGCAACAGAATAAAATAGGTAAATCAAATTTGTTTCAGTATTTAAAATTTTAACCGAACTAACCAAATTACAACGACCAATCGAATAAGAACCAAACTGTTTAAACCGAATTAAATTGTAATTTGTTTAGTTAAACTGAATAAGAGAGAACGAATTAAAAAAAAAAGAAGAAGAAGCAAAACTCAATACATACACCAATATATTAGTAATTTTACAAAAATAAATATAAAGATTAAATTCCACACATTATTCAATTTCATATAAAATATGTAAATGTTTTAAAATATTGAAACCAAAATAGAAGGAAGGAAGTGATAATTGAACCAAACAAAATATAAACCATACTTGAATTATTTAATTTGGTCAGTTCAGTTTAGTCGGTTTGAAATATAAACCGAACCGATTCATTTAACTAATACATTTAAACTGAAAACCGGTCTATATAAATTCGATTCGGTTGAACACCAAACCAACCGAGTCTTTTGAACACCCCTTACTCCAGTTGCTTGAAAGATCCAGTGCTATATGTGACAGTGTAGAATGCGATTTGAGTTGTCCGTTTTAATCTGGCAAAGCAAATTCTCCTATATTTCAAATAGACACATAATTAATTTTGATCTAACTGTGAATATTCTACACTGTCATATACATTAAAAATTATGTTTGCTTGAGTTCAGAATCAATGCAATGCCTGACACTAATTACTTTGGGCCAAATTCACAGAGCAAAGATCTGATTATTATTCTCGTCATATGGGCTATAATGAATGTATGATATTTGGTAGATTCTAAGAGGCCTAAAATCATTCATATATAAATCTGGCCCAATAGAGAGAAGAATTCATCTATAGTTTCTCACAAAAACCACCACCATATATAGTTTTTACTAGAGAAAGGAAAGGTAGCACAATTGGCTAGGAAAATATTCTAAGATTGTTGTACCCAAAGGTTGAGAGTTCGATTCCCCCTCACGACTTCGCAGCCTCTGCGAAGGTTTCAAAAAAATATATATATATAGTTTTTACTATCATAGAGATCATTAATAATCAGAAAATTTATCATTTAATAGGAAAAATTAGGACTTTAAATTTCAGAATCTGATCCAAACAGCCTTCTATTCCACTAGTTCGCTTCTATCCTAACGGAAAAAGGCCCAAAATGTCAACAAATAATGGTAGAATTATAATAGCAATTAGAGATGAATTAGAATTTGTATTTATGGTTGTATATTAGTAAAATAGTAAATTGCATTTTGTAAATTGAAACTTGTTTGTATATTTATATTTGTTAACACATTGTGTACATGTGATAGGCATAAAATATAAACATTTACCCATGTTCGATTTGGATTTTATCTTGAAAATACTCTAAATATCTTGTATTATAGCATATAAATGTCTTCGATTACACATGGAATTAAGTTCCTACATTTGCTTGTTTTAAATTGCAAAAAACGGCAAAAAAGGCCAAAATGCGGCTTTCCAGAGCCCAGTGCGGACGCATGGATTTCGATACAGCCGAAATAAGTACATAGAAGAATTTCTGGACGCGCGCCAATTTTTAAAAGGTATAATAAGATTTTCATCAAAATTCGTGCCAGTGTGGACGCACGGATCTCTATGCGAACCCTATTCTGGTTGCACAGGAAAAGTCCGAGCACAGTGCGGGCGCACTCAATTCGGCTGAAATTTCAGCTGCACATACAGTTTCATATTCTAGGCATAACTTTGTCATACAAACTCCGTTTTGAGTATATGACCACTTTTCGGAAAGATAACGAGAATATGTACAACTTTTATGAAGGAAGCAAATCCAAATTCAAAATGTAGATCCAGTGTGGACGCATTGGATCCAGTGCGGACGCACTTAGCCCGCATTCAGACTAAAAAAATAGTTTCACTATTTTTGGAAAGCCAGATCATGCCCCATTAGCCAAGTTTAGTGGTTATAATTATAGAAAACGTGTGGGACAAGTGTTTAACTACTCCCCACATTTTTAGAGGGTAGGATATGCTATTTAAGGGAGGGAATTCTGCTCATAATCAATAATATCTCCATTCATCCTTCTATATCTCTTCCGTTGGAGTTAAGGTGAAATCAAGAGCTGAGATTTGGATAAGAAGAGCAGAATTCTCAAAGCAAAAGAAGCAAAGCAATAGTTCTTCATTGTTGTAAGAGTTGTAATAATTTCTCTTTTAATTTTTCTTTATTTTAGCTAATTTGTAATGAATTTTCTGTGTAAGTTTTGCATCTCCATAAGAGACTAACTTTCTCTCTAGGGGTGTAGGTCAATTGCATGAACTTGTTTAATTCTATTCTATTCGGATCTTTATTTTTATGATGATTGTTTGATTTGATTGTTAATTTCCGTGATTTATTCTTTGTGGTTCTCATAATTTGTGCTTAAATTGTAATTATCCCGCTTTAGGTCTTTTAGATTTTAAAGTAGAATAGATCATATAGGATAGTACTAATTATGTCACAAAGCCATTAGGATTTAGGTTAGGGACTAAATATCTTTTAATCTAAGCCGAAACTACAGATATTAAGGTTAGGATTTGGTATAAAACTTAACGGTTGGAGTTAAATCCTAAGTTGCGGAGGAATGCCCTTTCAACCACCATGACAAGCTCGAATGGTGTCGAGCTCGCGACATAAAATTGAGTGCTTTCAAGATATCCTGACTTAGGATTTAACTCCAACCGTTAAGATTGATACCAAACCCTAACCTTAATTTCTTTAGTTCCAGCTTAGATTAAAAGATGGTTAGTCTCTAACCTAAATCCTAATGGCTTTGTGACATAATTAGTACTATCCTATATGATCCATTCTACTTTAAAATCTAAAAGACTTAAAGCGAGATAACTACAATTCAAGTACAAATTATGGGAACCATAAAAAATAAATCACAGAAATTAACAATCAAATCAAACAATCATCATAAAAATAAAGATCCGAATAGAATATAATTAAACAATTTAATGCAATTGACCTACACCCCTAGAGAGGAAGTTAGCCTCCCATAGAGATGCAAAACTTACACATAAAATTAATTACAAATTGGTAAAACAAAGAAAAATTGAAAGATAAATGATTACAACCCTTACAACGAAGAACTCTTGCTTTACTTCCTTTGCTCTGAGAATTATGTTCTTCTTCTCTAAATCTCACCTCTTTATTTCACCTTAACTCAAATGAAAGAGATATGGAATGATGGATGGAGATATTATTGATTATGAGCAGAATTCCCTCCTTTAAATAGCATATCATATCCCCTAAAACGTGGGGAGTAGTTAAACACTTGTCCCACATGTTTTCTATAATTATAACCACTAAACTTGGCCAATGAGGCATGATCTGGCTTTCCACAAATAGCGAAACTGTCTTTTTAGTCTGAATGCGAGCTCAGTGGGTCTGCACTGGATCCAATGCGTCCACACTGGATTCTACATTCCGAATTTGAATTTGTTTCCTTCATGAAAGTTGTAGATTTTCTCGTTAGCTTTCAGAAAAGTGGTCATACACTCAAAATGGAGTTCGTATGACAAAGTTATGCCCAAAATATGAAACTGTGTCGGCAGCTGAAATTTCAGCCGAACTGAGTGCGTCCACACTGCACTCGGACTTTTCCTGTGCAACCAGAATGCGGTCCACATCGAGATCCGTACGTCCGCACTGGCACAAATTTTTATGAAAACCTTATTATACTTTTTAAAAATTGGCGCGCGTCCAAAAATTCTTCTATGTACTTATTTTGACTGTATCAAAATCCGTGCATCCGCATTGGGCTCTGGAAGGCCGCATTTTGGCCTTTTTTGCCGTTTTCTGCAATTTAAAACGAGCAAATGTAGTAACTTGATTCCATGTGTAATCTACGACATTTATATGCTATAATACAAGATATTTAGAGTATTTTCAGGATAAAATCCAGATTGAACATGTGTAAATGTATATATATTTTATGCCTATCAACATGTATTCTATTTAATTATATAATGTTATTTTTAGGTAAAATTCTCAATAAGTCTACATAATAAGAGGTTAAAAATAATAATAATTCAAATTAAATCTCTCTCTCTTCAAAATAGAGATTGATCTTGAGTGATTAGAGATGATGTTTTCAGTCAAGAACTTGCGATTCGGGTGTCTCTTCTTGTGCAGAATAGAGCATTGCCACTACCGTCTCTCTCGCTCTTTCTATCGGACTTGAGAGGGATTACTTGAAAATCTAAAGGTTTCTGGTGATTAGTGGTGATTACGTCTCTCTGGAAGATCATGACTATGGAGCAAGGTAATTTAGAATTTCATATTAGGGGTTCACTAGAGATTCATGTCAAATCTAGGGTTTATGAATTGTGGTATGGTTTTGCATAAATAAATCTATCAATTTGATGCCAGCTATAAAATCAGTATTATTTACTCAAAATTTCACAAAAATAATCAAATGATCGAATCATAATAAAGTCAAAAATAAAAAAGGTATATTCCATCAACTAATTATCTTCGAACAATAAGTGCTCTTTGGAGTCAATTACATTCAAAACTTAATGACTATTAACCATTCATTACCACAAGTATACACAAACAATATTTGACTATATGTTGTATTTCCTCTGGACCAGTCCAATAACCAAACATCATACATATATCTACTTTGTATAAATTGGCAAATGATCAATGCTGGTATGAGAGCTTACATTGATAAAATGATACCTTTATCAATCATTTTCCAAAATATATCTTAATTTGAAGCCTTCATAACTTGATATTATCTTAGCAAAAATTTATCAAAGTTTGGCTTAACCGAATTAGGCTTAAATAATTATGACTTAATTAGTATTTTTTGGTCTAATCGAATGATGTCTGTTGGCTTAACAGATTTGTTTCTGATTGCTTAATTCGAAATTAGTGTAACGGAATACTAAAACGATGGCATAACCAAATAATCCAAACTTTGATAACAGAATAAAAAAATAATGGATAGCGCCATTATTAAAACATTTGACCATAAATTCTTGATGATAAAACATTGACCATGAATAATTTGAATCAGAAAATTGTCTCTGTAGAAAACGAAAATTTCTAAATAAAACCAAAACAGAGTAACGCACAAGCAACCTCTCGGTCAAAACAGAGCAACACACAATCATAAAACCTAAATTTCCAAATAATTAATTTCTGAAATCTTAACAGAAATGAACCAGTTCAACTAGAGTAGGCTTTGATACCAATTAATAGATTTATTTATGCAAAACCATACTGCAATTTATAAACTCTAGATTTGCCATGATCCTCTAGTGAACCCCTAATCTAAAATTTTAAATTACCTTGGTCCATAGCCATGATTTTTCAGAGAGACACAATCACTATTAATCACCAGAAGTCTTTAGATTTTCAAATAATATCTCTCAAGTCGGATGGAGAGAACGAGAGAGGCGGTACTGGCAACACTCTGTTATGCACAAGAAGAGACACCCGAATCGCAAGTTCTTGACTGAAAACCTCTTCTCTAATCACTCAAGATCAATCTCTATTTTGAAGAGAGAGAGAGAGATAGAGATACAGAAAAATAGAGAGAGAGAGGGAGAGGATCAGACAGAAAGAGATAGCAACAAACCCCCTTCATCTGTTTTTCGAATCGGTGCCTATGTATATATAGAGTTGATCTATAGTCTATTTTCCTTATTGGATCCTTAATGAGTCTATATACAGAACTTGCCTATATTTGAGTATTTTCTTATTTACAAAATATTGTCATATTTAATTGTGTTCCCTATAGACTGATAACATAATTGTATTATTTCCAAACTTTATATAATTTAGACCATCACTAAATCCTAAAGTTATTAATACACGTTCTACATATTAAAAGCCCCACTTCTCATGACACATATTGAACTCGATAAATAATACTAATTTGATCACTTCATAACGGGTCTAATTAGATATTTGACACTCTATTATTCAATATATATTTATATCACATATAAGCCCATATATATTGTAATTAATTGAAATTAATTTCAACAGAATCAACCCTTATATATTGCTATTAACTATATAAATATATATCTCATTTTCTGCTTTAGATTCCCAAGTTAACTGGTATGGCAAGAGGAAGAAAAAATAAAAATTGGAGATCAAGACTATCACGTAATGCTGATCGTAGTTACCGCTATTCTTATTGTGAAAATCTCCATTTGGCAGAAAATCGTAAAGGAGTCATCAAGTTGCTAAGTAAGAAACATTTCTCTGAGAGACAAACTTGATGCTCGAAAAATCTCCATTTGGTAGTCACCAGGAAAACAGAGTAAAATAAGAGAATTTGTAGAATAATTATTTTTAAATTCCGTACCCTTATCAAATCTATATATTTCATTCATGCATTTAATTGGGTTTCAATAAAATAATAATTTTTACAAATCATTACAATTAATATAGTTGTTATAGGAAAATTAGAAGATATAAATATTTTATCAAAAGGATGTAAAACCTTTTGTGCCATATTTCTCCCATATATATTTTTGTTGTACAAAATAATTTAAATATTTTTTTTATTGTGTTGTAAATGGATTTGTGAAATTTAATGCATAAAATTTATAAAAAAAATTGTTTATTTATTTTTTATTTTGAGAGAGTAATGTGATTGAATTGCAAAAACATAATGATTTTATACTGTTAAAATATGTCAACATACAATTGAAAAAGATGCAAAAAATAAGTTCTGAACTTTTATTATTGAAATGTTGAAATTTATGAAAAACATAAAATGTAATATTTGTAAATTTCATATTGAATTGTGTGAAGTGAAAAAACTAATAAATTTTATCTAAGAATTATAAAGATGTCTAAAAACTTCATTAGTATATTAAATTATTAATTGAAAGTAAATTTATTGTAAAGGGCTCTATATGAAAAATATTTTTAATATATCTAAAAATATATTAGGCAATTTTTTTTTATAATTTTCTATACTATTATTGGTGCTTTTAATTTCATTGACTACTAACACTTATTGGTTATTTTTTTATCGATTCTAATTTAGTTATTTTCAAATATATAATTGGTTGTACCACTATCCATGAATATTTGATTATTCAAATTAGATCTAACAAGATTTTCTTTCATAGAATTAAAAGTTGTACTATAAATTTAAAATTTTGATATTTAGAGTACCACAAGGAGAATTGCATGAGATCCTCCTCTGACCCTTTTGACCCACCAGGAGCTAGGAGTGGACTCCTCTAGTTTGATGAGAATGGAGAGAAGTCTTCAATTCATTTTATTTTTCTTTTTAGGTGCTGCTATTTTTCCACTTTAAATTTTTTAATTTTTTTGTTCCATTGGGCCGATTCCCTCTTTTTAATTTTTTTTTAGAAAATATTTCTTTCCTCTCTTTTGGGCTTCGGCCTTTTTTTAACTTATTATAGCAGATTACGGACACTAGAAAATTTTTGTGCAAAAGACAAACTCATAGCTTGTAAGTGTATATGCTGTGTTATTAACTTTTGATATTATTGTTAGTTCATGCTCTTGACCAATACCATAGATACACGTACTATAATACTAAGACATCTATCTTTTAACAAACATTAATTTAATTTGAGTCTACAACTCTACATATTTTCTTTATAAAAACAAAGCGGGCCATGAACATGTGAATTTGCAAAAAAAAAAAAATCCATGCCATTATTTTTTGAAGTCCCAGAAGGCCCATTTTGTCTTAGTAGGCTCTTGGCCCATATTCTACCGAATCAAAGCAACCCAAAAACAGATTCTTAAACTTCTCGGCGTTCGTGCTTCACCGCCAAATCTTCTCGGGCCTCGGCGTTCCTTCAGGTGGGTCCCATGACGAACTCCCAGCAGCAGATTCCAACCCAATCGATAATCGATCGTCTCTCCAATCTCTCGAGTCCCGACTCCTTGCTCGTCACGATACCCTCGCTCATCTCCATTAACGTCACCTTTCCTTTCACCTCTTGGAGGCCTACCTTCCCTTTCACCTCTTGGAGGCCTCTCCGTCATTGAACTCACTGTTCATCGGTTATTCATTCTCCAATGAGTGCAGAGGTCTCTCTTCTTCAGTGAAAACTAAATTCAATCACTGTTCATTTTAATGTTGAATTAAATATTCTTTTTTTTTCTTTTCTTTTTTAATTGCAGGAGCAAATAGAGAACAGGAATATAACTAACGATGACGTACTCGGAGATGAAATACCTCCTAACCTACAAGACACACTTTGCGCTCTTTGCTACCGATTACTTGAACTAACTCCCCCTGTAGGTACTACACACTGATATTTAATACTTACTGTAATCTCATTGGAAGGCATGCATATATATTTTGACAACTGCGAGAAACTATAACATGGTTATCAAAAATAAAATAGTAAAATTGTATATATGTTCTGTAGCATACGTTGGTTGTGTATCCATTTTGGTGCAATTTGGGAATTGTTTGGTGAGTAATCAAGTGACAATAAAACTGAAATGTTGATCTTTAAAATCGCTTTGATGGATGGCCAATTGGTCGTCAAATTGAAACAAATTTGGTACACTATCTAATGTTGTTTTTTTTATTTTGATAACCGTTTCATCAGTTGTTATGTTTGTCAAACAAACTTGTTGTCAATATGACATATCTATGTTGATTAAATTGTTCTTGTTTAAATTCTGACTTTGTATATTCTTGTTTCTTATTTCTTTTAGGTAGAAAAGTCCCCTGTAAACCCTGTAAACCCTGACATATCCTTTATTAGATGCCTTTCTTGGGAATTGAGCTGTCTCTCTATAGAGAGGCGAGGACCATCACTGTCTTTGTATATTTGTATTTCTTATGTGCGGTAATTTTATTTAAGATATATGTGTACTTATTGACCCTTTTTTTTTTTTATATATATAGCATGGGAGATTTAAGTTACATTTTCCAGGATCGCATCCTGTTTCTCTTAACAGGTAATATTCTTCGTTTTCCTAGTATTTTTTATTAAATATTCAAGTATATTAGCTGTAGTTATACTGTCTCCTTAGCTATTAATAGTCCACTTTTTTAATGAGAGTAATACAATAATCACATACTCTTCTTCCATATCATTTATAAACTAGAAGCATGATGAAATAATATTTTTAATTATTGTTACTTTTGTTTACAGCGATAACCTGCAACTTCTGAGACAGAGATACTATTACACTACATGGAAAGCTGATGGTACACGATATATGATGCTTATATTGCGTGATGGTTGCTACTTGATTGACCGCAATTTTTGGTTTAGAAGAGTTCAGATGAGGTTTCCCTTGAAGAATATACATGATGTATGAAACAGTTGGTAGATATTGATTTTTTTATCATGTCATATATATGTATTATGTATTTTAACCTTTCTTTTTTCTTGGTGTATGCTAGGGGTTTCATGACATGACTTTGATAGATGGGGAAATGATTATTGATAAGATACCAGAGGTTGGTTTGAAGAGAAGATACCTGGTTTATGATCTAATGGCACTTAATGGGTCCCCTATGGTTAAGGTATGGATCTAGATTTATGTTTTTTGTAAATTGTTGGTTGAGAACATATTAAATAAACTAGTATATATTGACATTTTGTCAAATGTACCTTGTGTAGTTGCCATTCTCTGAGAGGTGGAAGCTAATTGAAGAAGAAATTGTGAGACCCCGCAATCATGAAAGGAAGAAATTGGAAGTTGAGGGGAGATCAAACCCTGTTTACAGATATGGTGTGGAACTCTTTGGAGTATGTTTCATTTCAACTGCATGCAAATTTTGTTATGTTATATACTTTTTTGTATTCCTAGTGATCATGTTCAGATGATACTTGCATAATTAAGTTTAATTAGTCAAAGGTAAGATTTTTAAATTTGGGGAGCTTTGTAATAAATTTATTGGGTTTTCCATTGCAGGTTAGAAGGAAGGATTTTTGGTTACTCTCAACAGTCACAAAGTTACTCAGGGAGTTCATCCCACGGCTTTCGCATGAAGCTGATGGACTTATATTTCAGGTATTCTTTTAGTAATTACTGTTCATACCTCTCATAATTTTTTTTGGTATATTGTTTTAGTCTAAAATATTTCCGATTAATTTAGGGTTGGGATGACCCATATGTGAACCGAACACATGAAGGGCTTCTAAAATGGAAATATCCAGAGATGAACTTAGTTGACTTTCTGTTTGAGGTTTGTTTGTGTTTTCATCATCCATGGGAATTTTCCCGAGTGAAATGTACTTCCTCAGTTATTGTTTTTATTTCAATTTTGATGCACCGTTTCCCATTTTTCGTTTTTCTTTAATTCGTGCAGATGAGTAGTGGGAACAGGCAGTTGTTATTCCTTAATGAGAAAGGAAAGAAAAAGCTGATGGATGGGGCCCGCATCAATTTTGGAGGTGACTCTTTGGACGACACATTTCAGGATTACCATTTTAATTTTTTGGATTTATGAACTTTGTTGCTTGATTTTCTGAATTTTTCTTTTTGAAATGTCTAGCTGTTTGAGTAAAAATTATATATTAAATATTACATCTTTACACAGCTCAAGAAAATCATTTTTTGTGCAATTGTCAGAATTTAGTTCGGTCAATTTTTAGTGTACTTTTTTTCCATGCTGGTTGAATTAGAACCAAATCTCTGGAAAAAATTTATATTAACTAAGCAAAGTTAATATGCAGATGTGGAAGATATTAACGCAATATCAGGAAAAATTGTGGAGTGTTCGTGGAATTCAGATGAGTATTGTTGGGTCTGCATGCGCATTCGTGCTGATAAAAAAAACCCTAACGATATCAATACATACCGAAAGGTATCTCTCTCACTATCTCATCCTGTTCCCTTTTACTTCTAAGGACTGCTGGGCATAGTTGATAAGCAAGTGATTTTGGCATTTGTATTTGAACTACTGGCATTTTCTTCTCTGTCTTTTTTTAATGTTCTTTTATAAGACTTGTTTGTTTTATGGTTATAAAGAGTAAAAATGAAAGTCTTGGTTAACTCGTGGGTCCTGGTCAAAATAATTGACAGTGGCTGAAACATTTTGTTGGCAAACCGACTAGCTGGTAAAAAACAATGTATTGTGAATTGCATTGTTTAATGTGCTTATACCGTGCTAAAAACAGGTGTTGAGGAGCATAAAGGACAACATAACAGAGGAAGTGCTTCTGGGCGAGATTACTGAAATTGTGCACCTCCCCATGTATGCTGATAGAATAGCCCACCTTCACCACCGGCGCCGCTAATAATAAAAAAGGAGGGAACCTTTTGGGTAAAGAATAATAGTGCACCTTATATTTTCCTTGTGCACCTCATGAGTTAAAGCCCTGCTCTTATATTGTATCTTATATGAGGTGTTATATATATGTTTATAGTTCTTCTTTAAAGTTTTTTGTTAAGCTGTGTGAGTAATTAATACCTATGGTAAGGTGGGTATAACTTGTATTATATAAAGTTGACTGGGTGCCATTAGTCTGTATGCCGTCTTCTGCTTTAGTTCATCTGGAATTTTGGAAAGTCTTTAGATTGGACAGAAATAGTATAACGAAGTTGTTTCTCCATGTCCATTTTCAGCTATGTTTATAATGAAGGGTAAAATTGCCATCTTACCTTGGCATCTTGTGAATGTGTATTTGGTATTGCATTTGGGTACTCTTAGGCTTGGCCTTTCCTCCAAGACAATCAGAAATACTTGCAAAAATAACCCCCATAGTTATCTGTTTGAATCTTTGTGTCATCATATAAATATTTATATTGCCTTATATTGTTATTCTAAATTAGTGAAGTGCAACTTTTTAATATCTTTAAATTTTTAAGCACTAACTACAAATCCACCTTCAATGGTAATGATTGTTCCTTACAAAATATTGGTTCGCCAATATTAGTAATAACCTAGTTTTGGTTATTAAGAGTCGTCGGCATATTGCAAAACAAAGGATGATTTCGGAATTTTTGTTGCTATTGACATACTAAGTCTTATGTTTAGTGTTTGTACCATGCTTTGTAGCACATCTTCTGCGACTATAAAGAACATAGACGAAAGGGAGTCTCCTTGACAAAACCCCTTCTTATGCACAAAATAGCCCGATTCTTCTCCATTTACCACCACCGGCTTCTAGGTATTAAGGATTAAGGAAACTCATTGTGTCCACCGTTCTGGGAAACCCCGTGCCACAACTAAGGAAGAGAAAACAGAGTAACATTACTTGTCATGTTTGCTAATTTACACGTTAAAAATAGTTGATAGTTCAAGGCTTCACTTATCTTTAATTTGTAACTTTGGTATATTTTATTATTTACATATGCTGAATTTTTCTAATACGATGATAATTCCGTTAAAGAAAAAAAGACCAACTGTTCTCCATTAGATGTATAAAATATTTTCTTTAAAGTGCAATGCATTTAACCATAATTTAATTTTAAACTAAAAAAGGTATTCATTCAATATATAAGGAGAAACAATCTTCCTGCTCTTAAAATTGAAAAATTAATGCTCAAAAGTCAAAAATAGCAACGCCCAACACACCACTGTCAAATCTGGTGGATACCGGGGAGCTTTGGACTATATATAATTATATAATACTATTTTAATTATGGTATTATATTTTTATTTAATTTCTAATCAAGGTTGTATATAAAATTATATTACAATTAAATAAAAATTAAATTAAATCTTAGCTACAAATAGAAACTATATATGTCGGCCTAACCCGAAATAATCAAATGTAATTTCCTTTTAACTTGTTCCTTCATCAAAAAGAAAATTCTTTGAAGTACTTGATACATCAACTCAATCTAACATAACCAAAGGCGTTTCTTTTCCAGCTAGGTGGTGGTCATGGTGAAAGACTCTAACCAAATCGACCATCTATCCAATCTTCCCGACGATTTGCTCATCAAAATCATCTTGACCTTCCCCACTCAATTCGCCGCTCGTACCTCCATTCTCTCCCGCCGCTTCCATCAACTTTGGAAAACCTTTCCTTCCTTTTCGCTCATCAGCCAAGACCTTACTCAACCCCAACGTCAGAACTTCACTTCC
This sequence comes from Carex arenaria, assembly GCA_964058825.1. Lineage (NCBI taxonomy): Eukaryota > Viridiplantae > Streptophyta > Magnoliopsida > Poales > Cyperaceae > Carex > Carex arenaria. The sequence goes on along the minus strand of CAXKVW010000100.1, from coordinate 228,403 downwards.
ATGGCCAAAAGTTTGCTCTTTCGCCGCAATCCCTCCCACCCCCTCATCAGCTTGCACCTGGAGATCTCTCACTGCCACCAAAATGCTTCATTTCTTTCTTCTTTACTTTTCAACGTCCGCTTTCTCAACTTGCACCATCTCACTATCGAAGGTTCTTGTTTTCCAAGTTTCTTACTTCTCATGCCCATAATCTTCAGTATTAACGCTCTCAGGTACCTCTCGCTTGATTGCTTTCTTGATCCTGCATTTTGTTTTCCTTCTGGAATCACTTTAACCTACCTGAGAAGTCTTTCCCTTAGATTATTTATGACTGACTCAGCTAAACTGAACCAACTTCTCTCTGAATTGTGTTCCTTGGAAGATTTACATCTTCATATAATTGAATCGCCTAGGCTTACCATTTCCTCTCGGAAAATTAGAAAACTCAAACTGAATATTGCCTCTGATAATCCAGAAGTAGATAATTTGGGCTTATATCTTCCTTCATTGGAGTCGCTTCATTTGGAAATTCGGAGTGGCTTTAAAATTTCTTCTAACATACATGTAAAGGTTCCTATTTTGAGAAAAGCTGTGATTAATCTTCACGAGCTTCATGAGAGAGATGTCAGAGTTGTGGTTGGACTATTAAATTGTATCTCATATGTGGAAGAATTAAGCCTGCATTTAAAGGAGAGTAAGGTAATAAACTTGAGCAAAGTTAGAGTGTGATGTGCTCACCAAAAAGTTTTGGTGAGCACAACTTCAAAAGTAAGTCGGATCAACTTCAAAATTCAATTGATAAATTCAAACCGTTGAAATCAATGTACTTCATAGGTGATTCATCTACATGCAAAATTTTGAAAGTTTCCAATTAATTCATTTGCTACTAGTTCAAGCGGTAAAAAAATTATGAAAAAATGAATATATAAACAACTTATATATTCATTTTTTTATAATTTCTTTGACCGCTTGATCTTGTAGCAAATGAATTTGAAACTTTAAAAAAAAATCATGTACATGCATCAATCATGAAGTACATAGATTTCAACGATTTTGATTCGTCGTTTGAATTCGATCCGATATACTTTTAAAGTTGTGCTCACTAAACTTTTTTGATGAGCACATCACACCCTAGTTTTGCTCAATAAACTTTACACTTGTTAATTATTATTTTCTTGCACATGTCAGTTTGGCTTCTTTTTGCACCTCTGTTGGGTATGATCTTCGAATATATTGTCTAGATATGTGCGTCTTACCCATTTTAAGTGGTGATGCTATGTCATATATGCATCTGATACTAATATGAGAGCTTTATATGCTTTATATTGTAGATTGATGCATTTCATGGATATACTTGTCATGTTTTTTTTTTATTATTTCTACAGTGTGAGAAGTACCCAATCCCTATCTTGTTGAAATCAGGAATAGATGTGCCAATTTTTCTAAAATTAAAGCAGTTGGATATATACCTTTGCTTTCACGAGCACAATTTACAAGCAGTCACCAGGATGCTCTATAAGTGTCCTGTACTGAAATCACTGAAGCTGGTTCATAAGGTGCGCATAATCTATTTTATTTTTGTATTTAGATTTTCATCGTATGTGCTATCATATGAATTAAGATTCTTTGATGAAAAATAAACTTTTGGTTTTCTATATTCTGCAATCACTGAACCTGATTTTATTCAATATGATATCTGTATAATTCCAACTGAAACTTCCATATATATAGAGCTTAGTTTCATTGCTAGTCGAAGTTTTGGGTAATTAACTAGTTGGAGTTGTTTTTTGAGATTTGCAGGGAACACATGAAATTAGTTTTATTATGAGATACAAAGGGCCTAGGTTTCTTATATTTGCATCATTTTTTATTTATTTTTCAAAATTCTGTAGTATATTATATTGCTACTGATTTTATAAATATTATTTTTAAAAAATTTCTACTTTAGATTGCCGAGTTCAATGGTCGTTGGACAATAGAAAGGAATAAGATGGATTGGGAATCAAGTCTGCCTCGTAATGTTGATGGTAATTGTTCTTATGCTTATTTTGAAAATCTTGATTTGGTGGAGGATAGTAAAGAATTCATAAAGTTGTTGAGTATGAAATGTACCTCTAACAGCTAATTAATTAAGTTCGTAACTAGAACTTGCGTAGTCCAGCTTAATGAAATCATTTTTATCTTTACTTTGCTTGTATTGATTATTTTTTTAATTGGTAGCTAAATATCCTAGCCGTTGTCATGTTGACATGGTTTTAATTATGTCTGCATGTTGTGTAAAGTTGGAATCAATTTGGGGCATGCATTCAGGTTAATGTGCAATGTGTTTATTTTATTTATTTATTTTTATATATGTTGGTTCTTAATTAGTGATATTTATTTCTTTAATTTAAAGTTTATAAATCAACTGAGTTATGTTTCGGCTAATTTAACTCAGCTGATCAGTTTCACTTTAACAGTTTAAATGAAAGAGAAAACGAAAAAAAAAATGAAATATTTTTTCTATAAAAATGATGTGCATGTCCATTCCGTCCAATTTGATGCTAAAATTTCAAATTATCAATTTAATAAAAAGAAATCAATAGTCATTGCGCTTATCAAAGTTTCGCAAAAGATAATTAACATCAGTCGATCGATAGTAGACTTAATAAAATAAAAATCAATAACCAGTGCACCCTTTAAAGTTTAACAAAAGATAATTTCGAAAGTTTTACTAACTCGTTTAACCGAATTATGAATTTGATTGGTTCTATATGTGATGTTATTATTTGAGAAGGACAATTAGAATCATGAAAACTAATAAAATAACAATAAAATAATGGAAGAAAAAAGAGAGTAGATATGTTATTGTCATGCTCCGTGTGACAGTAATTCAATAAAAACATATAAAAATAGATTTTAAGGAATATTTAATTTTGCGTGAAGTGCATTTTTTTTAAATATCTTTGAATATTATCTTGTCGACTTCAAGTCTATCTACAAATTATTCTACCCACAATGGTAATAGTTGTTTGTCCAGAATATTAATTAGTTCGCTTAATTATATTAATTTGAAGTAGTTTTTAGTTATTAGTGCAAATCTCTTAAATATCTATATATTATAATTTTCCATGCTTATATAAGTAAATAATATTGTAGTTTAAATTTGTTCTTAAAATATGTTGCAAATTTGACACAAACAATACTTTAGATGCTTTTTTTTTCTATAATTAATTATATTCCAGTTGACATTGTACTAAAATTTGAATGGACAGTATTAGAGATACTTCTTTTATCTAATCATTAATTTGTACCGGATCTGAACTGAAATGATTTGGATCCGGTTAATTTGAATAGGATATGGTTTAAAATTTATAACATGTTAAATATAGGTACGGCTACAAAATTAATAATTAAATATCCGATAAGGAACCGATATTGTAATGGATATGATATGAGTTTAATTTAATTATCTGACCCACAATCGAATCCAATCTGATACAATGCTAATACAATTATTTATAATTAATTAATATAAAAATATAAATTACTAACTATAGAAAGAAAACCATTGTATCTAATTAGTATAAAACATCGATTGATAATTTTGGAAAGGCAATCACGTACATCTGACAATTTTTAGAAAACAACTATTTATAATAATATAATATCATATGTTAGGAAATAAAATAATACCTATTTTCAATATTTTACTTTCCAAAAATTGTATATCTCCACCTGGATTAAAAAAAAAGGCTATTAAAAAAATAAAAAAGTGATGACAAATTAGTAAGGCTGTAAGCCTCAATAATTGAAGCTCTTATTTGTTACGGTGCTTGAGAAAATAGTAATTGGGGCATGCTATACCTTAGGGCACTATTTTTTTGTGCTTTTCTAGTTTGTAGGTTTTGAATTAATTTGTAACGAAAAACATGCAATAAAGATATAGAAAAGTAGAGCTTTAATTTTTTGTTTGTTGTGTGTTTTTTGTTTCCTGTTATATTGAAAGTGATTTTCTTTGTAAGGAATGGAAAATGGTGTCTCTAATTTTGATTTATAGGCTACGAATATAGAAAATAATCTACTGCAAGTAGCAAATGTACAAGAGATATATTTACTTTATTAGATTGAAATTTAAGGAAGTTAATATTTGTGTCTTTAAGTGATGAACGAGAATTGAGGGCTTGAAGGGGGCAACTAGGGGAAAATTGTCTATAGAATAGAAAGTTTCTTGTTGGAAATATTCGTGCAGAAAATATTAATTGTTGCTGTTTTTGGACAAAGATGCTCAAATATTCATTGATGCTGCAACGAAATGTTTACTATTAAGGCCTGCTTTCCCTTTTCCTAATGAAAAATTGCAAGATGGATCTATTTCTTATGTTTAAATGTGTCTTGTTTAGAGTGTATCTTGGGATCAGATAATATTTGTCTAAGAGGAGAGTTCAAATGTCTATAGAGAAGAATTCAAATGTCTCTATTTTTTATGTCTCTATCACGACTCTATTTTTAAAAACTTAAAGACCTCAAAATTTAAAACTTAAAAGTCAAAATAAAATTGTCGGATATAATCTACATTATTTTATCTATGCATGTGTAAAAAATTATGACATTCCAACTTTTTTTTTATTGTCATCAAGAGCTTGTAAAAATGTAAAAATGTAGATATTTTAGTGACGTTAATTTTTCAACTTATTGATTCACATAAAAACAAAATTGAAATGTGATAATTTTTTATAAACACATAAATAAAATAACATATATCGCATCTAATAGTTTTATTTTGACTTTCAAATTTTAAATTTTGAGCTATTAAAATTTTTAAAAATAAAGATACGATGGAGACACAAAAAATTGAGACATTTGAGCCCTCCTCTTTGTCTAAAATATTTAATTAGTTCTTGAGACTATGATGAATTTAACATTAGATACATTTAAAATTATTTTTAATGATTTTATCATTCTTTTCACGCATTAGACACACAATTCTTGTTGCATGCTTCAGAATAAGATATTTTTTTCATCCAAAATATGTGTCTCATCGTTGAGAGGATAACAAGACTAATATTGAATATTTTATGTATTCGGTTAATGGTCTCTCCCAATTTTGTAAACTTCCTTCAATTTTAAATTAGAATTAAAATATACAATGTTTTCATTTAAAAAAAATAAACTTTTCTAATTTGTTTGACTCTAGAAATGTTAGATGTTATAATAAAATTAAGCAAGCATTTCAATCATTTTTTAAACTAATTTCACCTAGTTTATGTATGGATTGAACAAATTGTCTTTTTTTTTTTCCAATTTGCATGTACTTGAATTTAAAAGTACCCTTAACGATTTATTGGAGCTGTTGTTTTGTTTTAAAAGAGAATAACTAGTAATTGTATTTTATAAATTGGAATTTGTTTGTGTGTTTCCATTTATTGATACATTGTTTACATTTTATAATACTAGTATTGTGCCCGTGCGTTGCAACGTAACATATTATAAAATTGAATATAATATGAAGATATCCTTTTGTTTGACATTCACACAAAATTAAGAAAAAATATTAAATAAAAATAAAATGCACACACGAAAAAACATAAATTCAAATAATAAATAACAAATAAAGAAATAAAGAAATAACAAATGAAAAAAATAGATCAAATATAACATGAACAAAGTTCTTCAAGTATCATTCTCAGTGTGATCATTTTCAATATAGTGTAACATTGATGAAAATGAACAAACAAATACAAAAAATATATTAATTAAAAAATAAAAAATGAACAATATTTATGAAAATGCACACATTAAACAAGGAAATGAAGAAATAGATATATGTATAAGAGAAAATCAAGAAATAAGGAAATAATTTAATTACATAAATCAAAAATAAATTTAAGGATGAATAAGTAAACATATCCCTAGGGAATCATTATTAATTGTGACAAACTATATAGCAGTATGTGTGGCGAGTATATTTTTAACTAAATTCAGATTTCTACACGTAAAAGAGATGTATTTAATCAAAAGAAGACAGATTATGTAATTGGAGGGCTAATATTAAATCTGAAAATTTATCTTTCAATCTTAGCCGTTGGCGGATCAGGACAACTACATGCATTATATAAGAATGGAGATGTTAAAGATCAGATGTTACGAAATAAAAATAGTTAAATACTGATATGTTTTCGCATGTCATAGCAGAGGTACATCTAATTATGATGCATATTGACTACTTCAATTATTCTTTACATGTTTTCTAATTATGTAATGCTATTTTTAATTTAATTATTTTATTATTAATTATCCTGATAAAAAGGTCAAGGGAAAAAAATAAGTCATAACTTAGCAAAATTTTTTATCTTGAATCGTGTTTAGTTGACAAAATTATATCGGAGATAAATGGTACATGAGGAAAAATGTTTAACATTACATCATTGTAATCAATAAAATCAGTTTTTCTCTCAATTTGAGGTGTAACAGATGGAAAAAAAATGTTACAAATATTTTCAAAGAAAATAACACAAATATTCAACCTAATATCTTACATATATAATTTTCATTCAAATTTATTTTCACAAACCTATAGCAGCTACTGGAATTTTTCATTAACCTTATAAATTTTTGTCAACTAAACAAGAACTAAAACGAAAAAAAAGTTAAATTTATTTTCTCTCGTTAATCATCCAAACACAAGGGTCATGTTTAGTTGTGGAGTAAAGTTAATCCGGATTAAATTTCTTACTCTGAGCTAAGACATATTAAAATAATCATGTTTAATTGGAGTTTGATGAAATAAGCTAATGAAGAGAAAAAATTATAACATAATCTAACCGCCAAATTCACAAATGGAGTAACTTAATCCGGATTAACTCAAATATTACTGCATCTTACTCCTTCAAATTAACTCCTCATTTGACTCTTTAAAAATAGAATAGAAGATTTACTCCACCACTTAATCTACAATCAAACATTAATTATGTCAATTTTATTTTCTATTTCATTACATTGAATTCTATTTTTCACCTCCCCTCCAGCGTAACATTAGATTTTAACCAAAGTTGAAACAATTAATTTAATTTTCCTTTTAGGCTTTGTACCTAAACTCAATTGATCCAACATATATATACAATGGCGCAAAGTAAAAAACCTCTCCCTTCGTTCCTCCAGGCGGCTGCCATGGCAAACTCCCAAACCGATTCAAACCAAATCCACCGTCTCTCCGATCTCCACGACGAGTTGCTCGTCACAATCATCTCGTTCCTCCCCACTCACATCGCTGCTCGCACCACCGTCCTATGCCGCCGCTTCCGCCACCTTTGGGAGGCCTCTCCTTCCCTTGCGTTTATCAGCCGGGGCCTTCCTAGTCCCCCAACTAAAAACTTTGTTGCCATGGCCGAACGTACGCTGCTCCACCGCAATCCCTCCCAGTCCCTCCTCAGCTTGCATATAGAGGTATTCCATTGTGGCCGTGATGCCACAGGAATGATTTCATCCTTGCTTGCCAAGGCCCGCTCCCTCCACTTGCGCCACCTCACCATCGAAGGTATTTTGTTGTCAGATTTCTCAGCTATTCTTCCCGTTGTCTTTACAATTAACTCTCTCAGATGCCTCTCGCTTGACTTCTATGACCGTCCTTGTTATCAAGAACTTAATTTTCCTTCTGGGATCAATTTAACCAACCTGAGAAGCCTTTGCCTTGAACTGATTGGAAGTGACCTGCCCAATCTCAACCAACTTCTCTCTGATTTGTCTTCTTTGGAAGATTTACATATTCGTATGAGTGGCACTCCTCGGCTTTGCCTTTCATCCCAGACAATCAGAAAACTCAAACTGATTATTACCCATGCTCAAAAACTTCATATTGTGGAGTTATCACTTCCTTCATTGGTGTCACTTCATTTGGAAATTTGGTACTGCCTTGATCTGACGTCCCACATCCATGCAAATATTCCTTTGTTGAGAAAAGCTGTGATTAAACTTCTGAATGTTCATGAGAAAGATGGCAGTGCTGTTGCTGGGCTACTGAATTGTATCTCACATGTGGAAGATCTAAGCCTGCATTTAGAGGAGAGAACGGTCATACACTTTTACCCTCTTAAATATTATTTTTTGCACATGTCAATTATGTTTTTTAGAAATGTGTCTGCACCTGTTAGTTGACCGCCTTTTTTATAATTTAAAGTGGTGTGCCTATGATATGTCAGATATGCATCTCATACTGATATGATAGCTTTATATGATTACTTGGTAATGTACGGTACAATTGTAGGTTGATGCTTTACTTGGATATTCTTGACATGTGTGTGATTTTTGCAGACTCCTATCTTGTTGAAATCACAAAAAGATTTACCAAAATTTTCTAATTTGAAGCACTTGGATGCAACCCTTAGCTTTCATGAGCACAATTTGTCAGCTATAATTATGATGCTTCATAATTGTCCTATTCTGAAATCATTGATGCTGATTCATAAGGTGCATAACTTTTTTTTTTTCCTTTTTTTGTAACTGTTATGTTTAGATTGTGATGAGCCAAATGTTATGCAGAATAAATCCTTAAGTTGGGATGGAGCTCCTAATTTAATTATTTTTTTCGGAGAGAAACTAGGATATAATTGGGAGTATGACAATACGTGACTTAAATCAATCCAACCCATATAATTCTGGCTGAAACTTCCATCAGCTGTTGTCGACACTGTACTTCATTAAGTTCTCAATTTATTATTAAGTATTTTACGTTATATTATCATATTCTTTTCCTTTTTAGTTTCTTTAGGAATGTTGGGAATAAATCCTGAACTTTTGCATTAGGTTGAATTGCCCTCTGATCTTTCTTTTTTGGTTTAACTGTGCTCTACAATATCTAAGTCTAGATTGTGACGAGCCCTTATTTTGATGTTATGCAGAATCAACCCTTTTCTTTTTAAGTTCCTTTTCTTTTGTTTCTATTTCCAAATGAGCCTTGAACTTTTTGAGTTTGGTTCCATTGTATTTCTTTGTCAGTCATTAACTATTGGTGTTGTAACTGTGGTAACTGCATGCCTGATTGCACCTAGAATAGGGAACAAATTAGGTAATGAAACCCATATGCTACTTTCTATTGTCTCTATACCCCTAATACTAAACAGCCCAGGTATTTCATTCCATTTCACCTTTCCTATCTTAGCGCTTAAATCAAAGTATTGATCGAGGAGCCTCCTAACTTATTTCAGGAAAGGAGAAATAAAGATTGGGAATCAAAGTTACCGCTTAATGCTGATGGTAATTATCGCTATGCTTATTTCAGAAATCTTCATTTGGAGGAAGATCATAAAGAATTCATGAAGTTGCTGAGTAAGAAATGTACCTCTAATAAGCAAGCTGTTAACTCGGGCTTGCATAGTCCTGCTAAATGAGGTCATTTTCATTGCTTTGCTTTTATTGAATTTTTTTTGGAGTTAAATATCCTAGTTGTGTGTTGTCTTAACATGATTTTAATTATGTCTGAAGCATCATGTCAAAAGCAATAATACTCCAAATGATTTTGTGTGGGCTCACTCAATTTGGGCATGCATGCAGATTGATATGGAATGTGTTTAGTTTTGCTTATTATGTTGCATCCTTTGATTTTATAATTGTGTCTAACAAAATTATAAATTATCTGAGTTATATTTCTGCTGATTTAACTCAGTTGAATTTTTACTTTTACAGTTTAACAAGATATATTAAATTGAAGGAGAGAACAACTTCACAGTCACTGTCAAGGTTTTCTAAAAAACAAAATGAAGGAGAGAACAAAAAAAAAAGAGGCATGTAATGCTTCACATTTGAGTATTGTTTTAAACTTTCAATTTACATAGACAAAAAATAGAATTTTGAAGAAAAGTCAATTAATTTTATAATGGCCCATAATTTACCGTGGCATTACTATGTGAAATGCTATGTCTTAGTGCATTAATTTTTTTGTTTTTCTTTTGTGAAAATTTTGAACTACTTGGTCCACTGATTTCTAGTTTGTAAGTTTTCAATAAACTTGTAATGAAAATAACATGCAATAATGATATAAAAAAGTAGAGAGCTTTTGATTGTTGTATTAATTGAATATTTTGTTTGTAATTTTTTATGCATCAATTTCAAATCACATGAAGGTGATTGTCTTTGTATGGAATGAAAATATTGTTTCCAATTTTGACTTCTACAAATGCTGAAAATAATCAGGAGTAACTCTACTCCGCAACAAAACATCCACTAAAGAGAATAAACATGCTTAATGCATGGAGAAACATGATCTACAATGTACTCTTCTCTTGTGTTGACCTTCTGAAGGTAAGTATACAGTTAAATTAAGTGCAGCAGTAACTAGTTTTGCAATTTTTTCCTTGGAATTAGTTTCTATTACCCTAAAATAGTTGTGCAATTTCCTGAGATAAACTTCATTTTATAAATTAAGCCCCAATTCTAATCAAACTTTGCATCAGTTAATCCCAATCATGGAGAAAAAAAAACCTGCAATAAAAATAAGGAAAAGACTACAGTCACTAGAATAACTGTGAAGTAATGCCTGTACCATGACCCATGCACATCTGAGATTGTACCAGAATCTGGTACAGCTACTTTTAGACCATCATTAGGGACCATAATATGTATCTGACTATAATTTCATTTAGAAGAACATCTGAAAATTGTAAATAGGATGCTCCATGGTCTGGTGTACCCTTGCCTCCACCTCCTATTTGTGGGATCACTTTGTTTCTCCATTTTTAGTCAATGAACAAGCTGAGACCGGCGATTTAACCTTTACTATAGTTACTGTACAACCTCATTCCACCCGGCTATGTACGGTGTTCTGAGTTCTGACTATCTATGATATCCTAACTTTAGTGCAAAGCCAGCAAACTTTCTTTAACTTTAACAAACTTAGATAATAAGTGAAAAACACTAAAAATAGATACTTCTCTACCCCCACTGTATATGCGTTGATTCACTTGCACCTCTCATTTATTTTAGGCACCATGGTTCTATTGTTATAAATTGTGTTTTCTTTCCTTATCTATTACATATAGCCCCTGTTTGTAAGTTTTGAATTCTAGATATCCATTGTTGTGTGGAAACCATTTATTTTAGTAAATTAAATGGACCATGGAGAACAAGGAAGAGAATATGAATGCAAAATATTTGGACCGATCCCGAAAGGGAGACGCACAAAACGCTATCGATTTCCCTTTCAAATTTCCAAGGCCATGGGCATAAGCTACTCGAGCAAGAAAATTGACCAACATGTTCCTGTTGTTGGCTATCAATGTTACACATGCAAAGGAAATTTTCCTACCTTTAAAGCACTAGGTGAGCACCACCATGCGGTCCACAGGAAGCCGAGGTTATCTAGCATGCTTGAAATTAAAAAGGTTGTTAAGCAGATGGAGGAAAAAGATAATAAAATGCCAGAACAGATCATGAGTTCCTTCTCTACGGCTACTGCCAAGCCAAGAATCCATCCATGCAAAACATGTGATGATTGAGTTCACCAATGGACAGGCACTCGGTGACCACATGAGGCGGCACCTGAATTCGGAATATCGATCAGTGTTAAGGAGATGCGTGTTGTACTAAAGTTATCTGAGACTTTATCACCCGAACCAATCAGTCTACCAAGCTTATGTTCCATTTTTTTTTTAAGGTTTGATAAATAAAAATTTAGAAGAAGGGAATTCGAAATTGTTTATGTTTAAACTACAAAGTTTTTGCGTTCATTGTCTGCAAACTATAAACTATGCTCCGCATTTGTTGTGTTGTAAATCTGCAAACATGCAGCACACGATATAACGCAGATACATCTGCGAAAAACAAAAATGTGGTTCTCTCTATTGTTATATATATATATTTATTGTTCTTAAATGGCACACCTAAAATGATATACGTAGATGATTGAGCTTAAGCCAGGCTCCGCGCTAATAAATATTTCTCAACATCTTTTTTTATAAGACTGAGTGCTTTGATATTTTTTTTAAAAGGAAACATTCACCTAATTCCCCTCGAATTAATAAATGAGTTTAATATATTACTTTTCTCAATTGTTGACTATTAAACTAATTAATTACAGCTTTTTATTAAGAAATATTTAATTAAATCAATTTATTATAGGGGGATGATTGCATACTTTTTTCTACATCATTGCCCTTCCTTTCACAATAAATAAAATAAACAAATAGACGAGATATGTGAACGCCTATTTCACTTTTTATTCTTCCTTCTCAATCTTTGTCATCATATTATGAACAGTGATAATCAAGAATTGCATATGCTTAAGGCGGATTTTTTTTTATTTACCACTCAGAAAAATCGGAATTAAATAAAAACCACTCAGGCTGATATTCTGTCACAAATACCACCCCCGCACAAGCCTTGTGCGCACCTGAAAACATGAAAACGCACAAGGGTGGTGCGCACCCGAAATTTTTTTTTTTTTTTTGAAATATTGGTAGAAGCTACTAAAGTACCACCCGACAAAACTGGGAACGCACAGTGCTTGTGCGCACCCGACCGGATCCGCACAATGGTTGTGTGAACCCGTTTGAAACCGCAATTTCTCCGTGGATCGTCGGGTGCTCGAATTTTTTGTGCGGATCCGTTTTTCGGGTGCGCACAAGGCTTATGCGGGGGTGATATTTGTGATAGAACCCCAAACAGAGTGGTTTTTATTTAATTCCGATTTTTTGGGGTGTTAAATAAAAAAAAAATCCGTGCTTAAGGTGTCTTGTCCACTGATATTTTATTGAGTTGAATCGTTTAGTAAATTATTTTACTTGTAATTGTTTGTTTTTTCCTGTGGGAGCTACAGTATATCTCAAATTATTAGCTTACAAAATTAATAAATCATAGGTAATTAGTAACAGTCTATTCAACAACTACCTTGCTTCTTATCTCCTCCTAAACATGCATTTTTTTTTGTTATATCATATATTATTTGGAGCATGTATAACTTTCAATGTTAAGGATTTAATTCATAATTAATAAGAAATCATCAATTAGCGTACACAATTTGTTGTAAATGTATTTAATATAGCTTTTGTTTTGCATAGAAAATGTTATATTGAAATTGCTCTGATAATAATTTGTACAAATTTTACATTATTTGAAACATAATAGTCAGTTTTGATGAATTAATAATCTCTCTAAATGAGTCCAGAATTATTAAAAAATGTATGCATTATTGCAATTCATATTAAATTAAAAACCACCCGGTACTACTTTTGTAAAAAAATACCACCCCCGCACAACCATTTTGCGCACCTGCCTGATTGGGTCCGCACAACAGTTTCGCGCACCAGGTCCGCTCAGGAATTTCTCGCACTAGGTCCGCTCAGAAATTTCGCACACCAGGTCCGCTCAGGAATTTCTCGCACCAGGTCCGCTCAGAAATTTCGCACACCAGGTCCGCTCAGGAATTTCGCGCACCACCGGATCCGCAAACCCTTTTGCGCACCCATTGCGGATCCGCAGCCCCATTCGGCGCACCCAGATATTTCGCGCAGCCTAATCTGACTTTCACGCAACGCGTTGAAAATATCATATAATTCAAAGCCCATTAAAGCCCAATTTTATAAAGACCATCTGATTTGCATCAAGATCCGTGCTAAGTATATTAAAATCCGTGTACATATATCAATTTCCGTGCGTACTATTGAAGTTTGAATAAAAAAATTAATGTGACAGCTTTCTTTGGTCAAAACGCGTCTTTCACCGGCTTTTGTAATTTTATAACAACCATTTGATTGCATCAAGATCATGCTAAGTACATTAAAATCCGTGCAAATATGTCAATTTCCGTGTGCACCTATTTGGTGCGCCAAATCCTCGTGCGGACCCGTTGGTGTGCGAAATTTCTGCGCGGACCAGGTGCGCTAAATTATTGTGTGGTGTGCGAAACTGTTGTGCGGACCCAACTAGGCAGGTGCGTGAAATGGTTGTGCGAAGGTGGTATTTTTTTACAAAAGTAGTGTCGGGTGGTTTTTAATTTAATTCAAATTTTCACAGTGGTAAAAAAAAAATTTCTGCTATATGCTAAATTGCATTACTAGAAATTTTGTTTGTGTAAAAAAAATGATATGTTTTTTCTTAAGTTACTATAAGAATTATCTTTTTTTTTTCTCTCATATTTTCCTTTTTTTATTTTCGGTTTTCCCTTTTTCTTGTTTTTTTTATTTATCCTGAATTTAGAAAGGAGAGAGAGAGATGCTTTTATTTACGGGGGTCAAAGGGGTTGGGGCCTTGGAATTCGTATCCCCTGCATTATAATTTTTTTATCAGTGAAAATTTGGAAGTGTTGTGTTATCCGATCTGTTTTGAACATATATAAGAGATGTTTTGAATAGTGTCCATTTATCCAAAATTAACTCAAAGAGATGTTTTGAATAGTGTCCATCTATCCAAAATTAATATATAAGAAAGATATCCTTATATTTTGACTGGATTCAATCTAATAATGCACATATTTCTGTAGTTTGAAATTATATATAGTGGTCTCTTTCTTTCATCATTAATTAAGAAGCAAATATAAGTGTGAGCAACACACGCCATTGTGTTAGTAAATTGTTAATTTATAGTTAGACGCTAATTGTTAATTAGCACAGAACAATTTTAGGTAATTAATTTCTCAAGTCAATTTGCAGTTATGTACGTAGTTGCACCAAACAAATGGCCCAAGTTCATTAATTGATCCAGCTGAGGTTAACTTGGATTAGGGTCATTTCAACATCATATATAGTAGAACTGACAAAATAAATGGATTTGATGTCCGTGCTAACGACACAATTAATTTTTGTTTTAACAAACTTGAAGAAAACCATGGGCACATTGGCAAATTGCACGTTCCATGGTATCCTGTATATATCTTTTGACTTTCATATATATATGACAGCTATTTTTTTATTATGTTATTGGACAGTTGTTTTACAATAATACAGGATTCTTTATCTTAATATTAAGATGGGGAATTAGTTTTTGCAATTGATTAAAAGTTTCTACATCATCAATTGGATTTTCGTGTAGCCGCCTTAATTAATTTATTTGCCGATTAAATAAACGGTAATTTATTAGCAATTAAGTTTTACAGATTTGTCAGTCGTACCTTAATTAGGACTACCATCAGATCTCTTCCCAATCTCTCTGGACAGAAAATAAGTAATTAATGGATGGAAATCTGTAGTTCTAGAACTATATATAAACCTGATCAAGAATAATTGAAATTGAGTAAAATATACATCATAGATACATAAAGATCGATCCAACAAAAAAAGGGGGAAAAATGTGCCTGTCCCTATCATAATCTAGATCATATATCCTATAATGATTCCGTCCAAGTTAATTAATTACGAAAGAAATTATCACTGTACTCTCTCTTAGCAATACCCTTGTTCCTCATTTTGAGTAATCAAATCCTGCACATATTTATCAGTCTGATCAAGCTCAGCCAACATGGCTTCTATTTTCTTATCCGTCTCGACTAACACCTCACTCAAATGTTCCCCACACAATTTTGCATAACCCATCTCCTCTTTAACCTTCATCCATTCTTTTCTCACCTTAGTTAGGCTTCTCTGTGCCACTCTATGCTCTTTATCATGGCTTCTACTGTGTGACTTTGAAGGAAGTCGACTACGGCTGTTTGAAGAACTACCCAGAGTAGCATAACACCATCCCTGTTCAACACCATATGATCCATTGTTAGACAAGGGATTTTGCGAGAAACTTAGCATTCTATTCTGTCCTGCTCGCTGCATGTTCTCCTGCTAGATGTAAACACAAAAAATTATGGATAAAACTTTATTAGAGCTGAGAAGCTTGAGCTTGTTCTGGTTTACAAAGAAAATGTGTTTGAAAAGGTTAACATATTGTCTAAAACACTTACCTTAAATTTCTGAACTAGTTCTCTCTTGTTTGTGCTGATAAGGAGAGAGGAATTAAGAGATCTAGGGGAGTCCAGATGACTCAATCCATGGTGTGGCCTCTAATTTATAAGAGATAATCAAGCTGGTCTACTTACCTAATGCACCACACCACTTGACACACTATATATGATGTTAATTAGGTCTCATAAGACCCATTCTATAGTCAAACATACAACAATTTAAGTTCTTAGCGGATTGGGAGAAGTGGCTTAATTCAATGGACCCAGCTAATCCCACCATTAAAGGCTTATTATTTTAAGCACTTGCGTGTGCCCACCATGGGAAAAGTGCTACAACATGACAGAGAAGCCAGCGTGTTAGGTAGCCTTGTAGTATTGAAATAATGAGAGGCGCGTGGCTAGCACGCTGGTCAGTACAGGAAGGAGAAATAAAAAATAAAACGGATTACTAAGTCCCATTAACTTACAGAAATATATAGCGGGTAATTGAGTCTAGGTCCGATGGGTGTAATGACCATCTGATATGCATCAAGATTTATGTAACTATATTAAAATCTGAGCAAGTTTATTTCAATTTCCGTACGCACAGATCTTGATGCTAATTATACGGTATTAGAGCTAATTGGACTTAAAAGTAGGTCTGATGAGAACCAGACTTACTTTTATCTCTATAGTTGGTGGCCTGCGCAAGAAAGGAATTCACATCCTCTGAGATATCTCAAACTTTGCTTGACTTTTTGGAGTATCTCAATCGTTCAAATACGTTTTGCACGAATCTCAAAGTTCAAAATAATACTGGCCCTCTACGTTCCCCCGAATAGGCACCGGACATGTCGGTCACGCAAAAATTGAGATATCTCAGAAGATATGCACCCTGCATTCTATCTCAATTTTTGCGTGACCGACGTGTCCGGTGCCTACTCGGGGGAACGTAGGGGGCAGTATTATTTGTGCTTTGAGATTCGTACAGAACATATTTGAACGATTGAGATATTCCAAAAAATCACGCAAAGTTTGACATATCTCAGAGGATGCGAATTCCAAGAAAGGTCGCGTTGAAAAGACTGAAAGAAGGCCCATTTAACACGGCATGTACCACAGTACCAACAACTATAACTACTAATTTAATTTCTTGAATATAATTAAGCAATCTGGTCTCCTCTTCGTTTATTTGGGACGATGTTCTTTTCATACAAAGACAAACGGGTTAAGGAGCATGGGATATTGAATTCTTTTCATAGAAAGATACACGAGTAAAGAGGCATAAATGTTGACGACAATGACGAGAGGTCCGTTAGCTAATCCATGTCGTAAGAAAGCTAAATATATATCATGTGGCCGGTGCAGAACGAGATATATACACACACACATACAGAGAGAGATGTAAATTCACTAAACCTCGTTGTAAATTCAACTTTAAAATCTATCGAATTAATTTCAAATGATGAATCCAAACCGTTAAAATTCTTTTACGTACCTTACGAGAGTGATGCGTCTACATGTAAAAATTTTAAAGTTTTAAATTAATTTAATATAAAGTCAAGTGTAAAAATTATATATAGCGATCGACGTGAAACAAGGACCTGTATATAGAGAAGGAAAAATGTAACGCGCCGTGACGTGACGTAACAATCACGCCGTGATTTAGTCACGTGACGTGACGTGACTAAAATAGCAGCAGACGATAACGTCACACAAATTGTCACGTCACGGGTAGTCACGCCGTGATCACTGTCACACCCCGAGACAACCCGCCACGTATTTCTACGTAAGGCATACACACATCACATACATTATCAATAACATCCATAAATGTCACATTAATTTCACAAACAATAGTTTTACAAAAATAGCTAAAGTAATTCAACAGTGGTCACGACAGAATGGTTAGAAATACGGCAACAACCATGCCAATTCAAGTGTACCAATTTACTGGAAAATAAACAAACGAAAACTAAATAAGCTTAAGTGGCATTCATCCTAAATATGGATCCTTCCGCTTTCTCTTACTCACGACCTTGTTCTAGCACCTGCTCCTCATTACCTGAAACCCACATAAAAGTCGAACGGGTGAGAGATCAAACTTTCGCTCAGTGCGGGATTTAGTTCCAGCCCAGAGTTTATAACACTTTTACTTTAATCTCACAAATATGAAAAGAAATAGAATGCATATGTTTTTCCTAAATGCAATGCATATCTTACCATTACTTCTACTTTCATATTCTTTTCACTTTATTCAATTAACCATTTACTCGCCAAACCAATGGAAAGTCCAACCAACATTGGAAAGGCCGCCAACCCGCTGGGAAGTCCAACCAACAGCGGGAGGCTGTCTCACTAGACGGGGAGTCCACCCTATGCTAGATCTTGACCCGTGACAGGACCGCTTTCACCTACAATCACGTTAACGAGGGGTATACATCCCAATATGCAAGCATATCGGTCCCTGTTCACTTACAATCATCCGTTCGTTTCACATACCATTATGCAATCATACAATTCATGCCATGCTCAACACATCCTACTTATGCAAATATACAATTTATTTCATGCTCAACACATCCTACTTATGCAATTATACAATTCATTTCATGCTCTACACATCCTACTTGTGCAATTATATAATTCATTTCATGCTCAACACATCCTACTCATGCAAATTACTTATGTACTCAAGTTATACGAATAGTTCGAATGCAACATGCATAAATCCAACTAATGCCATACTAATATACAATTGAATGACAACAGATAAGTAAGATAGTTTTATAAAGTCTAGGAAACCCGCACCTGTTAGCGTAGAAAACTCTTGATTGTTATCTACGTCTCTTAGTTCCTCACGAATTGAACCTAACAAATAATCACATGTCTAATTAATAAGGTTTGAGTTCACGTATTCTTATTTCTTAAGGTTCCCTATTTATTATTATAATCAAAGATTTATTAGTATTAACTTCTAAATTTTAATTAGGTTAATATTCACTAACTTCTGGATTTATTAGTCTTAACTTCTAAATTTTAATTAGGTTAATATTCACTAACTTCTAGATTTATTAGTCTTAACTTCTAAATTTCAATTAGGTTAATATTCTCTAACTTCTAGCTTTATTAGTCTTATTAGTCTTAATCAAAGATTTGACAAGAGTTAACATCTATTTAATATTCACTAACTAAGAGAAGATGAGTATCCATAATCTAAAGGAATATATTCTAGTATATTATAGGAAATAATCAAGACTTCATCATTAAGAAGAACGAGATTTACAGCCGAAGATCTATTACTTGGAGTCTTGTGGTTTCGGAAAGGAACGGACAGCAGCCGCTGTTTTGAACGGTTCTCAGCGACGGAGACTCCGATCGAGGTGAATCCAGTGGTGACAGATCCGTTTCGGCGAGCACTAAAACTCTTGTGTTGAACCCTTCTTCGAAATCTGAACGTACGGATGGAGGTTCTCTGTGGAAGCCGGCTGACTGGTTTGGCTCCAGCAGGGTTCAGATCCGAATTTGGGGAAAATGGGGCTGTGGGAGCTAGGGTTTGAGGAGGGGTTTTTATAGAGGTGGGATTAGGGTTCCCTTTAACTGTTGGGCTGGACTGGAATGGGCTTTTATGGGCCATGATCATTTTAATTTTGTCCATTTGGGCTAAGAACAGAAATCTGTTTTTGTGTTTTAATATTTCATCTTCAAAGATTTATAATACTGGAACTATGAGTTCATAATATGAAATTATTTCCTACATAAGAGTCATAGGATTTTTAGTTACGGTCCTAACGCAACTGGTTTGGCCTCGATCGGATTTTCCAGTGAGGAGAGAAGATAGAAATAGTCGACAAAGGTCTGCAGTCTCCGAACAGAATTATCTTCTGACTTTACCATTTTATGGGGAACCCTACATTCGGAATTTGGGGTAGCTTTCTACGTGAAAGTTGTGGATCATGATGTTATCTTTTTAGTTGTTAAATTTCATTGAAATCCAAAATAATTCGAGGGATCTGTGATTAGAATATTAACGGCTATCCATCTGAAAAGTTATAGCTGACTCTAAATTCGAAAGGCTATCAAAGGGGATAGCTCAAATGAAGTTCTTATATAAGGTTTTGATTAGTATTTACTTCCTAATTGTGAGGTAAACTAGGTAATAATTTATTTCAAAATTATTTAGATTTCTACAAGATTTCTCTTAACGTTTTCTATTTGGACAATTTCGAGTGTGATCCTAACTCGAGACGTGTATTTTAGATTGGTCTCTCATTTGGACTTAGTGTTTGTTATTGGATTTTTGTATGTATTTATTAAATATCATACCTAAAATGTCGTGGTGTTACAATCACGCATGACGTGAATACACGTGACGTGACCATACGTGACGTGACATAACGTGAATTAGTCGTGTCAAACTTTTTTTTATATTTTAATTTATATTGTTAAAAATTCAGAAAAAAAAATAAAAAAATATGAAAAATTCTAAAAAATTTGAAATGAGTAAATAATATTGTTAAAAATTCAAATTATAAATATTCATTAAGCTAAATTAATAATTACAACCCTGATTGTACATATTGTATCCATAATCTTCGTAATTGTGATCACACGTGACGTGACGTAACGTGATGTATAATTTTCATAGAATGCAGTCACGTCATGCGAATAATCACGTCACGCGACACGCAAATCACGTCACGTAATCGACACACGTGACGTGACGTGCACGTGACGTTATGTGACGTGACTCGTCACGCCGTGACAAATTTTCTTCTCTACCTGTATATAGCGAACTTAGGAACACCCGTATTATGAATTAATGATGCTTCTATTAATTGTCAGGATAAGTCAACTGAAAAACAAAAATATTAAACAACATATAGGAAATCAATTAAACAAGGATGAAACGAAATACAGGATTAATAACTGAATGCGGGATTTCTAGTATTTACTTTTAGCCATATATACACATGGCCGGGGCTGGTTTGTTTGTTAGCAATTTAGAGTTATTAAGCAACTAATACATAAATTAAATAATTGATATATTTTGTAAGCATGTTTTTCCAATTTAAAAACAATCATTTGCCAATATCATATCTTTAAGATAAGAATGTAACATGATATAATTTACAAAATTGTAATATAATATCTAATGTACTAAATAATAACATATATATATCATATGAGTAGAAGTGTAAAAACTAGGGTATTCTTAAGTTCATCCAGTTCCTTTGTGAACTCAATTGTAAAATCTATCGAATTGGCTTCAAATAACAAATCAAAACCGTTGAAACTTGAAACTCATCTACCTTACGAGTGATGCATCTACATGTAAAAATTTTAAAATTTTGAATTAATTTAGTATAGAGCTAAGCGGTCAAATTTGAAGATTTATAAATTAGTTTTAATGCATTCATTGTTTGAACATTTTTTTACCACTTGACTCTATACAAAATTAATTTCAAATTTTAAATTTTTTGCACCTAGACGCAACACTCATAAGATAGATATGTTTAAACAGCCTGGATTTGTCAATTGAAGTCAATCAATAGATTTTAGAGTTGAGTTTACAAAAGAGATTGGTGAACTTAAGAACGCCCTAGTGCTACTCATATTATATTGTCCAAAACACAAACGTAACACTAGAGTAAATATTTTATAAGGGATCACATAAAAAAAAAATTATCTTCACAGTTTTGAATATATTTTATCAAATCATTCAAATATGGTAAAAACTAAACAATAAGTTTATAACTATGTTGTAGGCTACATGGATAAACTACCAATAAACTGTCAATTTGAAATCATCACTTGACTTGATTAACGGTCTGACATACACCAGCTATCGTTAATTACTTTTATGTAGACTCGATATTTTCACATTATATTTCATGACCGTATTGTTAGAATTTATATTAAACTTTTTTTTTATATATGATTGTCATCAAGAATGGTGCCCTGTATAATTAATTAATTAATTAAAGTGGTCGTTTGTGCAGGATCGTTTTATGGTTTTTAGCTGAACATTTATTCTGATATTTTGTAACTAAAAATATATACCGATGTACTGATGGCCATCTCTTGGTACATTTTTTATCTACTACGTACTTTAAAAAAAAATGTTATCTTCAGTCCTGTATAAGGAATAATGTTGAAACCTCTTTTTTTCATGACATTCATTTTGGGGGATATGTTTAGCATTGCTACCTAGCTATTTCTTTAAAATATATATACTAGCAGGAAATTATTTTGTTTAATCCTCATAAGCACTGAAGATATCGATCACCAGCTGCATTAGAACAAAATTAAATGCCAGCACTATGTTGCACTACCCACTAGTAAATGAACTAATTCATCCATTTTGTAGACAAATTTTCTTTACTTTTAATCAAAAAGCTCTTTTTACTATGTGATTTCAAGTGCCAATCAATAAAGATTTTGACTTTATTTATAATTTTGTTTTGGTATCCTCTGGATATATGACTGCTTTATAAAATTATATTATTTAACGGATCAGGATTTCCTTGATTCCCCAAAGTATAGTCTCAAGAAAATTCAAATTAACCTCTTTCCTTTATGCTGAAAAGTGAAAACTGCTTACTGAAAGTCTGAAATCAGGTGATCACATGCTTAAAAACTATGTGAAGGAAATCAAGTTACTCAGATCCAAGAGAGCGGTCCTCTTGTTTGGTATAGCTTGAATGTATTTGTGTTGGCCATAAATTATTTCGATATTTGATAATGTGAGTACAGTCCATGGAATCCTGGTTTAAGCTACTCTGCTTGAATACCAAGAAAAATACTGGGAAAAATAAACTTCTCCGGCTAGCTAGGTGACTGAAAATAAATTAGAAGAAAAAAGAAAAAGCACGGACTATTAAATCTACATGAAATTAACCACCATCAAGATATTATTACATATGTTAATGACATGATACTACACTCAAGGGGAATATCAGGATCTCCTGCCATATATATTATTAGCAGGAAAAAAAAAAAAGGCAAGATAGAGAGCGCTTTATAACTAATTAAAATAATACATAGGCTTGGCTTGCAACCCAACTAGGCACTTTATAGCCGTTAAAGATTTATTAATTTATAGTCACTTCAACCAGATGAGGAAATGTTCACATGGAAAAGTAAACTGAACACTTTGAGAATCCCATAAGTAATGAGCATAGCCAGCCATCCTCCGATCAAAACCCTAAGCGCACCCTTATACGGCTTGGCACCACCGAGGAATGCGCCAATTGCACCGAACGCAACTAATGCAAGGCTACTCACGCCACAAACAACACCCAGCCTCGCTCCCCAAGATTTGATAAACGCCCCGGCAAGCAACGGTAACAGCCCACCAATTGAAAATGCTAAAGCTGATGCACCAGCAGCCAGCAATGGGTTTGCTAATGGTTCCTTATTTTCTTCCCCGTCGTTCACTTCTCCTTGCTTGATTACAGTATTTTCTATGTCATACTGAGCATACACCGACACAAATTCACCGATGGCCATGCTACATGCACCAGCTACTAGACCAGCAAGGCCAGAGACAAGCATAGCCTTGGCAGCCGAGCTGGCTGCACCAACACCAATCATCAAGGATGCCACAGATACAAGCCCATCGTTGGCCCCTAGAACAGAGGCACGGAGCCACTGGGCCCGTTGCATGTAGTCAATGGTGTCATCAGATTTGCCGAGTTCAAGGTCTTTGTTTTGGTTAGGGGGCGTCCGGATTTCGGAAATTTCTGGTGATGGGGTTGTTGTGGGGACAACAGAGTTCATACGAAAAGACATAGTTGCTGTCTCTAGTACGTGTTAGGTCTTAGATTACTCACGAAGGAAATGAAGCAATCGATCTGAGGGAAGCTAGAGAGAGATTTGGGAGTATGGAGGGCACACGCCTAATGGTCCGGTATTTATGGACTCTGTATTTTGGCTGGATGGACCAGGCGATTTTCTTCAAAAATTAAATAAAGAAATTATAGGATGGTTGCTTAATTCCGATTTTATATTTTTCTTTTGGATTTCACATGTGATTCGGGCATGAATACGACAAGGAATTCGGTTTTGAGGTTTGAGCTAGGGAGGGAATTAGTGGGGTAGGGGTATATTAGTATTTAGGGAAATGAATCTGCTGTTATTCCAAAGGGATAACAGGATCCTGTTATTCTTATCCCAACCATTGAAAGTTTTCTATGCATGAATCTCAAGGAAATTCTTTTTTTTTATGCGAATCTCAGAAAAAATCAATGTTTAAGATTGGAATAATAAGGTCCTGTTATCCCTTTAGAATAACAGCAGATTCATTACCAGTATTTAGTAGTACTTTTACTATTATAAATTTATAATTTATCTTTTAAAGATGCGCAAGGAGCAGTATTCACTGCATTAACTCAAAAGAAAATCTTTTGAGTTAATCTATCTCGGTCGTCTGATTTTAAATGGAACCAATTCGATTGTCTGATTTTAACATAAGGATTTTTTAATACTAGTATGGATCTAGTTTGCACGGATCTCAAAACGAATCGGATGATCTAGATGCATTAACATAAAAGATTCCCATTTGAGTAAATGTAGAGGATACGAATTCCAAGGAGCACTGAGCAGGTGGTGTGCTGCCGTATTTCTCAGAATATTTAATTTTACCAGCAAAAAAGAAATTCTTTATTTTTTTATATAATGTAGTTTGGAAAGAGCTGGATGGGCAATTAAAAATTAGATTATCTCTGACTTCATATTTTATTTTCCGTGTCAAAAGTTGCAAAAAAGACAATGTTATTTGAGTTCTCGTGACACCCTACGTAGCACGAATTTGCATCCTCTGAATCCAAATCTGTTTTTTTTTCTCAAAAAAAAAAAAGGAACTTCATTGCTTTTGGAGAGAGAAAGAGAGAACTAAGCGAAAGAGAGAGATAGAGAGAAAATAATAAAAAAAGGAGGGTGTTCATTTTTTTTTGAAAAAAAGAGAGCGGATTTGGATCGCGCGTCTCAAACATTGAGCTAATCTGTGAAAAAAAAATGCAGGCCGTTCAAATTTTTCTGTACGAATCTCAAAGCATAATAATACTGACCCGGCATTCCGAATAGGCACCAAAAAAAATTAATCCGCTTTTAATTAGATAAAGTTAAAAATTTGAGATATTTCATCAGATAATATTTACTCACATAGCACCTGTTTGTGTGGTCATTTATTTACATTAATTTTTTTTTCTGAGATTATCTTGAAAGCTGACCTTTTACCCCTTAACATGCATAATTGAATGCTTGAATAAAAATATTTTACTGCGGCCCAATATGATCTTGTTCGATAATTCCAATTTATAAATTAAGAAATAAAATAATTTGATGAAAATTTTCCAGACAAACAGAATAACTTTCATCATTTAAATTTTAAGATCTTCAATAAGTAAATGTCTTGACCATACCAAGCACAGATTTCACAAATATATATGTATTATGTTGTTTTGTATTTTAGGTTTTTTATTTTTGCTGCCTTCTTCTTCAGAAGTTCTTAGTTTCTTTTTCTTTTCTTTTTACTTTTTTTGGAAAACAACAAGGGTCTAGCCCTCATTAGTTTCTTCTTTAAAAATTTACAAATTGTTAGTCAAAATTACATGCAATATTCTTCCTAGAGCATGGCTTCAATGTCTAAGTTGTCATACCCACTTATTTCAGAAACGGAATTATTATATGTAATATAATTGATCAGCAAAATTTGAAGATGATATATAATTTTATAATTATTTAAAACTATAATGTATTTTTATAATTTTTTTCTTGAAAAATTATAGCAAACAATATATATTTTTGAAAATTTTATGGACAGGGGGTGGCGAGTGTCCCACACTGACCATCATGCGGCTCTAATCCTTTCTTTTCCGAATTAATGTCTAAAAAATTAGCATGCACTAGTGCTTAAAGGATGAACTACATTCATAAATTAAACTTCCTATATTTCATAAGCAAATAATGTATTTCAAAAATTAATGTGATTTTTTTTAATTTAATATCATACAAATCAAAACGACCAAATATTGATTAAAAGATAATTTTTACTTATTTAATTTTACGTTCTTACGAAATCGTAAAATTATGATTTTTTTTTTTTTTTTGCGTGCATGCATCCAGTACTACTTGATCACAGAAATTTGATATCAATAAAGTAAGAGTAACAACAAATAATTACATATTTTATTGTCTCTTGACGCAAATTCTCAGTACGTTCTTGTCTTTTGACTGCTTTGAAAACAAAAAGAAATTTTTTATCTATAGAAATTATAAAATTCTGATCAACACAAATAGAAAGAGTATCTTGATTGCAATAAATATAGTAAGATTGGAGTCACTGATCCTGATCCATGATTTTTTTTATTTTTTTAACGGCACAGGGAATTTGCAAAAAAAACAAATTATGGATCGGGATCACTGACTCCGATTCATAAAAAACTTGATTTTCTGTGGCACAAAACTCTTGTATCCATAAAAAAAACAATAGTTACATATATTTTTGTACTGGAGAAAATCAACATATTTATGGATCGGAGTCAGTGATCCCGATCCATGAATTTTTTTTTTTTTTTGCAAATTATTTGTGAAGTTAAAAAAAATAAAAAAAATTTATGGATTGGAATTACTGACTCTGATCTTACTATATTTGTTACAATCAAGGTACTATTTCTATTGTGTTGATCAGAATTTTATAATTTCTATTGATAAAAAAATTCCAAAACAAAATTAGGCCAATCAATTTTCTTCATTAATTTGTTTATTTAAAAAAATAATTAAACTTGGAAACTTCGAATTGAATTACTAAATTAATGCGACATTGGTAATTTAAAATCCTTAAAAAAAAAGGTTGGCGCGTGGCCAACAGGCGAAGTATATATCTACCATCGAGGAACGGTACTTTAATTATATATCTAAACGAACACAAGCGAATAATAGCAAGCAAATGCGTCACTAGAGAGTATGTAAAGCACGTCTCCATTCCATCAATTAGTTATAAAACATCCCTGACGTACGTGGCTGTGAATATTATATGGCCCCATTCGAATTCAAATTGTTGATTGTGAAATAAAATTTAGCAGTCGTCCGAAATGAGAGCATCGTTTTGACTTTTTGGTAATTGTGTACGTATGGTAGTAATATATATAGGAAATTGCTAATATGCTACGCATAGCATAAGGGGTCTCTGTGTAACTGTTTAATATTTGAGTTTTCAAAATTCTAACGGTCGATTCAAACCGTTTAACATGATTTTCATATGAATATGTACTTGCAAATCAAATTTTACGTTTTTAAGAATTTTTTTTACTATTTTTTTAGATAGGTAGAAAAACACTTGATCTGAAAATTCTGTACCATTCAAATCAAGTGATTTTTTATCTATCTAAAAAATAGTAAAAAATATAAAAAATATAAAATTTGGTTTGCAAGTACATATTCATATGGAGATCATGTTGAACAGTTCATATCAACCGTTAGAATTTTGAAAACTTAAATATTGAGCCATTGCACCGAGGACCTCTATGCTACGCGTATCACCTTAGCCAACTCCATATATATAATATAGTGATTAATTGCTTCAGATCAGGGCTTTGCTAAGCATACATAATTTATTTTATTTATTATTATATAAAGGAGGAGTCTTAATCTGTAGTTTGTGCCACTTGCTTTTACTTAATAAATGGTATCACTTTCTCAAGAAGCAACATAAATATTTAACATAATTCTTCTTAATTAAGAAGTCAGAAATTATTGTATATATATTCTTTTACTATCCTCCAGAAGCCCATAATCTGAACTGAAATATTTTAAGGATAATAGATTCTGTACACACCCAAATTCGAACAAATTGGAAAATGAAGAAGCTTGATCGCAATAATATTTATCTAATTTTCAGTATGGTGCTGCAGGTGGGACCCAATATGATAAGACTTAAGAGCTCACTTATTAAGTATAAATAAAACAGCCCAAGGCATCTAAAAAATTAAACGCGCAATTGAATGTGCAGACTATCACCGAAAGCAAAGGAAACACAGAAGAACAATTAAAGATAACAGAAAAAATGAAACATATAAAGATGGAAAAGGAATTAATGTGGGTCCTGGTAACCAACACGTGCACGACGCTCAAAGTTTTTGTAAATTAATTAAGATGCTAACTATGCATGGTGTCTGATTACTGATGAATTTAATTAGATAGAACTACAATGGATATGTCATGTACCTATCAATGTAAATAGGGGCGGAATCAGATTTTTGAACTATGGAGGTCAAACATATAAAATTTTCCTATGGAGCTAGATTTTCGAATTATGAGAGTCAAATCATATAAAAATTTTCGCAGAGAAGAAATCATTTTTATCATTTCATAATATCTTATTGTAAAATTAATATAACAAAAGTACATATTAGTAAAAAAAAATTAAAAATAGAGGTCAATTGATCTCATTTATGCTTATTAAATTCGTCTCTGAATGTAGACAAAAGTGAAATATTCTGTTCCGATGATTTATATATAGAAAATATACATAATTAATGCAAATCAAAGTGATTCCAAGGTAAATGATTAGATAATCGTAATAGCGCTCAATCTTCTGTCGAAAATGGTGATGAAAAATTATAGAATTGTAATACACTTAAGTAAAAAAAAAAATTACGTCATATTGTTGTTAATCTTCATATGTGGTCAAGAATATATACTAAGGTCTAACAGACATTATATTTTTTCGGATATAGAGTACGTAGTATATTTTTCAACTTCTTTGTCGCATATATATTGAAATAGAGGAGGGATCCAATTACAATATTTGTAAGTTATAACATTTTACAACAATTTGGTTTTGCAATTTTGAAAGTTAGTCTATCTAAAAAAGCAATTTTAAAAAATACTTAATAAATAGTAAAAAAAAAAATATATGTAAAATTTCATCTCCAAGCACATTTTAATATAAATATCATATTGAACGGTATAGATCAACTGCTTAGACTTTTAAAATTACAAAACCAAATTATAATAAAATGTTGTAACTTGCAAATATTGTAAGTGAATCCATCATCATTGAAATATTGGAGTTATTCAAGTATCCATTCCTAAATTACCTCCATCTGGTTTTGGCCTATATTAATTGTCAAATAGAAAAGAAAAATGATTATATATTAGTATTCATATAGAGATAATCACTAGTGGAAAAACCCACATCAGGATCGATCTATTAGGAACGGACTTTTCAATAATGCGATACTGATATATATCTGGATCGCGCTACATAAACAACTGATTTTGAAAGAGACTACATCTATCTTTTAATAGAATTAATTTACTTCATTCCTCATATTTTATTGATGAAAAAAAAACGCTGAGCATGAATATATGAATTTCCAAAAAAAAAAAAAAAATCCCGGACATCATTTTGTTAAATCCCCAGTGGGCTCATCGTATCATAATGGGCTCTTGGCCCAATTTTCTACCAAATCAAGCGGTAGAACGATTCATACATCAAATCCTTCATTAGGCGAACTGGAAACCTCGACTGGTCCCCAAATCAACGAAATTTTATTATAAACCATAATTAAGAAAATAAATTTTATAAAACCATATTTTTTATTTTAACAATAATCATAAGAACGAAAATATCATTTCGATTTGAACTTTTTTTCTCAGACCAAAATGACAATTCAATCCAATATTGTTTCATAGTTTTTTCAGAAAAACAGATGTAACCTTCGGTGATGTCATTTCGGTCCAATGGTTTTTTTAGTCCAGACCGAAATGGCATTCCGGTCCGCCTTTTTTTTTAGGATTTGCTTATAAATTGTTTAGAAATGTTTGCTTATAAATTGTTTAAACATATTAGAAAAATAGATTTGCTTAGAAAAGAGAAGAGGCTGCTTTAGATTGGAAAAAAAAAATTAGTGGGACTGAAATGACATTTCGATTAAGAGATATTTTTTATTTTTGAATTTTCTATAATCGCTAACCTGTAAAACCACTTTGAACTAAATTGTCATTTCGGTCTGAAAAAAATATATTCAGATCAAAATAGCATTTCAGTTCTTATAATTTTTTTAAATAATAAAGTTATCACATTGGTTTTATAAAATTTATTTTTTAATTATAATTTATAAGAAAAATTCCAAATCAACCCCATCTCTTCAAAGGACATCTTCTGTAGAGCTTTTACCTGTAGAGTTCCTACGGAGTTTCTAAGGTTCTTTTAATCTGGTCCGTTCGTTTTGATTGGACGGACCACATAAGATTTTGGCATGAATCTCAAAGCAAAATTATTACTGCCCTCCATCATCCCAAGCACTCTAAAAAGTAAATCTGAACCGTCCGATCAGCTCCGCACCGCAATATTCTTGTCCTCTCTTCAAAGGGAGAGGGGGTGTCCGATGCCCATCGGACCAGAACAGTGTTCGATGGGTGTCTGATACCGTCCGATCTACTTAAGATCTGTGCTCACGTATATTAAAGCAAACAGCACGGATATTAAAGTGATGCGCACAGATCTTGAAGTGAATCGGACGGTATCGGACACCCATCGAACAGACTCTGGTCCGATGGGCATCGGACACCCTCCTCTTCCCTCTTCAAAACCCTTTCCAAAATCGACTTACATCTCTTCAAAACCCAAAGGGAGCGGAAAAGCGCAGTGGAAAGAGCAGCTACTGTAATGGCGAATCCTCAAATCGACCGTCTCACCGATCTTCCCGACGCGTTACTCGCCACAATCATGTCGTTCCTCCCCACTCACATTGCCATTCGCACCTCCGCCCTCTGCCACCGCTTCCGCTACCTCTGGGAGTCTTCTCCTTCCCTTGCGCTCATCAGCCGAGACCTTCCTCAGCCGCAAACTGATAACTTCATTGCCATGGCCAATCGTGTGCTCCTCAGCCGCAATCCCTCCCACCCTCTCCTCAGCTTGCACCTGGATGTTTCCCGCTGTGACCAAAATGCCTCAATTCTTCTTTCCTTGCTTGCCAAGGCCTGCACCCTCGACTTGCGCCACCTCACAATTGATTTCAATTTTTCAATTAACTTACCTATTCTCCCCATTATCTTCACCATTAGATCTCTCAGGTTCCTCTCGCTTGATCGCTTATTTGTTTTTGTAAACTTTCAAGAATTTAATTTTACTTCTGGAATCACATTAAACTACCTGAGAAGCCTTTCCCTTGGATTTTTTGGGGCTGACACAACCAAACTCAACCTACTTCTCTCCCAATTGTCTTCCTTGGAAGATTTACTTCTTGATATAAGTGGCACAGCTGGGCTTAACCTTTCCTCCAAGACTATAAAAAAACTCAAACTGATTATTACCCTCAATTATCGAAAACTTGATGCGGTGTTATCTTTTCCTTCATTGGAGTCACTTCATTTGGAAACTCAGCACGGCCTTCAAAATCTGTCTAACATCCATGGAGAGGTTCTGTTGCTAAGAAAAGCTGTGCTTAACCTTCATGATATTCTTGAGAGAGAGATCAGTGCTGTTGCTGGTCTGTTGAATTGGATATCACATGTGGAAGAACTAAACCTGCATATAAGGGAGAGCCCGGTAATAAACTATACCCTTCTTGATTATTATTTTCTTCACATGTTAGATATGAATCTGATACTGGTATGACCGCTTTATATGCTTACTTGGTAACATATTGTACAATTGTTTGTTGATGCTTTACTTCAATATTCTTGACATGCGTGTGATATTTACAGGATGTGAAGTACCCAATTCCTATAATGTTGGAATCAGGAAAAGATGTCCCAAAATTTTCTAATTTGAAGCACTTGGATGCGACCCTTTGCTTTCACGAGCACAATTTGGCAGCTTTCATCATGATGCTTCATAATTGTCCTGTCCTGAAATCACTGAAACTTGTTCATGAGGTGCCTAACCTTTTTTTTTGTAACCTATACGTTTAGAATGTCATTATATGTGCTGTGATGAAAATAATTGTTTTGTTCTGTGGTCTAACCTTAACTATGCTCAATATGATCTATGTCTAGATTGTGATGAGCCCATAGTTTGATGTCATTCAGAATCAACCCATTTCTTTTTAAGTTATATTTTTATTGTTTCTACTTACTGCTCTCAATAGGCATGGTTGGGATTAAACTTATTTATATATCTTTGGAAGAGCAACTAGGATATATTTGGGAGGATGACAATACCTGATTTTATTCAATACTATTCATATAATTTCGGCTGAAACTTTCATATGTTGTTGTTGTTGTCCCTGTACATCAGAATAAACCCTGAATTAGGTTGAATTGACCTCTGATCATTTTTTTTTGTTCAAATGACCCTTGAACTT
The DNA here is from genome assembly GCA_964058825.1 of Carex arenaria. NCBI lineage: Eukaryota > Viridiplantae > Streptophyta > Magnoliopsida > Poales > Cyperaceae > Carex > Carex arenaria. Next base: position 196,273 of record CAXKVW010000100.1, on the reverse strand, counting down.
TTAAGGTGGTTCAATTTCCTTTGTCAGACATTAACTACTGGGGCTGCAATTGTGTTAATTGAGTTGTTGATGTTTCATGATTGCACCTAGAATAGGAAACAAAAATAGGTAATAAAACCCATATACTACTTTCGATCATTTCTATAACCCTAATACTCCCAGGTACTTGATTTCATTTTCACCTTTCCTTATCAGAGTATTGATCAATGGTCTTACTTATTTCAGAATAAGAAAAGGAAAGATTGGGGATCAAAGCTGCCATGTAATGCTGATGGTAATTACCGCTATACTTATTTCAGAAATCTTCATTTGGAGGAAGATCGTAAAGAATTCATGAAGTTTCTGAGTAAGAAATGTACCTCTAAGAGGCGAGCTCGTAAGTAGGACTTGAATAGTCGTGCTGAATGAAGACATTTTCATTGCTTTTGCTTGTATTGATTATTTTTGTTGGAGGTAAAAATCCTAGCAGAGTGTTGTTTTGACATGGTTTTAATTGTCTGAATCATGTTGTCAGAAGCAATACTACAAATGCTTGTTTGTGGCTGAATATTATGTGAAGTTGGAGTAAATTTGGGCTTGCATGCAGGTTGATGTGGAATGTGTTTATTTTGACGTTGCTCCTTGGGGATATATAGTTCTTTTGGACAAACTTATAAATGAACTGAGTTATATTTCCGTTGATTTAACACAGTAGAAGTTTCACTTTTAACAGTTTAACAGAAAGGAATTCAAGGGCAAGCTGAACCTCCATTAAGTCATTTTCATCCTTACCAGTATTGATTATTCTGTTGAAATTAAATATCCTTAGCAAATCAAGTTAGATGTTGACATGACTTTAATTTTGTGTTGATACTTTGGAGAAACTTTAAGAATCAGAAGCATATGCTATCTATTTATTTTGATGTCGTCTTTACTTCTGATTGGAATAAATCAACATTGTTAGATTTCTGCTGATTAAATTCAGTTGCAAATTTCACTTTCAACAGCTTAAAATAGCAAACTGAAAGAGAAACCCAAAAATTAGGATAAATACTGTTTCAATTCAAACTTATACAGAGTTAGAAATCAACCATTTCTGATATCCAAATAACTGAAAGATGGTAGAGAAATACATTGAAGGACGATTTGGGCATTATGAAAAGAAAATTATTAAATCTCATAATAACCATCGAGTAACCACAAATTTACTATTTTACCAGGAATTCCTATCTTCTCCAGCTCTCAATTGACAGTAATTATGCCAACATAATTTATACAGAAATGCATATTTCCATTAAATAAGGGTGCCCATTTATAGATTGAACCACATAATCAATGCTTCGATAGTAGACAAATACTATCTTAGCTATTTCAGTACCTCATTAATTTATTATTTTCTTCAAAGATCACCTGCATACCGATACAAGAAAACTGCATACATATAACTATGCAAGTACTTAAAACTAGAAAAGAAAGAAAACTTCTCCCTTCTCCTTAATCACACTATTACACACAACATTATTATTTTTTTTAAATAACTGTCTTAGTTTGTCATCCTACAATTCTTTCTTATTTCCCCATCGGTACCAGTCAATGGGCTGATGTTCCCCATGCTGATCATTGCCGCCTTGAAATCAGCAAAAAATTTGGCTGAATTTGAAGAATAACCTGAGACTTGCGAGTCGGTTGACCCACCACTATAGAGTTGTTGGTCAGAGTGCAACAAACCTTTTTAACTCACCAAATTTTTGTAGTAGAAACTGTCAAATGTGTAAGGGGTAGAAGCGTCAAGTGACGAGAGTTTGTCATCCCCGCCAGTGCTGGGGCAGTTCGATTGGAGTGATGTGGCTAGTGAGGTGTTGATGTCAGTTTCATTGTAGATACGGGTCCTGAATGTGATGCACCGGGCTAGACCGATAGTATGTGCTCCTAAAAAGAAAGAACTCTGTGAATATACAATGGCAATTGCTATATTGAATATCTCCAAGTACATACAGTTTGCTTCTTTTATAAATATATTTGTAATATGGTTCGATATATTTGTTGAATCAACTCATGATGTGCACAAATATTGCCTTTCTTTGAAGTTTGAACTATCAATTAATGGAGAACCCAACCATTTTGTAAGATCTATGAAGGTTTTTACACTTTGGTAGATTTCAAGTATTAAGGAACGTAATACCTGACAGAGCTACTAGGTCGGTTGTACTTAAGCCTTTGTTCGAAAAATCAGAGATGAGAGTGCTCAGATCAGATGTGGGTTTGGGGATGTTGCTGTTTGCGTCACTAAAGCTTGCAGTTGTAGCGTCTCTCCGACCCAATTGAACTGTCCATGTGGGACCTCCCAACTGAAACTCAACAAAACAAAAAAAAAAAAAACAAACCAATTTGCTTTGATATGATTCTGTAATTATTGTTCTTATAAGGACAGGAAACTCAGTTCAAAATACGTGACTATCATGGCTTATATGTCGGATTATAAAATTGTACAAATATAAATCCCTCTTTTCTCCAAACAAATCACAAGCAATGTTTGTAAATAGTTAATAATTATATTCTATATGCAAGATAAGCATGGTAAAAGTAATCATACCGCTACAACCGAGTCACGAGCGACTATGGCAAGTATATCTGCACACGACACGACTTGGGGGCAGATGGCTTCTACACTTGATTTGATGGTATCAATCACTTCAAAACCACGTATCGAGTTGTTGTTTGGAGCTGCAGTCTTTTCTCCAGTTAATGTTGGAGTGTCGTCAAGTAGCACCGACCCATCACATCCCTGTAATGATTTTTTCGAGTTATTGCACAGAAATTGTACACCTTTTTCAGTTTTTTTTTTTCTTGGTAAGCAATATATTGCACATTTTACTGATGAAATATAATAATACAGGTTTGTGTTGCATTATTATTTGACAAGTCAAGGCTTGTTTTTTCCTGGTACACTAACTGCCTTTCTGTGACGCACCCATATGTACTCTTTCAGTAATATGATGCATCCTTACATTAACAAAGCAGTCATGGAAATGGAGGCGAAGCAGTGATGCGCCCATACGGTGCTCTTTAAGCACAGCAGAATAAACAGCTGACCTAATGGCGCGAAATGAACCAGGGCAAGTCTTGTCATAGAAACTAGGAGATAGCTGTGCTGATGCAATTGCAAATGCAAAGAAGAAGAGAAGAAGAAAGGAGTACGGGTGTGCTCTGAGAAAAGTCATTTCTGATTGGGATAACAAGTAAAAGAACTAGAAGGAAAGTGTGGCTTAAGTTGTTGTTGCTTCTGAGCTTCTGGTGGTATTTATAAGTAGAAAAGATGGTCGGTACGCATGCATGATATGAACTTTTTGGATAATTGTAAACTAACAAGTGCTTAGACAAGGGTCAACATTTTAATTCGATGTCGGAAAGCACCAAGCAAATTGAGTGCATGTGTAAAGGGAAGGGGGTAGATGTTGCATAAGGATGAAATAGTTATCTGATCCTTGAGACAAATGCACTTGTTCACCTACCATCTGTTTATAAAAAAACAAGTATACAATACTAGTAATTTTGATGGTTTATTTGCTTCAATGACTCCAAAATTAATCAAAAGCATCTATCTGTATGCAATTAATTTGTAGCGAATCCTATTTTTTTTGCATAAAATTGAGATATCTTCTCGAAATTGCTCTAATAATAATTTGTACAAGTTTTAGATATTAGTTGGAGTATAACAATTTTTTATGATTTAAATTCTTGAAATATGTCCAAAATTAATTGAAAACAATTAATACGTATATATTTTTTTCCTCAATTGCATTGCAAGAGATTTATTTTAATTAAGTTGCTATAGTAATTATTTGAGGTATAACTGTCAATTTTACAGATTTAATCACTCGAAACAACTCCAGAATTAATCGAAAATATCTCTTATGAATGCAATTTGTTGAAAATGTTACAGAGCAGTGAGGCATGTGCTTGAACCTTCATAAGTTGCATTGATGTTGGGTATTGTTCACGTGCATGAATTGCATGGTGAATGGGATAATTTTTTTTTTTAATTTTCTTTTTTATATAGGCTGGTAGCTTCTACCAAGCTTTTCAAAAAAAAAAGAAAATGTTACGGTACAACTATTTTTGCATTAAAATATATATTCTTTCGAAATTTCTCTAATAATAATTTATGCAAGTTTTAGATATTATTTGATAAAAACTGTCAATTTGAGAGAACATGTAAATTCCTAAATGAATAATAATAATACATCTATCTTTCAATAACATTAATTTACTTCATTCCACATATTTTATTGATGAAAAGAAAAGATGAACATGAACATATGAATTTCCAAAACAATAAATCCCCGACATCATTTTGTCAAATCCCCAGTGGGCTCATCGTATCACAATGGGCTCTTGGACCAATTTCCTACCAAATCATGCGGTAGAACGATTCATATATACATGATCGGGAATGGCTATGGTGCTATAGATAGTATAGAGGACCTCCATGCAACGGTTTAAAATTTGAGTTTTCAAAATTCTAACGGTCGATCCGAACCGTTCAACATGTAATCTGTACTAAAATGTACTTGCAAACCAAATTTTACATTTTTAGAATTTTTTTACTATTTATTAAGTATTTTACAAAACTGTTGTTTTTGAATAATTCTGGATCACTGAAAACAACAGTTTTGTAAAATACTTAATAAATAGTAAAAAAATTCTAAAAAATGTAAAATTTGGTTTGCAAGTACATTTTAGTACAGATTACATGTTGAACGGTTCAGATCGGCCATTAGGATTTTGAAAACTCAAATTTTAAGCCGTTACACAGAGGTCCTCTATGCTCTTCATAGCACTGTTGTTGGGTTATGGACGGTCCAAAACCATTGATTAGCTTAAGCTGGGGAAAGAACGTAAAACAAAAAATTTACTTCTAACTTAAGCCAAGGATTAAACGAGGTATGTCAGAATACTTTCCAAGGCGATCCACCTTCAGTATTCCTTGACATCAAAACCCAATTTAATCCTTTTACAGATCTACTCTATAATTGATTTCTAAAACTTTAATCTACTTACAAATTAAATAGATTAATATAACATATTTATACTTTGATCCAAATTCCAATTGGATTGCAGCAAACTGAGAAGATCGAATCTGAGGAACGTCTTGCCTCGGAGTATCAGACATCTGATACCTCTATTGGTCGTCCACCAGGAACCACCAGAGCACTGGCTTTCTACTGCCAGTAATACTGACCAGCGGGATTCGCAAAAACACTATTCACCGAGAAAAGGACAAAATAAATATACCGCGACTTTCGCAAATATATTATTTCCAAATCCCGTAAATACTATTCACGACAGCCATAAAAGTACTATTCACGGGAGGCGTGAAAACACTATTCACGAAGATCGTAAAAACTGACTGCGTCTCGTGCAAAATCAGATTCACGAAACTTTGCGAAAACACTATTCACGACTCGCAAGATTATACGTGGATTACGTATATCTTTCTTTTCTAGCCCAACACTATTTGGGAGAGAAAAACCGAAAGTTCTGAAAGACTGACTTTCAGATCGATCAGACTTCGATCGGATTTTTGGAATGAATTTTTCTCTACCCCTACCCCTCTATTTATAGACTTTTGAAATGGTCTAAATGACCAATATGCCCCTAGGGCAACATGGTATTTACCAAAATGCCATCGAGCCCATTAATCAATTGATTAGTTTGGGCTTTGACTTTGGGGTTTGGGCTTTGACTTTTGGGCTTTCTAATTAAAATCTATTTTTAACTTAGGCCCAAAATTCAAATGGGCTTTGAGCCCAAAATATTAATTCATAATTAATATTTGTAATCCACTTTATAATCGATCTGATCAGTTATAACTTCTTGCGACTGTTGTTGCGATAGCTTTTACATAACGTGTCATACACGCTTGTAAATTGAATGTGTTTAAGCTTGTCATCTTTATGACATTTATATTAATTATACCTTTTATAATTAATATAAATATCTTATTATTAATTATAACTATATATAATTAATTATAAGATTCTCTGATAAGTCTCATTTACGGTGTGACCCAATAGGATCTGTGTTATGTTGGTAACTAGAATTAAAATCATTTTAACTTCTATAATCATAGGAGGCATCTGATATCTACACTATGACCATCCAATTACACAGATGATGCTGTACTATACAGTACCACGATCCAGTAAACTATTTTAGTCGTGTTAATTCTTATGTCTCACAGTATCAGATCAGTTTCAAGGTAGGTGTGTGTCATCCTTGCAAACTTAATCTTTTCTTGATCTTGAGCAGATTATCAAATATAATTACTCTTGTAATTATACTGCATGCAGATAATCCTACTCTATCAAGGGGCCCAGTGATACCGTAACTCGTATAGAGATACGAGGGACAATAGTACTTTTGGTAAACCATCACTACCTCAACTAAGCTATGTATACCAAAAAGCTACCGTTATGACTGCGTTTTACCGACAGCGTTAGATAACAATCACACATACACATCTCTTAGTAGGAAAGATGAATACCTCATACTTTAAAACTTCACACTGAATGAAAACATTAATGACACGTACACAATTCCATTTAATGTTTCATTCGGGGTCTGTCAAATACCATGTTCCTAGAACATGTATCTATGTGATTAAAACGACATCTCATGTCAATGGTCTGTAAAACATGACCATCTTTTAATCCACATACTAACCTTGTAACGGTAAATTAGTGTTCCTGCTAATTACCTCGGTTAGAGACTTTTAAGAGTATATATCATCTATATTATGAAGTTTCACAATTCCAGTCATGAACTCGAAATGATTCATAAATTCAATAATACTCAAGGAACAAAATGACAATTTATTAATCACTCAATTCATGAACAAAGCTTTATAATAATTTATCGTATTATTGACTTCTAGATTATTACAAACTAACAACCGTAGCCATTCCCATACATCATAATCTTTCATCAGGCGAACTGGAAACCTTGACTGGACTCTCCTTCCCCAAATCAACGAATGTTTTTTTATCAACCATAATTAAAAAAAATTGATTTTATAAAACCAACGTAGTTATTTTTCTTTAACAAATAAACCATAAGAACTGAATATTATTTCGGTCCGAACTTTTTTTTTCCGAAACGAAATGACAATTCAGTCCGATGTGGTTTTACAGTTTTTTAGAAAAACAGATGTAACCTTCGGTGTAACACCCATGGGCCGAGATGTCATTTCGGTCCAATATTTTTTAACCAAGACAGAAATAGCATTTCGGCCTGAACTTTATTTTTTAAGAATTTGCTTATAAATTGTTTAGAAAAGTCAGAAAAACAGATTTGCTTAGAAAAGAGAAAGAAGATGAGAGAAAAGGCTGCTTCATATTGGAAAAAAAAATAGTGGGACTGAATGGTATTTCGGTCCAGAGAGATTTCCCTTGTGCTCATCAGCCGAGACCTTCCTCAGCCGCAAACTGACAACTTCATTGCCATGGCCAATCATGCGCTCCTCAGCCACAATCCCTCCCACCCCCTCCTCAGCTTGCACCTGGATGTTTCCCGCTGTGTCCAAAATGTCTCATTTCTTCTTTCCTTGCTTGCCAAGGCCCGCTCACTCGACTTGCGCCACCTCACAATCAATTGCAATTTCTTAAATTATTTACCTATTCTCCCCATTAACTTCACCATTAAATCTCTCAGGTTCCTCTTGCTTGATTTTACTTCTAGAATCACATTAAACTACCTGAGAAGCCTTTCCCTTGGATTTGTTGGAGCTGACACAACCAAACTCAACCCACTTCTCTCCCAGTTGTCTTCCTTGGAAGATTTACATCTTGATATAGGTGGCACAGCTAGGCTTAACCTTTCTTCCAAGACAATAAAAAAACTCAAACTGATTATTACCCTTAGTTGTCAAAAACTTAATGCGGTGTTAGCTTTTCTTTCATTGGAGTCACTTCATTTGGAAACTCAGCATGGCCTTCAAAGTCTGTCTCACATCCATGGAGAGGTTCCGTTGCAAAGAAAAGCTATGATTAACCTTCATGATATTCATGAGAGAGATGTCAGTGTTGTTGCTGGTCTGTTGAATTGGATATCACATGTGGAGGAGCTAAACCTGCATATAAGGGAGAGCCTGGTAATAAATTATACCCTTCTTGATTATTATTTTTTTCACATGTCAGTATGTTTACTTTCTTCGCCTCTTAACTACCTTTTAATTGTTGATATGTGTGTCTGAACCAAGATTCTAAATAGCGATTATAGCGGCGTAGCGGGGAGACAAAAAAAAAAAGCTATAGCGAATAGCGCAGCTATAGCAGAAGCTTTCATATATAGTGTTTTCAAAATTTTCAAAATTTATAGTTTATATCTCTACTAATTATCAACATGATTAATATTGGAGAATCGGGTAATAACTAAATAATAACTGATATAAGTTTATTTTTTTTTCAATCATGCAAATAAGAAGGAAAAAAAAAAAGAATATACAAGGTAATATTATTTAATAGTTCATATTTTATAGTATTACAATTTATAACAGACGAAGAGCAATTAATTTTAGAAGTGAAATAAAGTTATTATACTTATTTGAATATTTTATATATTATAATAATCGTCATTTTATATATTATTTTAAAATTGATTGTGTAAGAAATGTACCTCTAAGAGCCGAGCTCATAAGTAGGACTTGAATAGTCGTGCTGAATGAAGACATTTTCATTGCTTTTGCTTGTATTGATTATTTTTGTTGGAGGTAAAAATCCTAGCAGACTGTTGTTTTGACATGGTTTTAATTGTCTGAATCATGCTGGTAGAAGCAATACTGCAATGTCAGAAGCAATACTGCAAATGCTTGTTTGTGGCTGAATATTTTGTGAAGTAGGAGTAATTTGGGCTTGCATGCAGGTTGTTGTGGAGTGTGTTTATTTTGACGTTGGTCCTTGGGGATATATAGTTCTTTTGGACAAAATTATAAATGAACTGAGTTGTATTTCCGTTGATTTATATCAGTAGAAGTTTCACTTTTAACAGTTTAACAGAAAGGAATTCAAGGGCAAGCTGAAGCTACATTAAGTCATTTTCATGCTTACCAGTATTGACTGTTGAAATTAAATATCCTTAGCAATTCATGTTAGATGTTGACATGACTTTAATTTTGTGTTGATACTTGGAGAAACTTTAAGAATTCAGAAGCATGTGCTGTCAAAAGCAATTCTAGAATGTCTTTGTTTGAGGCTTACTTTTATATAAAGTTGAGACTTAAATTTGGGCTTCATGCAGCATGATGTGGAATTAATTTAGCTTATTATTCTGTTGGTCCTTGATGCTATCTATATATTTTGATGTCGTCTTTAATACTTCTGATTGGCATAAATCAACATAGTTAGATTTCTGCTGATTAAATTAATTTGCAAGTTTCACTTTGAACAGCTTAAAATAGCAAAATGAAAGAGAAACCCCAAAAATTTGGATAAATACTGTTTCGATTCACACTGATAAAGAGTTAGATATCAGCCATTTCTGATATCCTAATAACTGAAAGAGGGTAAAGAAATACATTGAAGGACGATTTGGGCATTTTGAAAAGAAAATTATTAAATCGCATAATATCCATCCAGTAACCACAAATTTACTATTTTACCAGGAAATTCTATCTTCTCCAGCTCTCAATTTGACAGTGATTATGCCAACAGAAATGCATGTTTCCATTAAAAAAGGGTACCCATTTATAGATTGAACCACATAATCAATGCTTCGATGGTAGACAAATACTATCTTAGCTATTTCATTACCTCATTAATTTATTATTTTCTTCAAAGATCACCTGCATACCGATACAAGAAAACTGCATATATATAACTATGCAAGTACTTAAACTAGAAAAGAAAGAAAACTTCTCCCTTCTCCTTAATCACACCATTACACACAACATTAATTTTTTTTTTTTAAATAACCTAGTTTGTCATCCTACAATTCTTTCTTATTTCCCCATCGGTACCAGTCAATGGGCTGATGTTCCCCATGCTGATCATTGCCGCCTTGAAATCGGCAAAAAATTTGGCTGAATTTGAAGAATAACCTGAGACTTGCGAGTCGGTTGACCCACCACTATAGAATTGTTGGTCAGAGTGCAACAAACCTTTTTTATTCACCAAATTTTTGTAGTAGCAACTGTCAAATGTGTAAGGGGTAGAAGCGTCAAGTGATGAGAGTTTGTCATCCCCGCCAGTGCTGGGGCAGTTCGATTGGAGTGATGTGGCTAGTGAGGTGTTGATGTCGGTTTCATTGTAGATACGGGTCCTGAATGAGGTGCACCGGGCTTGACCGATAGTATGGGCTCCTAAAAAGAATGAACTCTGTGAATATACAATGGCATTGCTATATTGAATGTCTGAAAGTACATACAGTTTGCTTCTTTTATAAATATATTTGTAATATTGTTGGATATATTTGTTGAATCAACTCATGATATGGACAAATATTGCCTTTCTTTGAACTATCAATTAATGGAGAACCCAACCATTTTGTAAGATCTATGAAGGTTTTTACACTTTGGTAGATTTCAAGTATTAAGGAATGTAATACCTGCCAGAGCTACTAGGTCGGTTGTACTTAAGCCTTTGTTGGAAAAATCAGAGATGAGAGTGCTCAGATCAGATGTGGGTTTGGGGATGTTGCTGTTTGCGTCACTAAAGCTTGCAGTTGTAGCATCTCTCCGACCCAATTGAACTGTCCATGTGGGACCTCCCAACTGCAACTCAACAAAACAAAAAATAAACCAATTTGCTTTGATATGATTTTGTAATTATTGTTCTCATAAGGACAGGAAACTCAGTTCAAAATACGTGACTATCATGGCTTATATGTCGGATTATAAAATTGTACAAATATAAATCCCTCTTTTCTCCAAACAAATCACAAACAATGTTTGTAAACAGTTAAATTATATTCTATATGCAAGATAAACATGGTAAACTTAATCATACCGCTACAACCGAGTCACGAGCGACTATAGCAAGTATATCTGCACACGACACAACTTGGGGGCAGATGGATTCTACACTTGATTTGATGGTATCAATCACTTCAAAACCACGTATCGAGTTGTTGTTTGGAGCTGCAGTCTTTTCTCCAGTTAATGTTGGAGTGTCATCAAGTAGCACCGACCCATCACAGCCCTGTAATGATTTTTTCGAGTTATTGCACAGAAATTGTACACCTTTTTCAGTTTTTTATTCTTTGTAAACAATATATTGGCACATTTTTCTGATGAAATATAACACTACAGGTTTATGGTGCATTATTATTTAACTAGTCAAGACTTGTTTTTTCCTGGTACACTAACTGCCTTTCTGTGACGCACCCATATGTGCTCGTTCAGTAATATGATACATCCTTACATTAACAAAGCAGTCATGGAAATGGAGGCGAAGCAGTGATGCACCCATGCGGCGCTCTTTAAGCACAGCAGAATAAACAGCTGACCTAATGGCGCGAAATGCACCAGGGCAAGCCTTGTCATAGAAACTAGGAGATAGCTGTGCTGATGCAATTGCAAATGCAAAGAAGAAGAGAAGAAGAAAGGAGTAAGGGTGTGCTCTGAGAAAAGCCATTTCTGATTGGGAAAACAAGTAAAAGAACTAGAAGGAAAGTGTGGCTTGAGTTGTTGTTCCTTCTGAGCTTCTGGTGGTATTTATAAGTAGAAAAGATGGTTGGTATGCATGCATGATATGAACTTTTGGATAATTGTAAACTAACAAGTGCTTAGACAAGGGTCAACATTTTAATTCGATGTCGGAAAGCACCAAGCAAATTGAGTGCATGTGTAAAGGGAAGGTGGTAGATGCTGCATAAGGATGAAATAGTTATCTGATCCTTGAGACAAATGCACTTGTTCACCTACTCTCTGTTTATAAAAAAAACAAGTAAACAATATTGTGTGTGTTTTCAAAGTGTACTTCATCGAATTCGGCTGTGTAGTGTGTGTGCTTGCTTCTTGGCAGTTAATTTATTGATACAAATACACACAATTAATATTGGCTTCTGTTCACAAATACGATAAAGTATCAGAAAAAAAATTTAGAAAGCAAATTTGAATGTGAGCCAGCAATTGGTGCCAATCACCAATAAACAGAGTATCAGTACTCAAAGCCTCAAAGGCACTCTCATTTTCCTTAAAACTATTAAGATGGTCATTATCTTTTTGGAATGTATCTCGAATCATACAGGCAGAGTACCAATACTCGAAGGAGCTCGCATTATCCTTAAAACTATAGAGATGGTCATTTTCTTTGCATAAGCAATTCCGAATTTTCAATGAATCGCTAACTGGACTCAATTAACTGACATACACACAAGTTCTGTATCAATTAACCATTATTTGTGTGATACTGCCTATGCAAATGTAACTATGCCTTAATGTGTGCTCCGATAGCTATAAAGCAAGTACAAAAATGGAGGAAAATAGAGGAAGAAAGAGATTGGTACTTTTTGTTATGCTCTAAAGCACACTTCGATATTATACTTAATTTTATAAGATTGTTGCTTAGGAATATCAGATGCAATGTTAAGGTGTCTTGCATTTCTTTCTCGTTATTTGCTTAAATGTGTCACTTGACAGAAGCATTGATATATAAGAAATACTGATTAACAATGTCAATGCACCATATGAAAGTGCCAAAAAGATTAGATCCACTATCATGTTTGGATCAATCAACCAATGCACTTTTGATATACAAAACCGGGGATCTTTAATTCCAAATATTGGGTGGTTGAATGTGGAGACTTAAAAGCTTACATTGAATTTTATTTTTTTTCTCTTCTGTGTTAGCATGTGAACATAAGGAATTTATAGAATCTTGGAAGTCAAGAAAGTTAAGCGCACTTTTTTATTAATTAAGAAATAGGGCATTGCCAACTTTTCAAATTTTTAACCTTCTCTTAAATGCCAAATTTCCTATGGTTTCTTTTAGTAGTGCTCGGTTAGATATACAGTTGACCACAAAATTTCTTTTGGCTTCGTTTTTGCCAAATTGAAATAATATAAAACTTAATCAGTTGAACATTCTTTTGAAGAACCAAGCAAATCACTATTTATTTTTAAAAAGTAGGATAATTTTCTACATATTTCTATAAATTTCACAAATCAGCAGGATAATTTGTCCATGGTTGACACATTAATTTTATATAGAGTACACTGTTGGTGAGCTAAGGTGAAATTTCCCATGTGATTATTAGCATTGTTCATAATAATCAAATGATACTTTTGTTGTAGTTTTCAAACCCTAAATTCACTGGACGAGACAGTAGTTAGGTTTGTAGCATGTTAGTTCCTTTTCCTCTTACAGAGGTTGGGTATTATTTTATTCTAATAATTTGAAGAGGAGAGATCGACTTAAATTTTTTTGTGACACTGAATTATATCCTACATTTTTAAAGTTTTTGAAGTCCAAACAACTGATTCAAATTGTTCAACATGATGGATATATTAAAATGTGTTTGCTGATCAAATTTATATTTTTTATAATTTTGTTACTTATTAAGTATTTTACAAAATTGATGTTTTCAGACTATTGAATTTTTGTGCTTATCTTAATAAATAGTAAAAAAAATAATAAAAAATGTAAAATTTGATCTTCAACCACATTTTAAAATATGCATCGTGTTGAACGGTTTGAATCGACTGTTTGAATTTTGAAAATGTAGGGTATAATATAATGTCACAAAAAAAAAGTGTAATGTAGGCCCCTCCTCTAATTGGAAACGTGAAAGTAAGACCGGCCCAAATTTTGACTCTTAAAATAGATATGACTGTAAAATGTTCTTTTCAGTATGAGTTCAATTGGATTAAGCAAATAATAACTGGTGACTAGCCTGTTGGTAACATTCATGATTATATCTTTTTTGTCTGGCTTTATCATAAAATGATTGGAAGATATGAATTAGAAAATTTAAGTTATATGCACATCATCCAGTGATTTTGCACTAAGAAGTTTGCTAGTGACAAATAACTTTGTTACCATGCATTATCCACTAAGAACAAACAAATCCCAAATGTAATTGAGTTATCATCTGATATGCTACATGTCCCCAATAAAATCCCTATATAAAGTAAACCTGAAGAGCACACAATTTTCATCACTTGTAACAAAATGACAAGTCAATTGTTACGGATGATGCCAGTCACTATCGTCAACACTATGTATAAATAAAATATTATTGCATTCCAGTAATGCAAGAATGTGACGCGCGCCAAACTGTTCAGACTTATATTTGACTTGAAATCTTGTGCTATTTATTAATTAAGCAAAAGACAAAAGCAACTTATTGGCATTACCCAAGTTTGACAAATACTAAGGCTTGGTTAACTTCTCTTTTTGGGTACCACTAACTTTTATTTATTAGGAAAATAAATAAGATATCCACAGACATGCGTTCTATTACTTGAAGAAATTGAAGAAATAATGCTTTCATGATAAATATAATTTTGACAGAATATAGCTAATCAGAATCCAAAAGAAGGGAAACAAATGAGTACTGTACATAATGACATTACAAAAAGGTTATCCATATTTGTACTTACTACTAACAACAAATATCTATATATATTTTTTATTAATCAAGAAAACCATTTATTTACTGATAGAATCATTTTTTAATACAGCCAAATCACAATTTCCGATATTTAAAGAAAGCATGATGTGGAAGGACTTCCACTGTCAACTAAATTTCCACCTAGTTTGAAAGTATGCATCCATCCTTCCAAAAAGGCCTAACTTTACTAGAAGAGCTCAAGTAGCAGTTGGAACATATAAATAATAAAGCAATCAATTAAAAGATTTAGATGAACATCCTTCAGATCAAATTTAGCTATTTACTAAGGGGATGAGCTTGGGTCCGATGCTCATCAGACTCAAACTGGGTCCGATAGGTTCCAAACCATCCGATCCGCTTTACAATATGTGCACACATATATTAAAGCAAACACATACGTATATTAAAGCAATGCGCACGGATCTTAAAACGGATTGGACGGTGATGGAGCCCATCGGACCCAGGCTGCTCCATTAACTAAGAGCTTCCAATTTGACCCCACTTTTTGTAGGGATGGAAAGGAAATACATTGACTGTCGAAAAAATTCAAAAGAAAATAGTAATAGAAAAGGCATGTCTTGCCTCTTTCTCGTCTGTTCAAACCGGAAATCATAAACAAGAGAAATCAACACTAATTGAGAGTTTTTATTTACACGTAAATTGAGATTAACTGAAGTGAAACGCTCCTACTAAGGAGTCCCAAACAAATTCTACAGAGAAAGAGACCAGTTCTTCCTTGTTTCCTAGACTTTACATGGATTAGTGAATACTAAAATTGTACAAAAATTCAACTAGCATCGAGATGCTACTAGCTACCTGTTCTGGCCTTTCTTTGATATTCTCTTTAGGCATCTCTAAATCATTGAATCATCCACTGTCAGCTTCTTCTACTATAAGCTCCTCTTCATCTATTTTTGCAAAATAATCTTTTTGCTCCCTCACAAAATCTTCAGGTAACGTAAAATTCTCTGGCTGCACCACAAAAGAAAAAAGTGGAGCAGATTATAAAGCTAATCATCTCAATTAAGGCATTGCTGATTGCTCTTTTGTACATCTAGTTACCAAGTACCATATATACCCTTCTTGTGCAATGGTAAGAGTTTCTACATCTAACCTCATTAAACTTTGTTCATGCAAACTGTACCATAACTTTCACAGTAAAATAGATAAACAAGTACCTTTTTACATCTTTTGCATGGTGCTGAAGAATATACCCGTCCAGTGACACTATCATTTTTGCCCTTTCTTGGCTTCTTTTCTCTGCTTTAAGAAACAAATCCAATAATTGAAAAAATATATATACAAGTAACTTTTGTTGTAACAAAGAACAAATTAATTAAGGCAATAGATATTTTATCCAGCTTTTGTTCCAATTAGAGTTTCTGGTAGAGTTCAGTAGCAGGACTTTGTAAGAAATCAAGAGAGAAATTATAGTTTCTCTCTACAAATCTATTTAGGTTTCTATACCGCATCTAATCTGCACACTTTCTTGTTCCAAATAAGTGTTGCATGTATGGTAAAAAATAAATCCTCGGTGAAACTACGGCTGTTATTACCCATACATACTTATTTTGCTTATTTTTTCGTGTAATAGGGGGACAACTCAATGAAGCAGAGGAAGTAGCATCAGCAGTATGTTCTCTTGTATCAGTGCTTCTCCTTTTATAAACAGTAGTAGGCTCAGACATATGTAAGAAATTACAATCACCACTAACTGCACCAACAACAAAAAACAAGGCACGTCTAAGTTAGCTGAATAGCAGTAATCATTTCTAAACAACACATCATACAATGCTATACTTGGCAAAAGTTAATTATTTCTATGCATTTCAAAAGAAACTCTAAACAGGCTAATTCAACATTCGATTTCCAAAATATACCAAAAGACAAATTTAACCCATGAACGTACTATTTATAGCAATTTGTTGTCAGACTTTAAGAAAAAATAATCCGATTATACCCATTATCATTAGCCTATATTCACCAAATGACCTTGATGACCAATCCTCATAATTCCAAACTAATCCAGTTTATTTTCTCTCCATTCTCTCTGTGTAACCGTCTCATATCTAAGGTATCAGGAGCCAATTTAGTAGGACCAGATGAGAAAGGCATACAAGAAAAGGTAACCCAGAGTTAGATGTAGTGAGAGATAGAGAAAGAGCACTGTTGTTTTGTACTGTGATATGGTATTGCTAATCCTTTAATTTTTACTACATACTGTGGATGGCAAATACATAAACTCTGATCTGTATAATATAAGCTGACCAAAGAAAATATAGGTCAAGCATCTTTCAAAAAGTTACATTTTTCAACCATTGAATATCAAAACCCAATTTTTATACATGTTTTAACAAAACCACAACTACATTTTGTTTTCATCATAGACATTATTGGCAAGACCCCCACCAATACCCTACAAAAACAAAACAACTACAAAACAGCACTGACAGGATTTACTACCAGCTGCCCTCTTTTCTCCCCTTCTTTATGGTACTAATTGACTTGTATTGTGTCTAATTGAAGCTCTAAACACAAATTAAGGCTTGAACATCAAGTTCCACCAAAGCACAAAACAAAAAATTTCACCGACTGAACTTCATGCTGTACCAGAGCATACACAGATCAACACAGTTGACACTTTCGCGAGTTTAAATGGCTTAAATGCAAAAGAACAAAAGAACAAACAACGCGAACAACTCACCTGAATCGAGATCTGAAGGTCCCGCTGTAGAACAAGTAGCGATTTCACGGCTCAAACCGACATTGGCTGTTTCTGATTGGGATCGAGCTTCGATTTGGTGAGGGTCTGGTTCCAGCAGCTTCAATTTGGATTTCAATTTACGCCTGCGCTTGGTATTTGGAAGGGGAACAGATGAAGAGGCGGCGTTAGATAAATCGGAAAAGGGTTCTCTGGTGAGGTTTGTTCGGTTCAAGAAATCTCCGTTGTTCTCCATTGTCGATTGTGAGAGGAAAAAAGATTTTTGGGTTTAGAGTTTGAAGGTGAGATGAGAGAAATGAAGCGGGAGAATTTCGGAGCAAACTGCTCACAAATGGAAAATCATTTCGGATCGAGATCCGAGTTCGAGATTAGGGTTTCGGATTTGGATCTTCTAGAGACGTTGAGACATCGCTAGGGAGTAGGGACCGCTGGATCGGGAATTAAATTTAGGGAAAAATTTAAGAATAATTCTTCCAACTTTCATCACCCATCATTCTCCCACCCTCCTCACATTAATTAACTATCTTAATTAATATTCTCTTCACATTTTATTTCCATCTCAGCACATATTAATTAACTATCATAATTAGCATTAATCTCCACATTAATTAACTATCTTAATTAAATTTGATCTCTTTCTTTAGTCTGAATAAATACGATACTTCAACTAGAGTATTTAAGTTGTATTTTTTGTGTCTCTTTCTCAAGAAAAATTAATATTTATTTAAGAGATGCTCCGACTAAAAAATAAGATTATTCTAAAAATTAGTGTTTAGTTCTGTAATTAAAATTATATTTTTATATGAAAATTCAATTTGAAAATTTTTATAAACAATTTAATTAAAGACTTAAATCCTTAAAGTTAAATACTAGCGTTCCTAAAATTAAATACTAACATTTCTAAAGTTAAATACTGATGCGCATAAAGTTAAATACTGATATATATGATGCTAAATATAATCCATGCAACTTATTTATAATTTTAGATATTAATACTTTCTACTTTAAAGATAAAGACTAACTTTCATAATGTTAAATACTAATATTTCTAAAATTAAATACTGATATGCATAAAGTTAAATACTAATATTTCACATGACCTTAAATTCAATGTTTACAGATTAACACTGTATTGGTTGGAGATTAATACTTATATCATTTAGGGTTAAATATCTCATCTTTGATATTATTATAACTAAAATTAATACTTCGACCTTAAGGTTAAATACTTAACTTCAATATTGACATATTGATACTAATATATGTTAGACAATACCACTATCTCTAATTGTTAAATACTCATATTTGAAGGGATAAATACTTATTACTAAAAATGTTAAATACTCCAATTTTTAGGGATAAATACTTCTAATTATATTTCACACATTAATACTATTATAACTAATTGTTAAATACTCCAATTCTTAGGAATAAATACTTCAACATTAAGACTAAATACTTAACTTCAATATTTACAGGAATTTATTCGGCCCATAGAGTTTGGCCCAGTTTAAAATATTGGGCCAGCAAGTTATGGAGGATGTGTGGGGACGATACCAAATTATTTTGTCATTTTTTGCGGAGACAAAGATTGTGTCGCTGTTGGACACGGGCGGTTAATACTCTAATGAATGGAGTTAAATACTTGTTCGTTGCACTATTAATACACTAAAGAGTGAAGTTAAAAACTGCAGGAAATTTAAACTATCAAATGTTGGAATCTAATTTTTTTTGTCTTTTAGTGGGGGATGGTTGTGCGGGGACAATATTTTTCGCTGTTGGACGCCGATAGTTAATACTACAATGAACGAAGTTAAATAGTGTGCACTAAAGACTGAAGTTAAATACTGTAGGAAATTTAAACCATCAAATTATTGGGAACTAATTTTTTTTTTGTCTTTTAGTGGGGGGTATGAGGGATGGTGGTGCGGGGACAATTATCTGGGTCCAAAAATTAATAATTATTTTTATTGGATTTTTATGTAATATAAAAGTAAGGTAAACGGAGGTTATTCATTTAATCTCATTTTAATATAATATTTTATTTATTTTTAAAATAAAGTTTAATGGAGATTAATAAGATGAATCAAACAAAACAAAAAAATGTAAAATATGATAATAAAAAAAATTCAAATCCTTTCTCTTATTATTTTAAGTTCTCTTTCATCTTGTATTCTTGTGTTAATCAAATATACTAATACTATGTACTATGTAGTATGTACTACAGCTAAAAACCAATGAGAAGTCAATATTATATTTTTCAAGGATCTAAGACAAATTTTTCAGTTATAAGATATGTTTATTATCATGACCTCAGCTGCATTAAGTTGATAACATTGATTAATTGAAGTTTTTCGTATAATTTGGTACTTTATTATAGAAATGAAGGATTTTAGTAGAATAACACACATGTACATTTGACAAGAAATAACAGATAAGTACAACATTATATAAAGATAAAATAACATAAGAAATAAATTAGAAATAAATGTACGGAACTTTACTTTTAACTAAAGTTTACTTTTAAAAACCCATAATAAACCCAAACTATAAGAACTAGAAACTTTTTATTTCGTACAAAGTTTAATTTCAATGGTTTTATATCATATTAACAAAACACAAATAACAAGAATAATAAATTAGCATCACGCAACACGATGTATAAATTTAAATGGTTCACGAATAAAATTGATGCCAATTTTTTTTTAAAGAAAAACTACATATTTGAGAATATTTTCTTCATATCAAAATTTTCAAATGATGCAATTGGGTGTAAAAGTAAGGGAAATTTTCTTGTATACCCAAGTAAACTTTTAAAATAACCAATTTTTCCATGAACATCTTAATATTATTTTTTATCCCCTTTTATTCATTAAATATGTTATTTAGACAAATATACTCAGTGGCGGAGCCACCATGTAATAGGGTTAGATAATTGCCTACCCCTGGAATTTTACAATTAGATATAAAGTAGTATAAATATGCTGGCCTGCCTATTCATATCATCTGACAATTCAATATTGCAATCCAATAGAATGAATTAAATTGTAAATTGCAATTGATAATTGACTAAATTATTGAGTATTAATGTTTTTCTTGATTTCTATTTAAATCTGATTTAGAATTTAGTGAGATTGATTAGAATAATTCAAGTATATAAGTTAATTTTTTTCACTGATTTGGTAACTCGGTAACTCGAAACTTTTTATCCATGTCTGACTCAAATTATGGCTACGCCACTAAATATACCCCTTCATTTCAAATGGAAATGTCCCTTTTAATTAACAACATAATTGAACAATTGAATAAAAGAGAAAACAAAATAGATGCTTCATCTTCATACCTAAACTCTGTGGCAATTCGTTAAATATGATAAAGAAGAAGACAAACAAGTACTCCTTAGAATATCCTTTCCTCCGGCAAAAGATTATGATTGTATGGAGCAACTTTCGCCTCCAATTTTATTGAAGCGTCTACCCCATTGTTTTATTGAAGCATCTACCCCATTGTTCGAGATGCTAAGTTCTGACGGAGTTCTTCTTTTGTTTGATTTTCAAGTTTAATTTGATTTTAGACAAGCTAGTTTATGTTCATCGGACTAGCTTTTGATTGACAATGGCCGACACTCTATAATTAATTAAAGATTATTATGTATTATATGAAATATATTATTTCAATTAGATCTAACAATACATGACTTCATCTTTAATTGATAATTCACGTTGAACATAATCCAACAAATTTGGAATGGTTACAAATATTTCAAGAAAGGAGTAACTAATTAAAATCTGGAAGCAAATTGGGGACACATCGCATTTCCTTCTGACAATAAATAAACACACCAACTGACTCCGCTCCTTTTCAAACAGGAGAACAAGATCCTATTATTCCAATCTTAGTCGTTAAATTTTTTCATGCACGAATTTTAACACAAATGAACGGCTAAAATTAGAATAACAGGGCCCTGCTCAGCGTAGTCGGATCCAGAAACCAGTTAGGCTGTTCAAGGTCAAGCAGCTACTTCAGGGGATACCAGTCTCGAGAAAACTACTGGTAACTAGTTGAGCTATGGTTGCGGTGCTTTTTTTTTTCTAGAGAAAATGGAACAAGTGAAATATGCTTAAATTTCCAATTTTCAAGGTTACGAAAAAGACTAGAACTCGGTACAATCTATTTCCTCTCCTCTCTCAAATGCTCACGAAAGGCATAGGATAACTGCTGACAAAGTGACAAGGAAGAAATATTGCTCTTGTTAATTTAAAAGGACGTGTCCATTTAAAATGAAGGGGTAAATTTGTCTAAGTAACAAAATTAATACATAAAAGGTGATAAAAGAAAGGATATTAAATTGTTATGGGAAAATTAGCTGTTTTAAAAGTTTATATGGGTATATTAGAATTTTTTTCGTAAAATTAAAACTATTTCAATAAACAAAAAAAAATTAGTTAACTAAGCTATTTCGGTAAAATTTATTAAACAAAATTTTAAGAATACATGAAGCAATTCAATAAACAAACTTTGAATAGGGATAATTCACAAATTGAAAAAAAGAAATATTGTTCCAATCTTTGTTAAAGTCTATTTCATAATATAAGAAATTTGTTAATCTTAATATATAACAAATAAAATTCCATCCCAAAATGTATGCACTATTTTACACTTAAGAATCAGACAAATTATGAAACTAATAAACATATATTTATAAAAATGATGTGCAAAACAATACTCAAATTATAGGAATAATAACGAAGAAATAACAAAAGAGTGTGATTCTTATGATTGTTGTTCCTATAGGCGACCTAAAGTGGGGGAGAATGGTTGTTGTTCGCACAAAAGTGTACTACAAATTTCAGTACAGCAAACTGTACCTTTTAAATCTCGATTCTACTTTTGATTCGGACTGCAAGTGTACAATCCTATCGCTGGTAATATCGGGTATCGATCCACAGGACGGTTCAATAACTTAACTAGATTTCTACCTAATTTATCTTTAAACTAGAAGTGTTCAAAAGGGTTGAGTTGGTTGTTTAAAGTTCAATAACAGTGAATAGAACTGAGAGTAAATTAAACTGGTCTTTAAAACTAATTAAAACAAGCGTTTTCCGGGTTTCTGACTTCATCTGCAACTCTGCCTCTTGCCTGACACAACCCGTGTACTTTCGTACACGACCCCTGTCACACGGCCCGTGTGGTCTCCTACACGGTCCGTGTCACACGGCCCGTGTGGTCTCCTACACGGTCCGTGTCAGACTCGAGTGAAACTGTAGTTGTCTGGTTTCTGTGCTGATTGATTCTGTATAGGATGAACTGACCATACCTGATGTTCCTAAACCTCAACTCTCGTTTGTTGGCTTAATAAACTCGATAATGGAAATACAATTCAATCCTCCTAGGGTTCTAACCTAAACTCTCGTTCGTTGGTTCGAAGGACCTAGGTTACTTGTTTGGTTTACTAAAGGTATTCAGAATCTCTCGATTGCTGAATAGTTCACCCCTCGGTTACTAATTAGTCTTCCCTCTCGGTTCATTGACTTACCTCATATACTTGGTCTGGTTGAAAGATCGAATTGGACGCAGTACCTTGTTAGACATGGCCAAGCCTAATGGTAGAGACCAAATAACAATCAAACAATACAGATAAGCAATTGAAATTCATACGCAAACAAGCAAATCCAGAACATCGCACATAATCAAACAACTATCAAATAAACAGAGTATTCGACTACATCGTCTTCCCAAGAAACTAAAGAAATTACTCAAACATGGTTTCTAAAACAGAAAAATAAAAGCGAGATAAACAATTCATTGCAAAGACCGAAAATACGAAGAAAATTCGTCGGAATCTCTCGATTTCCTCCTCTCTCCTTCGTCTCCAAGTTAGTTGGTGTCAAACTCTTCTTAGATTGGTCTCTGTATGATTGGATACCTTTCTGGCCCAAGGGGTCGTCCTTTTTATTCTCCATAACCGTCCATCTTTAATTAGGCATTAATCTGAAAACTTTAGATTAACTGCCGGATTTGTCTGACACGGTCCGTGTGAGATGTTGTACGGACCGTGTGCCTGTGTCTCTTGTCCGGGTCGTGCAGCGCTAGCATGAGAGGTCGAGTAGGGTATGACACGGTCCGTGTGGATTGTGACTCGGCCCGTGTAGGAAGTCCAGATTGCTGGATTTCACCCTTTCTTCACACGTTTCCTACAATAAACAAACAAAAGCGCAGCTGTACCATATTCTATAGATAATCAATGCAATAAACATGATTTTATTGTTTTGGACACAGGTTTTGGTACAAGATTAGGTCGGAAATGTAGCTAAAATAACGAGATATCAGTTGTCTTGACAAAAAAATAATTATTATTATTTTCATCCCGCGCTATAGTACCCGCACTGTACATTAAATGCATGATGTGTTATGATCTCCACTAATTACTTGATCCCTCTCTTTTCAGTCCCCACACTCGTCCAGTGTCAGCCTATTGACAAAATAAGATATTAATACTTGTGTGCGTCACTTAATACGATCACTCTCTTTTCCAGTCCCCAATGGTTTCCGCGTCAACCTTCCTCAAATGAAGTAGTGGGGACCCCGCATCCCTGCATCAATTTTCCCCAATCATCCCGCGTCAATCTTCTTCTAACAAACATAGTTGACCACATAGATGTAAATACTTCAGTGCATAGATGTAAATTATTGTATTACTTGATATTAATACTTTCATATGTTATCTAGTGTAATATATTCATATGTAAAAAGCACTTGGAATATTTCTCTAACAAAAATAGTTGATCACATAGGTATAAATACTACAATACATAGGTATAAATACTTGAAATACTTGATATTAATACTTTCAGATATCATCTAGTGTCATATGTAAAAAATACTGCCAGTACAGGTATAAATATTTGTGTGACGACGAGCTTGAAAGTACGTCATCATGGATCTCATTTGAAAGAGAAAATTGTGTAGAAGACGTTAGTGGTTTTAGATTTGCAAAACTCCTCATAGATCGTCAGACATATGGACGAAAATAGACGGAGAAAAAAAACCACCTCTAAAAACGTGTATGGTCCCTCATCTAATTTGAGTGGTCCCCACCATGCATTTATGGGTACTTTTGAGAAATTTAGACGGAAAAATAATTATTTATGTAAAAGTTGTTAATTCCATAGATATAAATATTTCCGTGTATAGATATTGATATTTCAGAAAACAAATTCAGTCCTGGGGTTTTTGCAGTTTCCCAAGTTGTTATAACAGTTATGGAAGTTATAGTGCGAGTACAGTGCAGATACTGTAGCGTGGATACTGATATCAGCTTTCAAAAAAAAAAAAAACAACTGGACAAATAAACCTTGATGCACAAACAAAAGTAAGTATAAAAAAAAAACATGCAACGTTTTTAACGGGTTTGGACTAGAAATGTTGGATTGTTGATTTACCGAAATTTTTATCTGTAACATAAAAATAATTCAAAATTGAAAAATACTTGGTATATCAGATTAACCTGGTTTGTCCATTTACATATATATAGAGTAGAAGTAGGGTGTTCTTAAGTTCACCAAATCTCTCTATTAACTCAATTTTTAAAATCTATCTAATTGGTTTCAAATGACAAATCTAAACTATTGAAATACTTCTATCTAATGAGTAATGCGTCTACATGTGAAAATTTTAAAATTTTGAATTAATTTAGTATAAAGTTAAGTGGTCAAAATTAGAAAGTTTATAAATTAATTTTAATACATTTATTTTTTGGACATCTTTTGACCACTCAACTATATACAAATTTAATTTAAAATTAAAAAAAATTACTTGTAAACACATCACTCGTAAGATAAAAGGATCTCAACGGTTTGAATTCATAATTTGAAATTAATCCTACAAGTTTTTAAGTTGAGTGAAAAAAAAACTTGTTACATAATGGTTATTGGTTAGCCTTTTATTTTTATAGACATCACATCACAATTGAGGAATGCAATTTTTGGCTTTTTGCAGCTTTGAAACAAAATATTCTTATTCGAAAATACTTTGTTATAGTATACGAAGTTATTTTCTAAATTTAGTATTATTTCAAGGGTCACTTATGCGTTATAATGCTTGTATCTTTGTAAAATCATCACACGAGTCATAAAAATAACATAATAAGCGAATATTATTACAAACCATTATGTATGCTGTCAGAAATTGCGTGTAAATTTTGAATTATAAATAATGATACTTAGATTTATGTATATCATTAAAGAATATTCGTTTAGTTGAACTTGTTTGAGCAGCTAAGCTTTGAATTGTATGGTTGGCCATGAACAAAATTTGCTTCACTAATTCTTCTATTCCCTCACTTAAGTGTACATGCACCTCCATAATTGCCTCCTACTAGTGTAAATCTAAGACTGATAATACTTTTTTTAAACTTTAATTCTTCCTATAGATGTTTCTCTTTTTAGATTAGGTAGATCATTTGCTAATCATGTCGGACTCCGATACCCAGGGAAGAGCAAGCTCCCTGCTGGAGTCGAAAGAGGCCGGACTTAATTTAGACGAGTCTGATCTATTTGACTACACTACTACAAAAACACAGTTTGTACACGGATTTGAAAACGTGTGTAATCTTAGGGTGTAGGAATGTGCAACTATTTACACACGGATAATTATCCGCGTACGATTATAATAATTCTACACGGATTATTCATAAAGACCCATGTGAAAAACCTCCCACAATACATCTCCCCGCAAGAGAGCTACACAGATTTTAACTAAATATCCGTGTAGGAAGAGTATTCCTACACGGATATTTAGTTAAAATCCGTGTAGCTATCCTAAACAAAATATTAAATAAATAAACCGGGTTCAGCAACCTTCCTACACGGATTTTTAAATAAAAATCCGTGTAGGAAGGTTGCTGAACCCGGTTTATTTATTTAACCTCTTCCTACACGGATTTTCCTTAAATATCCGTGTAGGATTGTCGTATTTTTTTTTTTAAGCTAGCCTCCACTTTTGCTAGCCAGTAATTATATATTTCAGATTGAATATACAGTCTTTTGCAAAAATAAATATATAGCATTTTGTATATATAGAGCATTTTGCAAAAATAAATACATAACCTTTTGCAACATATATATATACATAGCCTTTTGTACATGCAATCTCACGTGATCCAACACATAACATACACTCCTCAAGATCCAATACAATGTTTGTATAAAAATTATGTCTTTACCACTTAATAACCATGTGATCAAAGTTTGGTCTCATGTTGTCAAAACTCATGGTTATGATCTACTCTAGCACGAAATTTCATACATACTAAGTTGTATTAGATCCAACATATCAAAAAGGAAGGTTGCATGTGATCCATGACATGATGTCTCTTGGTTAAAGGTCTCCAATAATATTACGTCTCCAATGAAAATAACAAGGTTCAACATATATGTGCATATATCAGTGTTCTAAATAGCTAGCTATAGCGGTTTTGGACCCCATAAGCTAAGCTACGGAGTAAAACTGTGTTATTCGAGCTACGATCGCTATAACGGTAATAGCGGTCCGCTATAGCGCGTAGCGGAAAGCGGAATAGCGGTCCGCTATGCTACATGGGCTTATTTTTCTATTTTTTTTTTCAATTTAAATGGACTTTGTGTCTCAGTCTGACTAATCTAAAGAATGGTTGATTTGAATATATAGTAAAATGATACTTAATATATGATAGTATGATATTTTGAATAGAAAATGTATCGATAGTTTATGAATTATAGAATTAGGAATATTTTAAATGACAATTTAGACTTTGTATTGGTTCAATATGAATATTAGAATTTCTTAATCAATTTGGTGTTTTTGTTACTCTATAAGATTTTATAGATAACATTATTAGTAGAAATATAAAATATAATTTTTAAAAAGAAAAAAAAAACGCTATATAGGAAAGCTTTCGCTATAGCTCCGCTATTCACTATAGCTCCTCTATTCACTATAGCTTTTTTTTTCGCCTCCTCGCTACGCCGCTATAATTGCTATTTAGAACCTTGGCATATATACATACATAATAGAGAATATATAAAAATTCTCAATTAAAATTTATACATAAAATTAATTGAATCTGTATAACTTTTATACGGCAACCAACCACAACCCTACAAAACCGAAAAGAAAAATAAAAGAGAAATAAGTAATAATAATTACAGAAAATTAGAGAAAGAAAAAAGAAAAATGTATATATATACATGACTAACCTTAGCAAGATAAAGAGGAGAAAATAACAAATTCAAAGATCTTTGATCCCAGCTGTGATGTGTGCATAAATCAGATCAATATTCAATACAGAGAGAGAGAGAGTATTATGGAATCAAAACGGCACTGGAAGGAGAAGGCATTTTATATAACCAAAATCCTAAAAAGACATTTCTACATGGATTTTTCACTATAAATCCGTGTAGCTCTTTCAAGGCTTTATACACTGTTATTTAAGCAAATAATCCGTGTACAATAAACCTTCATACACGGATTTTTTATAAAAAATTCGTGTAGCTCTCTAACCATTCCTACACTTCTTTTTAATAAAATGCCGGTGTACAATTCCTACCTTTCTACATAGTTTTCTTTAATAAAAATCCGTGTAGCTCTCAAAACATTCTTACACGGATATTTAATGAAAAATCTGTGTACAATTCCTTCATTTCCACCGGTTTTTTTCCCAAACAATCTGTGTAGGATTCTTACAGATATTTTGAACATTGAAAAAATCATATTTCATACACGATTTTTTATAAAATAGAAAAAATCCGTGTATAAGATACAGTGTAGGAAATGTTTTTTTGTAGTAGTGCTACTTAAGTGATTTGGGTGATATTAAAGCTTTAAATGCTACTACCATTTTTGCTTTTACTTCTTCTAGTTCTGCTGGTTCTCCTGGTTTGACTGGTTCTACTGATTCATCGTCTTTCTGCTAGTTGTGATGGTGGTGCCCGCTGCTATGGATAGTCCTTTGTGATTACTTGTTTAGTTAGTTTACTATAGTGATGTTACCTGTTATGTCTTATGTGTGTCCTTTGTTTAGGTACCTTGGTTTGTCCTCCTGACATCTAAGGGTTATGCTCTAGTATTTTAATTCCTGTATCTTTTGTTTTTAATGGTTACTATAGTAATCATTGTTTTTGTAAGAACTATTATCTTTGTTTCAATATGAAACATATGAGCACTCTCCACTATTGTCAAAAAAAGCACTAATTAATGTAAATTGCATATTGCATGTCAAATTGTCAATACAAGAATAATTAATTTGGTTAGTAAAGAAATTTTAATTCAGCATATTTGAATTATCTACTAATTTCTAACAAAATAAAATACCTCCAGAAAAAATTAACTGCATTTAGTTTAGTCAATTTAATAGAATAATGTCATTATTATTTTTTATTTGAATTATATAAAATTATAATTTTATTATGGAACCGAATTCTCTGCTTCTCAGGGGTAGGATTTTTCTTCTCTTATATTACTGACACGTGAACCTGCAGCAAAACTAAAAACTAATATTTAAATATTTAAATCTGTTCGGTCCATGTGTGATGTGTCAGCGCGATTAGGATAGGGCAGGAAAAGGAGCCGGTGATCTCTTTCTTTTTATTATTGCACTTCCCAAGTAATAAATTCTCTCTTTTATTTTTTTTTGCTAGTTCCTAGAAAATTAATTGTCTGGATCCACAAAAAAAAAATAACATTTCCAATTTTAAAGATTTTATAATGCAGTTTTATTAGTTTCCTTTTCTATGAGCGAACACATTTTAAATCTCCGTAAACCCCTAATTAGCGGATTTTTTTAATGTATCACCCTAGAAATTGGTTTAAAAATAAGGGAAAATTATTTTTATGCCACTCCAAAACATGAAAATTAGAAAATTGCCACCACAAAACATAAAATTAGTTATTTGCCACTCTAAAATCAATAAATTTATGAATTTGCCACAATTATACATCTAATATACATATTGGATTAAAAAATTTCTGAAAATTATTGTATAAAGAATGTATTTTGATATTTCCCAAAATACCCTTCTCTACTTCCTCTTTCTCTTTCTCCCTCTTTCTCTTTCTCTTTCACTAAACACCACCACCATGGCTGCCAACAATTTGAAAGCTTCATTTTACAAAAAAAAAAACCCAGAATTACGCGGGTTCTCATGTACGCCCTTCTCGAATGGATCCTTATTGTGCTTCTCCTTCTAAACGGTCTCTTCTCCTACTTCATCTCAAAGTTCGCATCCTTCTTCGACTTAAAGCCTTCTTGTATACTCTGTTCTAGAGTCGACCATCTCTTTGAACACGATCCTCCTCGCAAGTCATTTCACCACTATTTGTGCGATTCACACAAAGTTGAGGTGTCTCAGCTAGGATTTTGCTCCCTGTGAAGAGGGAGAAAGAGAAAGAGGAAGTAGAGAAGGGTATTTTGGGAAATATCAAAATACATTCTTTCTACAATAATTTTCAGAAATTTTTTAATCCAATATGTATATTAGATGTATAATTGTGGCAATTTCATAAATTTATTGATTTTAGAGTGGCAAATAACTAATTTCATGTTTTGGAGTGGCAATTTCATAATTTTCAAGTTTTGGAGTGGCATAAAAAAAAATTTCCCTAAAAATAAATACCATCCGAACTCCAATTTTATCAAAAATGACACTCCCGCAGACTCAATCCGTGCATCTATCGAACCCAAATATGCGGACTAAGGGCGTGCATCCAACCCGTGCGTGAATTGAAGGCGCGAACCCGGGTGCGCGGATTGAGCGGGCGGACCCGCAGGTTCGTGGATTGAGTCCGCATACCACCCATCCTACTTCGCGGATCTAGCTCGCGTACCCGGTTTGTGTGCTATAAATTAAGAGTTTTTTGCACTGTTTTCATTCCACAATCAAGGAAACAGATACTCAGTACAAGAAAGAGTAACCGTGAGTTTTTTTTCACTTTTGTCCCTTATTTTTTAAATGTTTATTTTATATTATTTTTAATTTACTGTAAATTTATTAATTATTTTTACATTATTTTTAATTTACTGTAAATTTATTAATTGTTAGGTCTGTTCCTTAAATCAACCAATTATGATTGAAATTGCTTGTTATTTTGGTGGTGAAGTTTTACACGGGCCAAATGGTGCTTATTACAGTACCCAACCTTTGAAAATTTTCAATATCAGCCCAAATTTATATTTTAGAGGTATAAATAGAGAAGTGTACCAGCAAGTTGGTATTGATCCGAATTATTATGAACTGATAATTTTCGCAAGGATCAATATTGGTCAAGGCAACCAGACATGGTTCTAACAGCTCCCGGTACAAGATGAATAGCTGGGGATTATATACCCAAATAACAATGAATTTGACCACTCCCTTCAAGTTTCTAGAGTTATATGTTGTAGCCAACCCTAGACAGAACTCCAGACAAAACCCTAGACGTAACCCAAACCAGACCACCAAAAATAACCCCAGACGGAACACCAGACCTATGCCGCAATTGACCCAGGTAGGATTCGTGAGCAATCCATGATAGGTCCTGTACGGGCCCTAACTTTGGGGAGTACTAGTCGGTCCCCATCTGTAGGGGCTGGTCCTAGTTGGGCCCAATCTGATCGGAGACGTTCTCGGGTTCCATCCGCTAGCTCTAGCCGGGCCCAAACTGACCGTGATCAATCTCCAACCCCGGAACTGCTTTATTATGCTGAAAATACAGATGAAGATCCTGAAGAGGGGGAGGCAGAGGAAAATTGGGATGCCAGTGATGTCGGTGGGATATCTGATCACAGTGATGTGGATACAAATTTTCCTGTGCTTGGTAGATAGAAGTAGCGGGTATTGGGTGGTGCAGAAAGACACCCGTTCGAGCAATTTCATGACACATCGGGATTTGAAAAAGCTGACAGCTCTGTTTTTTTTTTTGCAAATTCTAAGGTGTGTTTCATGTTTAATTAATTAAAAAAATCATTTATAAATTATTAAATTTTTATATTCGTTAATTTTTTAATTTTTTAAATAGGATCGAGAGCAACATGAATTGTTTGTGGGGATGACATACTCCAGCAAAGAGCAACATGATAGGTCCTGTACGGGCCCTAACTTTGGGGAGTACTAGTCGGTCCCCATCTGTAGGGGTTGGTCCTAGTCGGGCCCAATCTGATCGGAGACGTCCTCGGGTTCCATCCGCTAGCTCTAGCCGGGCCCAAACTGACCGTGATCAATCTCCAACCCCGGAACTGCTTTATTATGCTGAAAATACAGATGAAGATCCTAAAGAGGGGGAGGCAGAGGAAAATTGGGATGCTAGTGATGTCGGTGGGATATCTGATCACAGTGATGTGGATACAAATTTTCCTGTGCTTGGTAGATAGAAGTAGCGGGTATTGGGTGGTGCAGAAAGACACCCGTTCGAGCAATTTCATGACACATCGGGATTTGAAAAAGTTGACAGCTCTGTTTTTTTTTTTTTGCAAATTCTAAGGTGTGTTTCATGTTTAATTAATTAAAAAAATTATTTATAAATTATTAAATTTTTATATTCGTTAATTTTTTAATTTTTTAAATAGGATCGAGAGCAACATGAATTGTTTGTGGGGATGACATACTCCAGCAAAGAGCAAATGAAAGGAAAAATTAACCATTGCCATATAAAGAAAAATATTGAGGTGAATCAGACACACAGCGACACAAGAAGGATGAGGTATAAGTGCAATAGCCATTGCCATCGATATAACAAGAGAAGACAGAGTGGAGAACAGTTTCAAAGTCCCAATAGCCACTGCCACCGATGGTGAGGTGGCGGAGGCCACCGAGGGCATGGGCATGAATGAGCAATGAAGAGATGAATGATTCAGTGAGATGTCCTGAGAATAGATAGCCGAACTCAAGGTGGAGGCGGAGGAGAGGGTCTCTGCGACTGAGGAGGACGTTGTTGGCCGTGGCAAACGTAGGTTGAGTACTTGAACGAGAGAATGTATGTGAATGGGAGGCCTTCCACAGGTGTCGGAAGCGGCGGGAGAGAACGGAGGTTCGAGCGGTGATGAAAGCTGGGAGCAGAGAGAGTACGATGATGACAACTTCATCGGGGAGAGCCGAAAGATGGTCGATTTTGGTTTTAGGGGGACCCATGCCCACCGGCTGCTCCATCTGCTTTTGCTCTGTGTTAATTCAGAACATCTATTTAAATGCCATAGTAACATGGTTCGCATTTAATTCGCGAATTATTCACGAATTAAACGTTTTTGAGACAACAGTGTATCAATCCGCGAATAATACTGCAATTCGCAAATTAAATATTTAATTCACGAATTATTTACGTATTTAACGTATTTTACGAATTAAACGCGTATCATTCGGAAAAATTCGTCACGCGGGAGAAAGCTAAAATTTTCATGCATTCGCTGGAATCACGTGCAGCCGTATAAGAAGTCAGTAGTCATGCTCAAAACCCTGCTTTTGCCCAAAATTCAACTTAAAAAAATTAGTCAAACTTCCTATCCTGGTGCATTAATTGCTCCACACCAAACATATATAGACCCAGATCTTATGTTAACAAATATATATAATTTTATGTGTTGTATCCTGAATTTTTCTTTTAATTCTTTCTATTTGGTATTGTAAAATTTAAAAATAATTCCAAATTATTCTCGAATCATTTCCGAATTATATCCGAATTATTCCCAAATCACGAATATTTGATCCCGCCGAACCGAATCCGAACTATTCATTTGTTACTATGGTAAATGCCCAACACATATGAATCATCATCTATGTGATCATCTGTGTAGCGAGCAACAAATTGACTATAATCCATGATTATTGCTCTTGATTGTTTCTTATTGTTTGGTTTAGCATCGTTGATTCTAATTAATTTGAATTAACGATCATTTTGACTTATCATTCCTGGTTGATTATTTTGTTTTAATCAATCTATTTTTAAAGTTGGAACTCTAAATCAGTTTGATATTAAGTTTAAATGTACAATTAATTTAGGTTAAAATGTTCAATTATTTTAGGTTTATATTTTATGTTAATCGTTTAAGTTTATATTAGTTGACTTATCGATATTTAATCATGTATTAAAGGTTTTAATTGGTTGAAAATGTTAACTACCTTTATTAAATATGATTCAATTTTTATTTATATACAAAACAAATAATAAATTTAACAATCTATACAATTTTTTTATGAAATTCACAATCTATCCAAACCGTTGATATTGTCATTAGTTTCAGAAGCTAGAACCGATGACAATGTCATCGGTTTCAGAAAGCTAGAACCGATAACAATGTCGTTGGTTTAAGCCTAACACAGATTTTTGATGCTTTCTGCACACTTTTTGAAACAACGAACGATTCAGATTAAAACAACGAACGACTTAGATTCAAACAAAAAATGTAATCATTACATAGTTGTGCAAACAAAAAATGTCATCGGTCGCACGATTTTTTATGCTTTCAGCACACTTTTTGAAACAACGAACGACTCAGATTAAAACAAAAAATGTAATCATTACATAGTTGCGCGAACAAAAAATGTCATCGGTTGCACGATTTTTGATGTCATCAAATTAAATATTTTTAATTTAAAATAATTTTTAATTTTTTTTATTTAATTATAAAATGTTATAATTTTTTTATTAAAATATTAGAAATATTTTTATATTTTTTTAAATTAGATAGAATATCATATAATTTGATTTATTAGAAAGACTTAAACAAATAACCCGGATCAATATTTTTCAGATCGGATTTTTCATGGCTGTAAGAAAAATTAAAATATTTCTTTATGTGTTATTAGTAAAAAATAGAAATACTTTGAATCTGAATTATTGATCCCGGTTCAAAAGTCCCGAAATTTTTATAAATATACAAAACTCCAAATTAATTTAACAATCTATACATTTTTTATATTAATTTCCAAATCTATCCAAACCGCTGACTGTGTCAGCGGTTTCAGAAGCCGGAACCGCTGACTTTGTCAGCAGTTTCAGAAAGCTATAACCGCCCATCCTGTCAGCGGTTTAAGTCAAGTACGAATTTTGATGTTTTCTACACACTTTTTGAAACAACGAACGACTCAGATTCAAATAAAAAATGTAATAATTACAAAATTCAGCCGCAACTTTGACTTTGATATCAAATGTAATCATCTGAAGAAGTGACTTTGATATTTTTTGTTAAATTTTTATTTTTTCAAATATAGAAAGACCATAATATTTTCTCTATTTACCTAGAAGTGACTTTGAACCGGGATCAATAATTCAGATTCAAAGTATTTTTATTTTTTTCTAATAACATACAAAGAAATATTTTAATTTTTCTTACAGCCATGAAAAATCCAATCTGAAAAATATTGATCCGGGTTATTTGTTTAAGTCTTTCTAATAAATCAAATTATATGGTATTCTATCTAATTTAAAAAAATATATAAAAATATTTCTAATATTTTAATAAAATAAATAAATAAATTATAATATTTTCTAATTAAATAAAATAATTAAATGAAAAATTATTTTAATAATAATTCGGATGAATTGCCGCAACTTTGTAATGATTACATTTTTTATTTGAATCTGAGTCGTTCGTTGTTTCAAAAAATGTACAGAAAACATCAAAATTCGTGCTTGGCTTAAACCACTGACAGGGGGAGCGGTTATAGCTTTCTGAAACCGCTGACAGGGTGAGCGGTTATAGCTTTCTATAAAGTTACTATATAAAACTGCAATATATACAAAATAACTACTACATAAAAATACTAAAATCCGAACGCGCTTTTACTTTAAATCTCGATATTTTTTCCATAACAATCTGTTTTTTGTTTGTTAAATATCTTTTTTTTTTTTTTTTTTTTTTTTTCAATTTAGTATGCACAGTTCTTCATATTTGCTTAAAAATTAAAAGGGCGGCACTCTCTAAAATTGTTAACGTATCGCTCGATTTATTGAATATCAATTTTCACTCTCATAGTTAATTTCTACATTAAATTATGAGAAATTTGATTTTTATGTACCGCAATTGTTTACGAAAAGATACTACACATTTAATAAATTATTACTTAACAATTTTGCAAAATTAATAGTTGTTATACAACTTTTAAAATTATTATACAATTAATTTTGTAAAACTAATCATTGCTATTAATTAATAATTGAGAATTTCAGATTACAATTCTCATATATCTGCATGCGGGATGTTTTCCAAAAAAAAAAAAAATCTCTTATATCTATATTTTAGATGAGGATATTGGATTCCGAAAACCCAATTGATTTGTTTCTAAAACCGAACAACTTTTTAAATTCATAAAGCCCGAATAATAATCATTATCTAGTTTTTGCGGGAAAAAATTCTCAATCAAATCCTTAACACAGACGGAGCCGACGATCGGCCATGGCGAACTCCCAATCAAATCCCGACCAAATCGACCGTCTCTCGGCTCTCCCCGACGCGCTTCTCGTCACTGTGCTCTCTCTGCTACCCACTTGCAAAGCCGCTAGCACCTCCGTTATCTCCCGCCGCTTCCGCCACCTCTGGAAATCCTCCCCTTCCGTGGACCTCTCCATCGAATTCCTTCCGTTCAACCGCTCAACTTACGTCTCCATGGCCAACAGCGCCGCGCCCTCCTCAGTCGTTCATCCTCCAACCATCTCCTCCGCCTTCACCTTGATCTCGACTATCCAGTCTCGTCATATAATCTCACTGACTCATTCTTCTGTTTTTTGCTCGTCCATGCCCATGCTCTCGGTCTGCGACACCTCACCATCGATGGCTATTGTAAACCTGTTCTACGCTCTGTCTTCTCGATTAGCTCTCTCGAGTCTCTTTCAATTAGCATCAGACTGTCTTGTCCTTCCGCAGTGGCTTTGATCTGCTTGAAAAGCCTTTCTATCAATTTGACTACCTACAGCTCGAGTCAAGTTCAGCAGCTTCTCTCTGAATTGTGTTGTTTGGAATATTTACAACTTCGTATGTACTGTGGGGTTGATTGCCTGTCCTCCCGGACAATAAAAAAACTAGAGCTACTTCATTTTTATACTTCTCCAGAACCTTATTCTCTGGGGCTATCTATGCCTTTATTGGAGTTCCTTTCATTGAAAAATCTTTCAATCCCTGCAGACATACCACTAATTCATGGAGAGATTCCTCTCATAAGAAAAGCTGGTGTTACCCTTGATTGCCTTCGTGAGAAACACGTCACAGCTGTTGCTCAGTTTCTGAATTGTATCTCACATGTGGAAGAGCTGAGCCTTGATTTGAAGGAGAATATTGTGGTAATCAACTCCAAACCTTATTTTTGTGTATATATTTGATGTTTTGCTTCCGTTAACAATTAACATTTTTTGTTGTTGTTAAAATTAGGAAACTAGGCATTTTTACAAACAGTAGAGGCACTGAAATGAATACAAATGTAAGACAATTATACAAAGAGGATGACTCAAATGCCCCATCGCTTTCATGCCTCAATCATAACTCACATTTTTTATCTCTGATTTCAAAGTCCAAACTGACGATCCAAACCGCTCAAATGATATCCACATTACAATGTGCTTGGGGACCAAATTTTATATTTTTTTTTGGAATATTTTTACTTATTTTTCAAGATAGTTACAAAATCACTGTTTTTAGATGGTTCAAAATTTTCGGAAAAACAATGATTTGTATATATCTTAAAACATAGTAACAAATTTCCAAAAAATATAAAATTTGGTCCCCAAGCACATTTTAATGTGGCCATTATTTTGAGTAGTTTGGATTGTCTGCTTGGACATTGAAATTAGAGATAAATATGT
This sequence comes from Carex arenaria, assembly GCA_964058825.1. Taxonomy (NCBI): domain Eukaryota; kingdom Viridiplantae; phylum Streptophyta; class Magnoliopsida; order Poales; family Cyperaceae; genus Carex; species Carex arenaria. The sequence goes on along the minus strand of CAXKVW010000100.1, from coordinate 159,162 downwards.
GGGTTATAATTGGGGCATTTGAGATGTGAAATGTAACTAAAAGATTTAGAATCAAATTAAATTGTACCTTGTCCCTCCAATTACGAGTCCAGACCACATCTGTACGTGTATTATGCTTGGAAATCTCCTCAAGTGGCATACACCTTAGTATCTTTTTTCTCTGGATCAAACAATGGCATAGATCAAACTAAGATTAAGGTGGTTGTGAGGCAAGCACACGTTTAGCCCCACTTTTAGTTTTGTATGCTGAAAACACCGGGGTCCCACCGTATGTAATACCCCTTAAGGTTAGTAGCCTATCACAAGTAAGCAGCTATTGGAAGGGTAGTATTGGTTAGAATCTAAATATATGATAAGCCCCCTGGTATGCTAGATATCATCAGGTATGACAGCTATATAATGTTATTTTGGGCATATATGGTACAATTTTAGGTTTCTGCTTTAGTTAAGTTTCTTTTTATTTTTTGTCTGATTTCTACAGTTTGATGACTATCCATTTCCTGTCTTGTTGAAACCTGGCAAAGAGGTGCCAACTTTTTCTAATTTGAAGCACCTGGATTTGAGCTTACGCTTTCATGAGTACAATTTTGAAGCCGTGGTCATGATGCTCCATCGTTGCAGCGCATTGGAATCACTACAACTTCATCATCAGGTGCACAACTATTTAATTGCTTTTGTGATATCTGCAGCCATATTAATGGATGAAATTTCTTTGATATAAATGTCCCAACTTTTCCTAATTTGAAGCACCTGGATTTGAGCATATGCTTTCATGAGTACAACTTTGAAGCTGTGGTCACGATGCTCCATCATTGCACTGAACTGGAATCACTACGACTTCATCACAAGGTGCATATATTGAATTGCTTTTGTGATATCTACAGCCATATGAATGGATGAAATTTCTTTGATAGAAATATTCCTTTTGTCCTAAGAACCTTAGACTAATTTAGAGACACTGAACCCTTAGCTTCCAATATAATAGTGTGTGTGGGATTGTAATTATACTATATTTCTGTTGGATTGAGACAGAGACTAGGACACCTTGTAAATAACTTTCTTATATTTAATGAAATTGACAGTCAACTGTCCTTCAAAAAAATAACCTTAGACTAATTTAGTCAGGCCCAATGAAATATGAGTCTAGATCAAATCTATTTTTTTGAAAAACTGATAGAAGCTATCAGTAAGAGTCTAGATCAAATCTAGGCCATATCTTGTAGTATAACATATGCAACCCATTTTTGTTTTCTTTTCTTTGAAATTTTCATTTTTGTATTTTTAGCAACTAGAAATTAATTGGGACAAAGGGTAGGTAACCTAATTCATGATTTTCGTCACCCAGGCCTTATCTCATGGGTTGTTCACAATAATGTACTTTAGAATAAACTTATGTTGTTGTTATAATAGATCCTTATTTTTTAATATATATCTACCCTGGGCAGCTTCTGCCAGGACTTTCAAAAAAAAAAGAATAAACTTTATGTTTTATTTGCATTGTCATTTTCTGTTTCTTTCTTCATTCTTTTTTTAAAAAAAATAAAGTTTGGAGATGGGACCATTTTATCAGCAGTCAATTGGTAATTTCTGTACAAGTCCTCCCACTTGAATTGCAAATAAGTATATCTTTCCTCAGTAAAAGACATATAGGGATTGTGCTAATGGGAACTCAAATTTGGGGATATCAAGATGAAGAAGAGACATTTTCCATAATATCATAAATGTAGGTTTGAATTGCTATTGTGGATTCTACAATGTACATCTAGCGCAATACTGTCATACATTAGTAGTCAGGAACTGATTGAGAGGCTCGATTGAACACAACAAGATAGTCAATCGAGGTTCATACTGAATACAATGGAATTAATGGCTGATCTACTTGGGGGCAAGCTAATTGTCCTTCAATTTAGGGATATATGGGCGAGATTCATTAGATGTTGCCAATGTTGACGTATTGGACATGAAATGCTCGAAGTTTGGGACAAACTAGTTCTGTTGCTTTACTAAGGATGTCATTTTGCCTGGGATGTGATTAATTAGTTATGCTATGGAGTTAAGATTGCTATCTAGTTTGCCTCTTCTTCTTATATATTTTTCCATTATATTGCTACTAATCATATATTTGTTTGTATTCTTTGCTTTGCCTTCTGACATGTTGGCGGTAAAGAGGAGGAAAAGAAATGCTTTTTTCAAAAATCTTCACTTAGGAGAGGAGAGAATGGAGAAGAAATCAAGAAGCTGTTAAACAAAAAATGTACTCCTTAGAGGTAGGTAGAGATGCAAATCATGTTGTCAAAAGCAATATTAGAAATGTTTTTGTTGGAATGCACTTTATTATGAATTATTTCAGTTCTAGCTTGCATGCAAGTTAACATGGACTATTTTCTTTTTTAGCTCATTATCCCATTGGTTTTGTTCACCTTAGTTTCATCATTTTTCCAATATAGTCGTATTGCTATTTATTTTTTACTACTTGAGAAATAATTATTGATCTCGTGAGGTTAATTTCTGCAAATTTCATTTAGTTAAAATTTCTCTTCTGACTGTTTGACAGAGGCCTATGGTTGTGGCTATGTTTGGGGTTTGATTTTTTTTCAACTAGCATTTACTAAGGGCAAGGATGACATTAACCGATTTCATTAATTCAATTCAACCCCTGCAATTTCAGCTGACTTTCATGTGTTGTCCACCCTTTTCTCTTTGAATTGTTCTTGTTTTTTTTTAGTAAAAATTAGAGGTCAAGTTACTCAACTATTTAATATTTATAAATAATTTTTTCATCCGGATTTTGAATGTGTGACATCCCAAATTGTCTTGTTTTATTATTGATATTTAATGTTTTATTTCCATACGTCTTATATTTAGTTCTTTAAGGAAAGTTTTAAGGAAAGTTTCTAACCTAGAAAAGAAAAGTTGGGAACTGTATTTCCATATATTAAATAACACAGGTGGTTTGTAATGTTTAAGTTTAATTTCTTTATCGATAATGGATATTATCAAATGAACCTGTAAGAAAATTAGAAACTGACAGTGATTATAATACAGTTCAGCAGCAAATTGAATCTCCTAAGCACCTTGCTGCTTGTGCCCATGAGATGCACTCAGAATTTTTATTTATAAAAATAGAAAATAATATATAATAATAAATGAATTGTATGGAAATTTTAATCTCATAGGAGGAACTGGAAAAAACAATTGGTTCCTTTAGCCAATTCTATAGGAACCAAAAAATATTTCGGGACCTTTTCAACATATTAGCCACGTCATGCCACAGAAAATCCTATTTTCAAAATTAGAAGGAACTGAAAAAAAAATCGGTTCCCATAATTAAAATTCCAAAACAATCCATCTAGCTCTATATTATTTTTAAATATTTTTTTAATTAAAAATTCTGCTAGTTGGGGAAGTTAATTGCTCTACATTATTTTTAAATATTTTTTATAAATAGAAAATATCTACTAGTTGACGGGGGCGAAGGCGAAGGCAGATATTCAGTGAATGAGGATCAAAATGTTAACTACAATGAAAAAAAATAAAATTTCAATGTCATATGTGAGCTGTCTTTGGTATTCTTAGTGGAATTTGAAAGAGAGAGACACAATATCATATGTGAGCAATTGTTTGATTAAAAAAATAAATTAAAATGTTAGAAGTCCCCAATCAATTGATCCAAAAATTATGGAAGTCATTCATATAAAAATTTCATAAAAATATAGGAGTCAATTTTGGAATACACGTAGCATTTTACTATAAATTATATAACAAAATTGTACTTCATAACTAATTTTTTTATTTTTTTTTTAAAAAGAGGGGGGTTAATTGACTCCCATTGTGTCCACATGCCTCTGCCTCTGCTAGTTGGGGAAGTTAATTGAAAGTTTCTCATGCTCAGATATATAGACAATTCAAACATTTTCCCAAGCTTGTCTTTGGAAACTGAAAACATTAGATAATATACTAAAAAAAAGGAAATATCCTTATAGCAATCAACATTTTTACAAAGTAGAGTCAGGAAATCAAGAAATGGAACAATATGTTCAGTAGCATATGATAACAAGTTTCATAATAAAGCAGACGTTGTTGATAGTATCTGGGTCCAATATATAATTCTATGAAAAGGTGGAGCAATTGTATAACAAGGTTTATCTCAAAAAAAAATGTATAATAAGGTTGATATCAATCATGATTCATCATGCATGTATTTCCTTGTTGCTAGTATTTTTTTTATGACGTCAGCGATGATTTTGGTGGCCTCGGTCAGAAGTGCTGACGTGTCTAATCCCCTCCAAGCTATGATTTAATTGTCGAGATGTTCAGGCGTGACATGCCTCCAATAAATTTGAATGATAAATATTTATCCTTTATAAAAGTCTTTCTTTAAACCATCTATCTTTATTTATATTATAGTTATAATTTTTATATAGATGAGTATTATTTAGAGGAGGGATCAACTTACAACAAATTTGAGTTACAACAACGATTTTTTTCATTTTCAAACTCCAAATTGTCGATCCAAACCATTCAACATGATTATCTAAATAAAATGTGCTTCCAGATCAAATTTTACATTTAAAAAAAAAAATTCACTATTTATTAAGTATTTTACAAAAACTAGTCAAATTCAGACTATTGAATTTTGTACCATCTTAATAAATAGTGAAAAAATTCAAAAAAATGTAAAATTTGATCTGGAAGCATATTTTATTTAGATAATCATGTCGAATAGTTTGGATCGACGATTTGGACTTTGAAATAAAAAAAACTGTTGTTGTAGCTTTGTTGTAACTTGATCCCTCTAATATTTATTCATATCTTATACATTTGTTCTTTGATGGCAGAAATTAGAATCACTAATTTCAACGAAATCTCATTACGGAAATAAATTTTGATTCGCAGAACCATTTTGTCAAGTCTTTTACAGGGCCAATTTTATATTAATGGGCTTCACGCCCATTTTCCGCAGCATCATTTTACTGGGCCATGTTGTCTTAATGGGCCCAATTTTGTCTTAGATAGCCAGAGCATTGAATTTGTTGGATGTGACTTGTGAGAATCTTCTAAAAGTTTGATGTGACAATTTTCTTTTCTTTTTTGGAAAGCCCATAGCTAGGGGTGCACAAAAAGCTCACGACTCGAAACTCGGTTCAGAATCAATTCGGATTCAACTCGCTAATAACTCGGTTCGGAACTGACTCGAGTCAAAACTGACTCGAGTTTACTAACTCGGTTAATTTATGAGTCGATTCCAAATCACCTCCAACTCAGTTCGGAATCGACTCGGTTGGACTCGCCAAACCCTAATTCATATATTCCTAATTTTCCTACATATAACCTTTCACACTAGAGCTGCAAAACCTTATCAAAATATTAACTACTCAATTATTAAAACATTAGAAAAATAGCCAGACTTGCTCCATAATCTCATTTCCTGTATGCATCTTCTTGATTTTGTTAAATTATTTAAATTTTGAAATTAGTTAAATTTGGTAAATTTTGAGCAATCTGCAATAGATAAAGAGAAGTAGAGAAGAAAGAGGAAGAGAAGTAGAGAAAATAATTGTGTATTGTTTTGTTAGATTTTTTTTTGGTAATTCTATTTAGTAATTTGATAAATTTATTAGACTTTGTAATATTCAGTAATTTGGTTAACTATATACTATTTTTTTTAATTGTGTGTTATTTTGATAAACAATATACTATTTTTTTGTTAGAATTAAATTAGATTGTCTCATTATGTACTATATTATGAGTCATGAATCGACTCACTTCAACTCGAATTTTTTGCGAGTTGATTCCAAATCAGGGTTTCTGACTCGGAACTGAATTATCGACTCGGACTCAACTCGGCTCATGTGTTTGTGAGTTGATTCCAAGTCACCCTCAACTCAGACTCAACTCGGCTCATGAGCAGCCCTACCCATAGCTGCATAGCACCATTTTGCCATTTCGTCACACGACGGGAAGACGACGGGAAGACGGTAAGTGCTCTCAAATTCTCAATTCCAAAATCCTGAACCTCCACCGAGTTTTATTTTCCTCCCTTCTCACTCCTCTCTAGTATAGAGTTCTAGCCATGGCGACCTCGCCAATCGATGCGCAGTTCTCGGATGCCGACCAAATCGACCGCTTCTCGGACCTCCCTGACACTCTGCTCGTCTCGATCCTCTCGCTGCTGCCCACTCGCAGAGCCGCTCGCACCTCCGTTCTCTCCCGCCGCTTCCACCACCTCTGGGAAGCCTCCCCTTCGGTAGACCTCCCCATAAAATTCATTCCCTTCTTCAAGGACTCAAACTACATCGCCATGGCCAACAGCACCCTCCTCAATCGAAAACCCTCCAACCCTCTCCTCCGCCTCCACTTGGAGTTCGGTCCACTCCCATGGTCTCTCACTCACTCTCTCATCTGTTCTTTGTTCGTCCATGCCCATGCTATCGGTCTCCGCCACCTCACTATCGATGGCACTTGGGACATACAACCTGTTATCCGCTCTATCTTCTCCATTAGCTCTCTGGAATCGCTTTCAATTTACATTTTACCTGCCACGACATTTCCTTCCGCAATCAATTTGACCTGCTTGAAAAGCCTTTCTATCAATTTGATTGGCTGCAACTCGACTATAGTTGAACGACTTCTCACTGAATTGTGTTGTTTGGAAGATTTACAACTTCGTATGTCCTCTGGGGTTGCTTGCCTTTCCTCCCGGACTATAAAAAAACTGGATCTGCTTCTTGTTGGTGCCTCTCCTCCAGAACCTTATTCTCTGCGGCTATCCATGCCTTCATTGGAGTTCCTTTGTTTGAGAAATCGTTCAACCAATGCAAATATACCACTGATCCATGGAGAGATTCCCTTAATAAGAAAAGCAATTGTTACACTTGACTGCCTTCGTCACAAACACGTCACTGCGGTTTCTCAATTTCTGAATTGTATCTCAGTTGTGGAAGAGCTGAGCCTTGATTTGAAGGAGCATATGGTGGTAATAAGCTCCATCTCTCAAACCTTATTTTTGTGTGTTTACTGTTTTGTTTCTGTTTATGATTTAACTTTTTTTTTGTTGAAATTGGGAAACTAGGCATTTTTAGAAATAGAGGAAGCATGCAATAGAAATGTAAGCTAATTATACAAATGTAGATGTGAAATAAAGCTGAAAGTTAGATGTGAAAATGTAGCTGAAAAGTTAAGAATCAAATTAAATTGAAATTTCAAAGTTCTTAATTGCAATATAAGGTTTTAGAACTCCCAACAAAAACATTCATGTGATAGTTTGGTGCGGGTTCAACTAACTAGCCAATTTATTTTTAAGATAGTGTAAACTGTACTTCTTAACGAAAAGTATTTTTGTAAAGTTAGAACTTATCTATTATTAAACATAAGACAAAGAAACCTTAAAATATGAAAGAATAGTGATTATTTTAATTTTAACATGTATTTATAGTTGTTCGTACAAGTTGATCAATGGATAAGGGAGAGCAATTTGAAAGAAAAATGAGAAACCAAATTATTTAAATTGACGAGGGAAATATGTATATTGCCAGTTTAAGAAAAACCGGACTACAATCACATGTTAGTCCCACATTAATTTTTGTATTGCTAAAAACCGGAGTCCAACCAATATAATACCCTCCTACAGATAAGATATAATTTATAGTGGCTACTGGAGGGGTAATATAGGATATAATTTAAATATTATGATAAACCAGCTGGTATGCCAGATATCATACTGGTACCACAGCTAAATATGCTTATTTTGGGTATATATGGTAGAATTGTAGGTTCCTGCTTTGGTTGAATTTCTTTTAACTTTTTTTTTCCTGATATATACAGGTGTCCGACTATCCATTTCCTGTTTTGTTGGAACCAGGCAAAGAGGTGCCCTCTTTTCCTAATTTGAAGCACCTGGATATGAGCATATGTTTTCATAAGTGCAACTTTGAAACCGTGGTCATGATGCTCCATCATTCCACTGCATTGGAATCAGTGAAACTTCATCACAAGGTGCATAACTTTGTAATTCCTTTGTGAAATATGCAGCCATATGAATGGATGAAATTTCTTTAATAGAAATGTTCCTTTGTTCTAAGAACCTTAGACTAATTTAATATATGCAACCCTTTTTTTTTTGTAGTAGCTGGGATTTAATAAATAACTTGTTTTATGATATTCATCACCTAGGCCATATCTCATGGGTGGATCCTAATAATGTATTTTTGAATCAAGTTTATGTTTTATTTTCATTGTTGTTTTCTGTTTCTTTCTTTCTTTTTTTTGAATAAAGTTTGGAAATGGGAGCATTTTATCAGCATTCAATTGGTAATTTCTATATCCAAGCATTTTCAGACTTTTTTTTTATTTTGCTTCTGTGGCTGTGAAGATTGTGTCACCTTGCATCTGATTGCTTATTTTCTTTCGGCATATCGCATGCAACTAGTAGATACCATTGGATGTTTAGGCTTCTTTTTTTGTTATTTTCGCCCTCCTATTTGTTTAGCTTCTTATCTGTTAAAGGCTTCAACATTAAAAACATAAATTGAACTAGAGATAGAGAACTTTGTGCCATATTTTGCTGGTTATGCCAATCCAACTTCAAACTCAATACAATGGAATCTAATGGCTGAGCTGCTTGGGGGAAGGGGTGGGGTAGGGTCAATTTAATTGTCCTTTAATTTACAAAATTACACTAACTCTTTTAATTATTTTGGGATCTTTGGGTGATATTTATTAGATGTTGCCAGTATTGATTTACTGGACATTAATGGTTTGAACTTTTGAATAAACAGGTTATGTTGATTTACTAAGGTTGTCTTTTTCCATGAGATGCAATTAATTAGTTATGTAATGGAAAGGAGTTTAACTGCTTGGCTGTTTGCATCTTCTCTGTATATATATTTTTCCGTTATATTACTACTGATTATATATTTGCTTGTATTCTTTGCTTAGTCTACTGACTTCTTGGGGGTAAAAGGGAGGAAAAGAAATGCTTGGAGATCAATGCTGCCACGTAACAGTGACAGTAATAATCAATATGCTTGTTTCAAAAATCTTCACTTCGGAGGGAAGAATAGAAAAGAATTTGAGAAGCTGCTAAACATAAAATGTACTCCTAAGAGGCAGCGGGCAGGTAGCTAGAGATGCAAATAATGTTATCAAAAGCAATACTAGAAATGTTTTCGTTGGGATTCACTTTATTGTAAATTAGATTTGAGTTCAAGCTTGCATGCAAGTTAATATCGACTATGTTCCTTTTTGCTCATTATCCATTGGTTTTGTTCATGTTAGCTCCACTTTTCCATTATGGTGGTATCATTATTTGTTTTTCTACTTTGGAATGTGATGTAATATTCTTTGCAGTGTTTGAATAAAAGCTTGGATTTGTTTAGAATAACATCAGACAAGGTCATTCAGGCTTTATCATTACTAACATCAAGCTAGAATTCAAATTCATAAAGGCAGCTACGTCTTTGAACAAGATAATTGAATATGTTGTTCCTTCCTTTTAGCTAGATATGCAAAGCTTCATATTGTGCCATGGACCCGTTCTAAAATTACCTCACATCTATGGTAATATTTCTTTACCAAGATTTCTTTACTGAGAAAAGCTGTTTTTTTTAGAGAACCGAGAAAAGCTGTTATCAAACTCACTTCCCGTTGAAAGAAAGATGGCACTCCTGTGGCTGGGCTGCCGAATGATATCTCACATACTGAAGAGCTAATTGTAAATATGAAGGAGACTTGAGGTAATTTGCTTAGGGGTGTTTATTGTTTAGGTTTGGTTCAAATTGAATTAAAATAGGCAAACTAAAATTTTATTTGGTTTTAAAAAATCAAATTGAACCGAACTGACATAGAATAAGAACCGAATAAGAATAATTGAAGTAAATTTCGGTTTGTTCGGTTGGACCAAAATAAAATATTAATCAATAATCATAAAACTAAACATTTTTTTGAATTTTTAAAAGATGAATTAAAAAAAATTGGTTAGTTTAAACCATTTTAAACGGAATCAAGCAATATGCATTATGTCATAAAAAAAAAAATTTAATGTTTGGTTCGCACGAAGATAGGTTTAAAAATTCAGTCAGTTTGGTCTAACTAATTTTAAAATTTCTAAACTGAACCGAACTATTAAACCGGTTTAAAGAAAATTAACCGAACCGATCTATTTAATCATAAACTGAACCGTTACCGTTCGTAACCGAACTCTCTCGGTTCGGTTTAAAACCGATTAAAACTGATCCGAGGAACACCCCTAAATATGCTCCAGCTTTCCTGTGCAACTTTGTTATTTTTGTTTTTGCCTGAACAATTCAATTGTTAAATAAGATTCCGTTTGATTTTACTATTTATACTGACTCGAATTTTAAACTCTAAACACTAAACATAGCCGCACCATGCATAGAGATGCCATTGGGGTGTCTCGTCTTGTTATATTTATGTAGGATCCGAATCTGCTGCGATTCTTTATTCATGAACAATATCCTGCAATCTTTGTTTTTTCAAATTCAATTGTTGAATTGTTTCGAGATTCGTGAAAGAAAAAATTAGTTGTTTTGAGATACGTGCACAGAAATTATTGGACGGCTGGATTTGGAACTCCAATAAAAATCCTATGGGTTCAAACAATGCAACTCCAATAGAGCTGATACGGAGCGGATAATGGTAAAACCATAGTCAAATTATTTTTTTTATTTTCTAGATACAGATATATACAGATACCGGATATCAAACGGATACGAATACTAGTCCGGATCAGATCAGACATCTATTAAAATAATATAAAAATATTTAACTTCATAATATTTATCTAATTATAATAGTAAATAACATAAATTTCTGATAATATACATTAAAATATATGATATATATCTATTATTCGGAAATGAATAATTAAAATGTAAAATCATATCAATATCCTTATTTATATGGATATTCGGATATCAGATATTCACATCTAAGTTTTTAAATATGGATCGAATACGGATCGGATTTTATTTCACCCCTAAACTCCAATTAATGAAAGAACTGGTGATTTCCGCGCGCGGTATTAAAATTTGGATATCATGTATTACTTTATTTTTATAAATTTTGAAGCAATCATTCTGATACACAAACGTTTACTAATCCGAAATTCAATTGTTGATCATATAATGTGATAGACCAAAGATAACTGAAAGAAGTAAACATATTTTTTTGAGTAATTATATCTTCCCCCATAAACTAATCTCTCAAAAAGTCTCTACCCTTCTAATCTATCAAAAATAATTAACTGTCTAATTGTTAAACCGTCATATCCAACGGTCCAGCCTTCTTTATTTGAACTGATATGACAGCTTAGCAACAGGAGACTTTTTTTGCTGATGTGGGTCTTCAGCTGTCCTCCTTGTTCTCTCCAATCACACTTCTTTATCTAAATATGGCAGTACAAAGATGAATAGCTGTTTTTTATATAATATTTTTTATACTTGAGAAACAATTCCACACAGACCACAGAAGAAAGCAAGAGAGGTTAATGCTAGGTTACAGTAGTGATGATCATTATATGGCAACCATTAATTCAAACAAAACCAATATGAGTGCCTTTTTCTTCTTCCTTATCTAATGGTCCAGCTTTCTTCTTCTTCTACTTATACATGCACGCACTAGTTGTAATTTTTTTTAAATATAGGTGGTTCCCTAAGTAATAAGTGTTCCCCTAGGTAAATTTGTTAGATACAAACAATTAATACGTGAACTGTTCACACTTGCATGATGAGGTATAAATATTTACAATACTTGATATTAATACTTTCAAATATCATCTAACATCATATGAAAAAAATCTTATGAGATGATTTCTTTCCATTGCTCGGTACCAATTCAATACCAATTCAGTACTGGTACTGGCTTGTATTTTGAGATGAATACTTGATGTGGTACTGTCTTATTATTTTTGGATGAATACATGTCACTATTGAGAGTGATTATTTTCCACACTGTTAGTGAATACCTTAGTTGTTGGGATGAATACTTGCTCAAGCACATATAATAGTCATATTATATTGAAATATTGTTGATGAGATTAATACTTAACTGCATAATAATGAATACTTAATTGCATAATTATTTGTCATATCAAAGAATAATTTGTATAATGGTACGGTAACATAAATGCATGAATATAGTTGACAAGGTTGGATTGCAGCTAATTGCCTTAAAAGAATGCAAAACTCATTTCGAAAAATTTGCCAACGTAATAATGACACGCTTAGGTTTTGATGCGGAAATAAGAATTAAATTGCCTACTCTTTATATTTTACACTTGTTTGATAATTTAAATTATTGTTTAAATTAATTCATTCAATAAAGTAAGATGTTGATAAATGAAATTTTGTCTATAAAAGTGAGTCACACAGATGGAATAAATGTGGAGTAAAATATCATCTGCTCAAGTCTTTTCTCAGCCCATTTTGCTATTGGGCTGCGCGCTCATTTCCTGAGCCCATTTTTGGTCTTATTGGGCGGGCAAAGCCACGAAGGAGACAGACTCGACTCGACCGTCTGTTACGCCAGCGAGACCCGACGCCAAAATCAATCAACGCGTTTAAACTCGGTAAAGCAATTGACAGAGCTATATTCTCTTCACGAAGTACAAAAGTATTTGAAGGTAACATGAAAAAATCTATATGTTTCTCTGCATGAAGTATAAACAGATCTGTTAATAAGTTTGCCCTTAAAATCTAATCCAAAGTACACGACAGTCAAGCGCACTCAATTTTTTTTTTTTTGATATTCTGATAGAGGCTATCAGATATAGTACATCCAGCTTACATCTTGATTACATCCAAAAATTCCAAAAAGGAACAAACCACCATCATAACACAACCGCACTCAATTTCAATTCCTAAATTCCCAACCCCGAAAGAGCGGATCCGGATACTCGAGTCAACTCAAATTTTGGGTTTAGCTCCCCACCGTCCGATGATAATCGGGGCCAATCCGGACCGCTCGGATACTTTAATATTCGTGCCTATTTAAATCGGACGGTCCTGATCTAAACTCAAACTTTGAGTAAACTCTTTGAGGACACAAATACCCCAAAGAGCACCACTCTCTCTCCTTCATTCTCACTCCTCTCATAGGGTTCTAGGCTTCTAGCCATGGCGACCTCCCCAATCGATGAGCAGCTCTCGGACCCCGACGAAATCGACCGTTTCTCCAATCTCCCGGACACTCTGCTCGTCTCGATTCTCTCGCTTCTCCCTACTCGCATCGCCGCTCGCACCTCCGTCCTCAGTCACCGCTTCTGCCACCTCTGGAAAGCCTCCCCGTCACTGGAGCTCATCAGCCGAGACCTTCCTCCTCCCAAATCCCACAACTTTGCTGCCATGGCTGATCGTGCTCTCCTCCTCCGCAATCCCTCCCACCCCCTTCTCAGCTTGCGCTTAGATGTCTCTTGCTATGTTGGATTTCATGAGTCTTTTTTTTCTTCCCTACTTGTCAAGGCTGCATCCCTCGGTCTGCATCACCTCACCATTGAATGTTGCAATTCTTGGGATCTTGTACATAGCATCCCCACCATCTTCTCCATGGATTCTCTTGAATCCCTCTCAGTAATTCCTACCTTGAGACCTTTACCTTTGCCTCATGAAGAATACAGATTTCCATCTGGAATCACTTTGACACACCTCAAAAGCCTCTCCCTCAGTTTGATAGACATTGATCCTGCCAGACTTAACAATCTTCTCTCTGAATTGTGTTCTTTAGAAGATTTGCATCTTCAGTTGTGTGCCACAGACGCAATCAGTATTTCTTCCCAGTCAATCAGAAAACTGGAGTTGATTATTGTTGTCGGTTGTCCAAATTTTCATACTGTGGGATTATCGATTCCTTCATTGCAGTCGCTTCGTTTGGAAACTCATGGACCCCTTCAGAGTCTACCTCGCATCCATGGAGAGATTCCTTTGCTGAGAAAAGCCATGATTAATCTTCATGAGCTTCATGAGAGAGATGTTAGTGCTGTTGCGGGGCTTCTGAACTGTATCTCACATGTAGAAGTGTTAAGCCTGAATATAAAGGAGAGTGAGGTTATATGCTCCACCCCTCCTTTCTGCTTTTGGTGTTTTAATCTGATTAGCATGATATTATTTGATTTTTACTATTTGTACTGACCTTTTTTATCAGTTTTTATTTTAGTTGAATTTTGAAAAGTAGACTTGCTATACTAAGTTACATGGAAAATAAACAAATGGTATAAGGAGCAATTTAGATGTGTGAGTATAGCTTAAAATTGGATTGCACATAGATTGCCTTACACTAGGCTTGAGACAGTGAGATTAAAAGAATGCAAATTTCATTCTGGAAAAATATAGTTGTAACCCACCAGAAAAAAATGTTGTATTAGGTACTGAAAATCTGTACTTAACCTGCTTAGCAACATTAGGAAAGCAGATCGATTAATATACCAGGAGGCAGGAGCCTAGGTCAACTAAGTAGCTATAGCTAGTGCAAGCAGATTTTTTTGTTTTTCCATCAGATTTATATGTCTGAACCTGTCAGTTAGCTGCTGTTGCTGTGCCAGTTAGTACATCCAATATGCATCTGATATAGATATGATTTTTGCACTTATATAGGTAAAATTGATTAGAATTGTTGGTTTATGGTTTAATTGGATTTCTGACTTTTGTGTGATTCCTACAGGATGAGATGTTTCCATTTCCTATCTTGTTGGAACCAGGCAAAGACCTGCCAAAGTTTTCTAATCTGAAGCACTTGGACGTGACTATGTGCTTTCATGAGCACAACTTTGGTGACGTTGTGACATTGCTCCATCATTCCTCTGCTCTGGAATCACTGAAGCTGGTTCACGAGGTGCATAACTTTGCAAGTTTTATTTATTTATTTTAATTTAATGTTGCTAGAATTTATTTTGAGAGAGCAACTAGGATTTTTTGCAGTAAGGATGATTACCTGAGGTCTTCCATGTGTTGTTTTTTATCCTGTACTTTTCAAACTCCTTTTTTTTATTAATGCTTTTGTTATATTTGTGCATCTGTTTTATTTAGTTTTTCTAAGCAGAGTTTGAAATTGAACCCGGAACATCTGTTTTAATTCAACCACTGATAATATATTTTGTTGAATTGACCCTTGGAACCTTTTAATTGGGTTCAATAGAGCCCTCTGTCAGTCATTAACTACTGGCGTTGCAATAGTGTTAAACTAGGTGCAGTTGCAGCATGAATAGAACCCAGGACACAACACAAAATAGGTAGGGGAATCTATTCATCTGTCTTCTCTGTGCCCCCAGTGCTCCTTTGGAGTGCGCATGCGGGGGTGGGGTGGGGTGTGGGGTTGTGGGGGGGGGGTTAGTATCTTAGTTATGTGATAGAAAGAGGTTTAGGTTTTCATTGCTGCTTGCATTTTATTTTTGTTTGTTTTTTCAAATTCTCTAGTATGTATATATTACTTTGGAGATACAGTTGGGGCCTGTCGAAATTATTAGTATAAATTAGATTCGTCTATTTTTATTTCCCTTCGGTTTACTGAATTTATAGCTTATATCATACTTGTATGTTTATTTAAAAATAATAAAGGTGGAAAGTAAAAAAAATAAAAACTGGCTCTCTATACGACTTCTGTTACAGTGATTAATCCCAAAAATTTTGCAAGTCTTAAAATGTTTTTCTTGATCATTGCCTACAGCTCATCAGCTTCTCTTACTAATTTGGTCTTCGTGGCCTGAAAATGCCAATTGGTCTGCATAGCACTTGATGAAATATTATTTTCAAATTTTTATGTGGTATTCTATTTGGGGCACAGTTGACGGGTTACTGATAACCTGTTGCTGCATTTATGCATTTAGGCAATGTAGATAGTACAATTGAGATACAACAATGGCCTTCTGAAATTATGCACTATAATGTAAATTTAATATTGCCACCGACCATATATAATATGTGTATTTATATTTTTTTTGCTTCAGATTCCAAAGTTCACTTATAGGGCAAGAGGGAGGAGTCCGAAAGATTGGGCATCGATGTTGCCGCGTGGTGCTGTTGATGATTGCTGCTATGCTCATTTTAAAAATCTCCATTTAGGGGAGAATAGTAAAGAATTCGAATTAATGAAGTTGCAGGCTAAGAAATATACATCTAAGAGGCATGCACAAAACTAGGGACTTGTAGTAAATTATGCTAAATGAAATTTCTTTTGTTGCTTTGCTTGTATGTAGCATTAATAATTCTCTTGATGCTAACTTTCATTATCTGTGTTGTGTTGGCATTATTTTAACTACTTTTTTGCTAAATACCAAAATTTTGAGAATGCCGAAGCATGATGGTAAAAGGAATACTGGAAATGCTTTTGTTTCTGGCACAGGTATGTGTATTTAGTTACATTACCTGGAGGTAATTTCAATGTCTTCCTTTTAGCTCACTGTTCTGTTACTACCAGTTGTTATTTATTTATTTTAGACAACTATAAATCTAGATGAAATGCTTTAGTTAGATTTTGCTGATTTAATTCAGATGGAAGTTTCGCTTTTAGCTTACCAAAAAGATGTAGCCAAATGTCGGGATGAAATGTTTCTCTTGCGCACAGTTTGATTTCCACTGGCACAAAACAACCAAATTTCAGCCATTTCTGAAGGTGCTTGAAGAGGTTCCACTTCCACAAAAATTACATTGAGGAAAGATTTTGGTATTTTAAAAATGAAACACTAAATATCATAATTAAGCAACCACATAATTATTGTTTTCTTCAGTGTTTATTTGTAGCAAAACACTCCAATTAGCCAGAACTACTCGAAAGGTACTGCAACAGAATGGAAGGTATTCACATGTTTTAAGACAATGCAACAATTGCTAGGAATTCTTCTGGCGCATTGGCGCCATTGCATTGAACGATGTTACAGATATTTTATTGCATATTAAATTAAAATTTTAACTAAATCTAAACTTCCAGAAATTCATCATTTGATTTCTAATTAAAAAGTGAAGCTAAATGAACATTACCAATTGAATAATGAGCAAAAAGGAACATATTAGATATTTTACTTGCATGCAAGCTTGAACTCAATTTCTAACTTACAATGAAAGTGAAACTGAACAATAACATTTCGAGTATTGCAATTTTGACAACATGATTTGCATTTCTAGCTACGTACCCGCTGCCTCTTTGCCTCTTAGGGGTACATTTTTGTTTAGCAACTACAAAATTGCATGGCAGCTTTGATCTCCAAGCATTTCGTTTCCTCCTTTGGACATATATGTCGGAAGTCTTGAGCAAAGAATACATACAAATAAATGATCAATGATAATATAATGGAAAAATATATATATAAAAAAATGCAAACAGCAAAGCAATCTAACTCCTTTACATCACATAACTAATAATTACACCCCAGGAAAGAGGACATCCTTAGTAAAAGAGTTAGTGTAAATTTGTAACATCAAATAAATTTCAACCATTCCAGGCCAATAATTCAATACTGGCAACATCAAATAAATTTCAACCAAAGATCCCAAATAATTAAAGAGTTAGTGTAATTTTGTAAGTTGAAGGACAATTAAATTGACCCTGCCCCACCTCCTCACCCCAAGTAGCTCAGCCATTAGGTTCCATTCCGTCATTTTTATCCATGCCCAAAATCATTAACATTTCGTCAACTTTGTCCACCAAAACCAGATTTTGTCAAAAATGTCCAAACCGGCTATTTAATAGCATGTTCCTAACTCTCTTTTTTTTTTGGAAAAAGTTATAATTTTTTTATTTTTGTTTATTAAAGTTTTAAAAAAAATTTGATATGTTTCTTTGAAATTGGATAGAAAAATATATAATTTAGTTTATTAGAAGGGCTGAAACAAATAATCCGGATCAATATTTTTCAGATCCGATTTTTCGCAACTGTAAGAAAAATTAAAATATTTCATTGTGTGTTATTAGAAAAAAGAAAACTTTGGTAGAAGTGTCATTTTTTTTTAAAATGATTTGATAACATCATTTAAGAAACATCATTTAAAATATTTTCCTAAAAATCATGCACAATAATATTAATAATATCATTTAAAAAATATATATCATTAATTACTTAAAAAAATTGCATTAAAATGATTGAATTGAAAGTTATAAGACTAATGTTTTATTGTATGTATATATTATATATAGATTCAAGGGCCGGAAGCATCGTTTTTTAAAAAAAAAACTTTAAACGGCCATAACTTTGGCTAGGAAAGTCGGATTTGCGCGTATGACCCCAATTCGGAAAGGGTGGGGGAGGAGACAGTGGGGACCGGCACCTCGACGAATCAGAATCGCCAAAAAACATCGTTTAGTGCCTCAAAAATTAAGTTTAAGATTTTTAATATCTCAACTGAATTTTCTTACATTGAAAAATACTTTTCAGTACCGAGAGATGCACCAGCAGCAAGTGCAATTGCCATATTGAAAGTTTTATACAAGCATTTTGTCTTCCGGTTCGATTTCATGTCCTGGAAATAAACTAAATTATATATTTTTCTATCCAATTTCAAAGAAACATATCAATTTTTTTTAAAACTTTAATAAAAAAATTATAACTTTTTCCAAAAAAAAAAAAAAGAAAAGAAAAGATAGGAACCGGTTATTAATTAGCCGGTTTCTAATTTTTATTAGGAACCGGCTATTAAATAGCCGGTTTGGACATTTTTGACACAATCTGGTTTTGGTGGGCAGAGTTGGCGAAATGTTAATGATTTTGGACATGGATAAAAATGACGGGGTTCCATTGTATCATGTGAAATTTGATTGCCATAACCAGAAAATATGGCACACGAATTCTCAATCTTTAGTTCAATTCATATTTCTAATGCTTACTCCTCAACAAATAAGCAGCTAAACAGATAGGCGGGTAAAATAACCAAAAAAGGAGTCAAACCATCCACTGTTATTAATAGTTTGTGCTTATGCTGAAAGAAAAGAAGCAAACAAAGCAAGGTGGCCTAACCTTCACAGGTGCACAAGATAAAGAAAAAGAAGAAGAAGAAGAAGAAGAAGACTAATATGTAACAGTATTGATCTACATGTACATTGCCCACAATAGCAATTCATACCTACATTTTCTGATATGATGGAAAATGTCTCCTACATTTGCAATTCAAGGGGGAGCACTGATATATTGACTGTGATAAAATGGTCCCATTATTGTAGTAGTGTTCTAATTGCTTATAACTCCAGGTTGGTCCACGGAAATATGATTATATGAAGACATGCATATTCTCTAATGTTTATGTACATGCATATATCATGAGAGATCTAATTATCAAGTTCTCCAAGCTCAAAAACGATGGGTAGGTGTGTATTTTGGAGAACGGAGAGATACTGTAAGTAAAACGGTTTTCTAAAACTAGTTAATGCTAGGAGAGATCCCACCAAGCTCAAAAACAATTTCATGCATGCACAAGTTAAGAAATTAAGGAGCCATATGTCCCTTGCGGATACCAAGCCCGTCTCTTACTAGGTGTTATCGAGCACTTCCGATCAAGAACCCGATAAGATTGCAGCACTTTTGAGTTCAACAGTAATCGGGTCGATGTGTCTGATTTGAAATTGACAAGAATCGAGCGTGTGTCCAATTTGAGTCTTGAAGTGCTCGATTTGGATTTGCCATGAATCGGGCATATGTGCTAAATTAGCAAGGTTTTATTTAACATTGTCGGAAAATGTGTAGCCAACCTGACAATATTTTGGCATGGTCCGAGTATATGTTTCCGACATAGCAAGGTTTTGACGTGAAAATCTTTGATTTTGGAACCGAATCCTCTGCCTCCTCCAGGGGTAGAATTTTTCTGCACCTGAGTCACTGACATGTGAGCCCGCAGCAAAATTAAAACTAATATTTAAATATTTAAACTCGTCTGGACCCACATGTCAGCCGCACTAAGAGCAGGAAAATCCTGCCTCTCAAAGAGCAGGTGATCTCTTTCCTTTGATTTTGTTGTGCCATGAAAGGCTTTGATTTGGATCTACATTTATATCCAGTTTCAAGATATATTTCTGCGATGTTGTAAATTTGAGTGCATCCTGCACCTTGGAATCGAATTCTCTGCCTCCAAGGGGGCAAGATTTTTCTGCTCCTGAGTCAATGACATGTGGGCCCGTAGCAAAACTAAAATTAATATTTAAATATTTAAACCCGTCTAGACCCACGTATCAGCCGCACTGGAAGCAGGTGATCTTTTTCCCTTGGACCTTAGTTACAGCTACGGAGCTACCTTTATAAATTATAAATTTGAATTCTTGCTTGATATCATATAAGTAATGACAATCCCTAAACAAGACTTGTCTGATGTTTGTTCCAAACAACATCCCAAGATTTGATTCACATGCAACAAAGGGCATTCCATTCAATCACATTTTTTTATTTTTATTTTCTGTTCCTTCTTTGTTAGCGACCTCTTTAAAACAATAAAAAAAGTGACATTTATACTAAATCAAAATCAGCAGAAATTCATCTCACTCGATCTATAATTTTTTCTTAAGTAGATAAATTTATAACTCTCAGGTCCTCTTGAATTTTGATTCGAATTTCCTACATCATATAATCAATACTTAAATGCACTTATGATTTTTTCCATAATATTTAGTTCAAATAATTAAGGAAATATGACTTGATAGTTGATTAGTTCAACTCTCTCAAAATTGAATAAAGTCAACTTTTGTGTTGACTGAAATGAAAATTCACATTTTTATGCAAGTTTGATTGAAGAAATTACTCAGAATTCTTGGACATAGATCAAATGTAGAAATTACGAAAATTCAAAACAGATTCAATAAGTGCAATTTGGTGGATATTGAAGCTTGATGTTTCTTTCCTGTTACTCTTTGCTCTTTGCTTTCTGATTACCAGTAACATACTTTTTTTTATCAGTAACAATACCTATTTTGTTTGCCTTAATTTTAAGTTAGTGAGGATGTTGAGAATTTGAAATTCAAGATCAATATTCCGGAATCACAATTTTATGAGATAGGTTGAATTTTTGCACAACAAACTAAGAATATCTCACCAGCATGTTAAGATGGTTTTGGGTTAAGCAGTACTGTGAAAAATAATATAGCAAAATGCCAAGTTGTTACAATATTCTGGTTTATGTTGGTATATTACCATACCTAAGTAATTTGCTTTTTTTGAAATCACAGTGTGTGACCGAGCCAAACAAAAGAGAGTGCTTACTGGTAATCATAGTATTTGGCAAGCTACTATCCCTTTAAAGGTTAAAATCTTTTTATGGTTAGTCAAACAAAAGAGAGTGCTTACAAGAGATCGATTAAGAAAACGTGGATGGACAGGTGAGCCATATTGTGTATATTGCTCTCAAGAGGAGACAATAGACCATTTGTTTGTGAATTGTTGCTACATCCAATCGATTTGGCAATGGATTGCCCATTTTAATAATTTCTATTTTGATTTTGATAATATAGAGGCTTTATGGGAAATTGATTATTGTATACCTTTGAAAGATCCAAAACTTATTGAAATTATTAGGGGTGCTGTCCTTTGGACTCTATGGAATGATCGTAATCGAATTATATTTCAGGATGGACAGGTACATGATATAAGGGTCTTAGGATCCAAGATAATGTCGGTAGTCCGCTTTTGGGCGTTAAATCAAAAACAGGATTTAACATCTCAATTGAATCTTATTTTTTCTTGTAATTTAAAGGACCTGACAGGAACTACACTAATCACTTTCGTGGAGGATTCACCGGTTTCAATCCGTATGCTTGGACCCGCGACTAGATCGAATGAAGGAGAAGAAGATAGAGTGATAGATGAAAGATCTGCTGAAGCGCGGATTTTAGGATGAGTACTGATTAAAAGGGTTGTGTTTTTGTGTGTGTTTGGTTCTAACTTTCTGGTTGTAATAAGCAGGTTTGTTAAGATGTGTTTTTTTAGCTGTTTAGGTTATCATGCATACTATTCATGGGGTTATGTTTAGAGTTTGTTTTGATGCAGGTGGGTTTCGCTTTACAGTTTTCTTTTGATTCAGGTACACTGGTATTACTCAATACCGAACTGATATTTTGTATGATTTTCTCTGTTAATGGAAAATCGGTGGTTATGCCACTAATTTAAAAAAAAAAACAGTGTGTGACCGAGATAAGGCATTCCAGGGTTAAATAAAAATGAAAAAATAGCGGTCAGTAATTCAGGGTTGATGAGTTTATACAGGAGACTAAGCAGTCTGATAAGCAGTGGTGGATTGAAGAAGGGAGAATGGAGTCAATTGATCCCCAATTTTTTTTATTTTTATTTATGAGTGATTTTTTATAAATTTTAGAATAAAATATCTTAATATAGTAAAATTGATCTCATTCTCCATAAAAAAAATTAATATAATTGACTCTTATAGTTCAAAAATCTAACTCTGTCTCTACTGATAAGCATATGTCCCTGAAACAAATGTTGTACAGGGGTTGGTGGGTTGGACTGGTAAAACATGGTAAAGTTTGATGTGCTCAGGATGTTTTTCATGTTATAAATATGCGGCCTCTGTTTGTTTTAATTCTCGCATTAGTTTAGAATTGTGTTGTTAATTGTATGAATTTATTAGGTTAATATAACACTACTACCAAGATTCTCGAAAGAAAGAAGCGTGATCGTCTGATCGAGACAAATTAATGTGTATGTTCCTCTTTTGTTTCATTTCTGTTTGACTTGATTTCGACCCTGTTGGAATTGTGATGTTTTGAGGAAGTGTTTTTTACAATGCTAAAGATTCACAAGAAAGCTGCTTACATATATAAAGTTTGTATACATTTCCATCCACCTCAAAAGTACTTGTCGAAGCAATGCAAGGGCCTCAGTCTAGTTCACAATAAAGTGAATCCTAACAAAAATATTTCTAGTATTGTTTTTTTCGTTTCTTTTTTGGTGTAATATGCCCACAGGCTCTAGATTGTTTTTTACAACATCATTTGCATCTCTAACTACCTACCCGCTGCCTCTTAGGAGTATATTTTTTGTTTAGCAGCTTCTTGAATTCTTCTATGTTCTCTCCTAAATGAAGATTTTTGAAATAAGCATATTGATAATTACCGTCACTATTACGTGGCAGCTTTGATCTCCAAGCATTTCTTTTCCCCCTTTTCGCCCCGCACATGTCGGAAGACTAAGCAAAAAATACAAACAAATATATGATTAGTGGCAATATAATAGAAAATATATATATAAAGAAGATGCAAACAGCAAAGATCCCAAAACTAAATTGCGCCTCAGGCAAAAAGACATTCTTAGTAAAGCAACAAAACCCGTTTATCCAAAAACTTTGAGCATTCATGTACAATATGCCAATACCGGTAACATCAATAAAATATTCCCAAAGATCCCAAATAATTAAAGAGTTAATACAATTTTGCAAATTGAAGGACAATCAAATTGACCCTACTCGACCCCTTTCCCCCAAAGTAGCTCAGCCATTAGGTTCCATTATATCCATTGTGATGTACATCAACTGTAATCTCATAGTTCCATGCATTATGCCGAAAGAAAATAAGCAATCAAATGCAAGGTGGCCTTGCCTTCACAAGCACACAACAAAAATAGAAAAGAGGAAATATAAATATTGCCAATTGACTCTGAGGAAAGATGTATTCATTTCCTGAGTTCCCAATAGCACAATCCCAAACTCTATTTTGCTGGGAAAGATATATTCATGTGTTTTCCAAACTTTATTTAAAAAAAGAGAGAGAGAGAGAAGAAGAAGAAAGAAACAGAAACTGACAATGAAAATAAAAACTTCTAAACTATAGAAAAACCCATGAGATATGCAATAAATATCATAACACGAGGTTATCTACCCTAATCTCAATTAAATCCAAACAGCTACAAATACTAATACCACGTGGTTGCAGATTTTCATGAAAGCTATTAAAAAGTTATGCACCTTGTGATGTAGTTTTAGTGATTCCAATGCAGGACAATGATGGAGCATCGTGACCACAGCTTCAAAATTGCTCTCATGAAAACATATGTTCACATCAAGGTGCTTCAAATTAAGAAAAGTTGGCACCTCTTTGCCTGGTTCCATCAAGACATGAAATGGATAGTCCCCCAGCTGTAGAAATCAGACAAAATCAAAAGAAATGGAACCAAAGCAGAAACCTACATTCTGCCTAATCATAATATTTAAGCATATATAGTAGTTGTATTGTACAAGATCAAGCATACCAGCTGACTTATAATAATATTTAAATTCTAACCTATAAGAGCATTATATACATTCGGACTCTGGTTTTCATTAATACAAAAATAAATGTGGGAGTAAAACTGCGCTTGACGTCCCTTTTTTTCTTAAACTGGCAAAAAACACATTTCCCTCGTAAATTTCTTAATTTTCATTTCCAAGTTTTCTTTCTGTTTGTCCTCTTGTCTGTGGATCAACTTGTACATGCAACTGTAGATATATCTTAAAAATAAAATAATTACTATTCTTTTGTATTTTAGGATTTCTTTGTTCTTATGTTTAATAATAGATCAGTTCTACATATTTTCAAGATAAAATACTATTTTGTTATGAATATAATGATAATCCATTTTCAATGAGAAACTTTTATGCACAAATTGATACTAGAACTCTTGAAGTCATCATGTCCTGCATTTGTATTGCATCAGATGCCATACATGAACAGAATCCATGATTCTAATTATGGGAACACATCCAAGTTTTCATGGAAAAACATACAATTAAAACTACCTTTCTGAATATATTCTCTTTTCTTAGGTTTTTATTACATGGGTTTTTGGCCCAAAAAAAAAACCCAAAAAGAAACAACCATCTTGTGATACATCGGTAGACATAAGTACAGATTTGCACAATCCAACAAAAGAAATCAGCTGGTGGGTTGAACCTGCACCAAACGATCACATAATGTTTTTGTTGGGAGTTCTAAAACCTTATATTTGAAATTTTAATGTAGGCTTAGCATTTTTTGTTTGTCTAACCATCCTGAGCCTGTTGTCGCTACGAGAAATTGAAGTAACCCTGACAGTGATCCTAACCGTAAGATCGAGTCTGTAGTCAATCTGCAGTCAAGATTAAGCGTCTGTCTGCCAATTAATTAATCTAACACCAAAACAAGAAATAATAAATTTCCGCAAACAAAAGGAAAGCAACCCCGTTCATAGGAAAGTAACATAACAAAAAGAAAAAGAAAAAGAAAACTTCCCGAGCGCTTCCTATCTTTTACTCTTTTAATCTAACCCTCGGCCACCTATCTTTTACTCTTTTAATCTAACCCTCGGCCAACGGCAACGTCACCCAAGCCCCTCCACTCTTTCAATCAGTGTTGCCTCTCAGCCTCCTTAATCTACTCTGATCAACGACACAATCTGATATATATATAGAGAGAGAGAGAGAGACGAAGGGGTATGCCACTTGAGGAGATTTCCAAGCATAATAACATGATACACTCTGGGGCTCAAAAATTGGGGGAACAAGGAACAATTTAATTTGATTCTCAACCTTTCAGCTCCATTTTCACATCTACATTTGTATGATTATCTTACATTTCTATTTCAGTGTTTCCCGTTTTTGTAAAAATGCCTAGTTTCCTATTTTCAACAACAACAAAAAAAGTTAATGGCTGAGAGAAGCAAAACAGTAAATACAAAAATAAGGTTTGGGAGATAGAGCTTATTACCATATGTTCCTCCAAATCAAGGCTAAGCTCTTCCACATGTGAGATACAGTTCAGAAACTGAGAAATAGCAGGGATATGTCCCTGATGAAGGCCTTCAAGAGTAACAACAGCTTTTCTTATGAATGGAATCTCTCCATGGATGACCGGTAAGTTTTCATGGGCTTCAAAAATTTTCAAAGAAAAGAACTCCAATGAAGGCATGGATAGCCCAAGAGAATAAGGTTCTGGAGAATTATCCAAAAGAAGCAGCTCCAGTTTTTTTATCGTTCGGCAGGACATGCAAACAATCCCAGCGGACGCATAAAGTCGTAAATCTTCCAAACAACACAATTCAGAGAGAAGCCCCTGAAATTGAGTCGAGTTGAGTTTAGTCAAATTGATAGAAAGGCTTTTCAAGCGGGTGAAAGTGATTGTGAAAGGAAAAGCCATCTCAGGTATAATGAGAATTGAAAGCGACTCGAGAGTGCTAATGGAGAAGACAGCGCGAAGAATGGATTCAAAGGAACAAAGGCCATCGATGGTGAGGTGGAGAAGGCGGAGAGCATGGGCATGGACGAGCAAAGAAGAGATGAATAAGTCAGTGGTATCACATTGGAGTGGATTGCTGATCTCAAGGTGGAGGCGGTGGAGAGGGTTGGAGGATGTGCGACTGAGGACGGCGCTGGTGGCCATGGCAGCGAAAGTTTTTCTTCTGAAGTAATTAAAGAATTTGATTGTGAGGTCCACGGAAGGGGAGTTCTTCCAGAGATGGCGGAAGCGGCGGGAGAGAACAGAGGTGCGAGTGGCGGTGCAATTTGGGAGCAGAGAGAGTATGGAGATAAGAAGCTCGTCGGGGAGAGCCGAGAGACGGTCGATTTGGTCGGGATTTGATGAGCAGCTCGCCATGGCCGCCGTCTGCTCCGTCGATGGGGAAAGTTGTTGATTTGCGGTTTACAACTAACAGAAGAATTGTAGGGTTTCACAAAGAAACATATCAATTCCTATGAGGATGACCATTATTATCTAAATATTTGATACATGACAATTTTAATCTGATTATTAAGTTGAGTAAAAATTATTAATTTTACAAAACTTTAATTAATAGTTCGCTATAAATGTATTATTTTTTATTAAAAATTGTGGATATAAAATTTAAAATTAAAAAGTTAGACTCATAATTGAAACTAAAATTACTTGCAAGAATGAAATTGATATTCAAATTATTAATAAATAATTGCTAGAGCTGTTTGACATATTGTTTGGTTATATCTTTGAGTTAATACAATATCTACTTATAATGGAATCGAATCTCTCTGGTCCATTCATCTATTTCATTCTCATTTCGATCTACATGGTCATAATTAAACAATGAATTAGTGTCTTCTCAAATATCAAATATCCTCTATACTTTAATTATGACCATTCGATTCCACTTATAATTGTTGTAAAAAATATTTATAACAATTCATAAAAAATATCGAGATATTTCTACATTATATGCTTATCATTATCTTATATATTTCTCAAGAATATTTTAGACTACAAAATATTTTCTTGTAAACTGTTAGATCCTATGGATATTTCTACAACATTTTATTTTCCCTAATTACATTAGCAAAATCATAAGTTATTATTCTATGGAGAGCACTTTGAACTCCAAGAAACTTCCTTTTTTTTGGATTACACAGCCCGTGGCACCCCTTAAATTTTTTAGATCTTATAAATTTTGTAAAATACTGAATTTTTAATTATTTTCATATACATTTTTAATCTAAGATATTATCATATAATCTTTAGATCCTAATTATTTATAAAACATTCTATTTACTCTCATTGAATTCACAAAATTGTAAAAATATATTTATTCACTCAACAATTTCGTTTCCTAATCTAGGTATTAGTGTCCCATTAACAACCAAATAAACTTATTAAACAGTCACAGCTGTAGTTAATATTTAACTGACCTGTAGGTTTAATTGAACCCAATTCGAAAGTTCTCAACGGTTTATTTGAACAAGAAAACAAACCATTCCACGAAAAAAAAGAATAGAAAATGAAAAGAAACCATTGAAAGTTAAAAAATACATTTTTTTTCTTCAAAAAAAAAATACATTTTTTTTCTTCAAAAAAAAAATACATTTTTTTTTAAAATGATGTAAAACAAACCGGGGAAATCTCAAAATTAGGTGTTCTACGAACTGACCAATTTGGTTTTCTACACATGTTATTTTTTTCATTTTTTATTAAAGAATTAAATTAACACTTCATAAATTTAAAATGGACCTTCAAAAAAATAAATTTAAAATGAGTTTCAATAAACAAGACAATAAATTTGATAAATTTATTAGTTTTTAATATTTAGAAAGATTAATATAGCATTAAGAATTTTAAATGAAAGTGTATACACACACAAGGAGAGAAAAAAAAAAAAAGCTACTGTCAAGCTGCTCTTGAAAAGAGAATCTGTGAAAGTTCAAAATTCAAACAAACAAAGTCCAAAATATAAACAACAGCTGGATAAGGCATTGAAAATGCTTCAGTCCATGATTTATAGAGAAAATGATTCCAATGTTACGACTTATAATATCATCACGGTCCACGGATGCAATATACAATGAGTGGGATACCGAAAAGGCAGAGGGGTTGCTACAGAAATTGCCATAGAATTAATCCATGGATGTTGTGACTTACATATCACATATCAACTCCTCTGCCTTTTCGGTCTCCACCTCTTTGCTCTGCTTTCTCTTCGGAAGCACACCTATCCTAAATTTTACTAAAATTTGAAAGGAAGGTATCAGGTATCTTTACCATTTTTGGTTTGATTGAGAGCCTTTCGCTACTAGTTAGGGAAAGAGAGATTAGAATGGAGGTTGATGGGAGATGTGATTGGGGATTTATTAGATTTTATAAAGCCTTTCCCATAATGGTCCAAAAGGGTATCGGATAAAACAATTCAGGCTTAGCTGTATCATGTTTTTTTTTTTATTTAGAAATTATAATCTAAAAATCAAATAAACCAGCCAATAGAGCAAAAAATCAATAAAAATGACCTACATCGGTTTCCCAGACCGGTGTGAAATTAAAGCCCTCTTCTGCATCGGATTTTCAATCCGGTGCAGAAAATTCTTGCTCTGCCACAGCGCCACACAGAAGTCTACACAAAAAATATCCACACCGGTTTTCCAATCCAGTGCGGGCCTACACTGGCTTTCCAATCCGGTGCATAGTTCTGAGACCTTTTGAAATATCTCAATCGTCCAAATAATTTATGCACAAATCTCAAATCTCAAACATTTTAAATATCTCAAACGTTCACATATCTCAAACGTTTTGGAATATCTCAATCGTTCAATTACTTTCTGGGAATGCGCATACTGCACTCAAATAATAACCCACGGGACTTTCTGACTTTTCTCAGAATTCACATCCTCTCTCTTACCTCACAAGGGAATCTTTTATAACGGAGGAAGAAAGAGGAGGAAGAAAGGAGGAAAGGAGAGGAGACAGAGACGCGGTTCTCGGGAAAAGTTTCAACCCAAGCCACACCGGATTTCCAATCCGGTGCAGAGTTTTTTTGGATTTTTTGTAGCAAGTTCACAGCCTGGTGGGGAAATGGATCAACCGGGTTAGAAATTTTCTGCACCGGTTTCGGAGTCCGGTGCAGAAGAGACCTTTAATTCCACACCGCTTTGGAAAACCGGTGGAGACCATTTTTATTGACTCCATTGGCTGGTTTAGTTAATTTTTAAGTTATAATTTCTATATAAAAAAAAAAATCTTGTATCATAGTTATAGATTCAAGGATTATTTGTGAATAATTCGTTTTTTTTTTGGTGTAGTAAACCGAACGTCAAATATAACAGTTGACCGAACTTTGACCAAATTATTCGCAAATTTACCAAATATTTTCTGAATTTTACGAATTATTTGTGATTTTTTTCAGATTTTTATTTTTTTGTTTTTGTTTTTGCTCCCTTGTGAGACTGAGATCTTTAGTCCGGATAATTTCAAATTATTTCCAAATTATATTTGAATTATTTCTAAATCACAATTTTTTAATCTCATTAAATCGAACTCGAATAATTCATTTGTCACTATGAGTTGTACAATATAAAGATACAAGTCTAGTATAACGGCACATACAACTATACAAGTGTGATGTGAAGATGGGTTAATTTAATATAACCCTATTTTTTTTAGTTTTTCAGAAATTTAAAAATCAAAATTTTGAGAAAGAAATTGATTGTTTTTTTTTTCAAAAATATATGCAACCATACTGATGGTAAGGTTCAGTTAAGGAATGGTTGATATAACCACACTAATGAATAACGATATGTCCAGAAAATATTGAAACCGTACCAATAGTGCGCTCTCAAAATTGTCTAGTTTGTAAAATTGTCATAGTTTGTAAAAATATCTAGTTTCTTAGTTTGAGAAGGAATTGGTTTTTTTTTTTTTTTTTAAAAATAGACGAAACAACACTAATGTTATATATAGTTCCACCAATGACATGCTCATAAATATGTGATCAGGATAAGAGTTTAAGGTATTAATTGGTGCGATCTACACACGATGGAACAAATTGAATTTTTAAATTTCTGAAAAAAACATCGAGTCAGAAGGTCACGTGATCAGATTGCCATGTGAAGGAGATTCAAATTCAAATTCAAATTTAATCTGCATTTACATAATTTTCTAACTCTCATAGAGACAGACAGTCAGAGGGCCATGTGATTGTGAATACTGCTGCCATGGGAAGGCGACATTTAATCTATATTTATCACAATTTTGAATTTTCTAATCCTTGAGGACAACATCGAGCCCACAAAAAAATGGAATCAAATCTGACCTTCACTGGAACTAGTGAATAAAATATTTCAAATAATCAAACCTGACCTCCACAGGCTCCACTGGAACTAGAGGCCTCCCAACAAAACCTGTTATCTCACCAAAAAAAAAAAAAAAAAAAAAAAAAAATCCAACCTTCTAGGAATAATATTTTTTTTTAAGTCAGAAAATTATAACTTGCAAAGAATGATTTCATGAAGATTTTTTTTTAGTAATTTGATTACATTCAGGAAGGAAAACTAGTAAAAAAAAATAGGATTTCTGTTTCTGCTAATTAAGATGGGTAGCCATCTTTCTTGAACTCGTGCTTCCTAATTAGAGAGAGAAAATAAAAATAAAGATATCCTAATATTTCTCAAAAACCTTTGCTTCTCATCGAGCAATGAGTGAATTGATGGAGATGGTTGGTCATGTAAAATATCATCTTGATTGTTCTAGTGATTGATATTATGGTTTACGTTGGTGATGAAGTTTTTTACTAAATCAAAGATGAGATGTACAGTCTCTAATTTAGTAAAGCACTTCATTGTTTATACAAGCATATATGTGTGTGTGTAATGAAGTGCTTTACTAAATTAGAGATGAGACGTTCGGATTTTCAATTAAAAGTGTGTGTCCGTGCATGCACGTGTATTTTTCATTGTTGTTGTTGTTATTTTTTTTATTTCACAAATTTAATGAATCTTACTTTGCTTGAATCTCAATTGATGGTATACATTGTTTATACAAATTCAGGATGCATGCACAAACATTGACGCTGGCAGTGTTGTCAGGTGCCGCGATGTTGCATTACTACAATACAAGCTATAACAATATCGTTATGAGAGAATTGTAATAAAAATATCGACAGCACTCATTCTCTGTCTTTTGATGAGGAGGAAAGGTTGAGCTGTGGATTTAAATTGATTGATCTCTAGTGAACATAATTACATGACCCGGATGAATATTTGCTAGGAAATTGAACTTTTATTTAGGGCTGGAACAAGAAAATCTTTGTATTTACTTCCATGAGCTTTTGTTAATTATGTGTATCTATGGAAATAAAGAAGTGAATTTAATGAGTAACTTTACCAGTATTTCACAATTTATGTTTATTTATGAAGAAATCGTATTATACTGGTAAGATTAATATGCCCTTACTAGTTTCGAAATGAGGATTTCGTTCGGTTATTAAACAATTAAAAGTATTTTCTTAAGTGAATTAACAGTTCGGTATTATACTGATGCAAAATTGCGAACAAAAGGATGGAATAACTGCTGGGAAAAAGTGAATTAAGGCGCTGGTTCTGGAGGAATGCCATTGTTCTCCATTCACTGTTGTTTAATCTTTTTACCTTTTTCTTTTCTTTTCCCTGTTGCTTATTTTACTTAGTTTTCTTATCTCTCTTTCTTTTATTTCTAGCATGTACTAACAATTGACACAACTTGTGTCTTTCATTAATGGAATCCAGGAGCATGACTCCTCTATTTCTATTTCAAAAAAAAAAAAAAAAAATTTCTTAAGGAAAAGAATCGGCATCTGAGATCTAAATTTATAAATTTTACTTTTATGTGACGCGCATCGGTGAATTGCCTACGCTAGAAAATTTTATTTTATCTGCTAAGATAAAAATGCTTAAAAACATCGGCATTTATATACTTTTATCGATAATAGTGATACTTTCAAAAATAATATTTTTTATTAATTTATTGTCAACGATAATTATTTTTGCATACACACAGTTTCGTAGTAAGGAAAGTTTTTGTGTTCAAAACTTTGCAATTTTTTTTTTTTTGAAAGTTGGTAGATATACTACCACCAATATATTAAAAACCGTATGCTAAGATAGCATATAGGCTTAGTAGTTAACAAACATAGTGCAAATTAAAATTAGAAAATAATACAATAAAAACATTAGAAACTGTGCAATTATTGATCATGCAGTGAAACAAGTCAGCTAAATTGAAAAAAGAAAAGATCATAAAGAATATATGATTTCATGCATAGAAATCATTAATTGTACTTGATTAATTCCTCCTTTTATTTATTTACAATTAACCATTTAGAAAAAAAAAAGTAATTTTAAAAACCAGTTATTGATCTAGAAAAGTAATGCCCTCCATATATATAGAATGTTACAGGTTCAAAACTTAGATGAATTTTTTTTCTGAATATTACAAAAATTTAAGTGGCTTGATTCTAACTTTACTTATATAAACGAAAACAACTTTTTTCTTTTCTTTTTTATCAAAATGGACCATCTTGGATCACGCCGCTTGATCAGAAATAAAATGCCTAGTTGGTTGCATTCCTCATGCGCTCTCAGCCATCTCATTGGTTGCTTACTCTAATTATTCCTACTTTAAATTATTTGTATTTTGAACAAGTCCAGTTCTGTTATTACCTTGCGCATGAGAAATGTATGAAAAAACAGAAATACTCATATATATCTCATGTGTTCATTACGAACTCTATATAGGCATGCAAATGGGAATATCACGTCAATTTAAGCAAAAATAATGTTACAATTTTGTGCATTCAATGCGTAGTTGTGACCGAAAATCCAAAGGCAATTGCAGATTTTTGAACACACTTAGGCTTAGTCTTTGCCTCAAATGAAATTTGGACTTTAAAACCATAGTATATTTTTTTAGATTTTTTTAAATGATTAATTCATTTTTGCTATTTTATTTACATGAGGAAAGTAAGCTCTATTATTTCCACTTAAATGAAACATTGGAGGAAATTAAAAATAAAAATAATAGTTCAAGTATCTTCAAGTGGATTTTCTTATTTTCCAATTACCATGCGATAGTTATTTTTCATATTTTGTCAATTTCTATTATAACTCGAAGTTGGCAAACAGAAGACTAACATGAAATATGTCGGCAAGAAAGAAAAGGCCGCGTTGATCAAAACTAAATACTCGGTTATCAATAGAAACCTTGTTGCTATCGATTTAATTTTTGTATCAATGGCATGAATGCTCTTCTTAGGAGTTATTGTCCAAAAACATAAAACTTGGTTGAATTAACATTACTGCAAAAGTTTCTTCTTTCCACTCAATATTTTCTTTGGTAGCGAGATTCTTAACTGGTGTTTTCAACTTTCCTCTGGCATCACCGAATCCACCCCAGCCAGTGATGACCCTGAAGTATTTCAAAATACAAGTTCCTTCCTTCACATGTTTTCCGTGCAAATCGATTGTTCCAGTATTTATATTTCTGTTTCTTGCTTTAAATATGTCTAAACTATTTTTCTTATTTTCAGCATTAGCAAATTATGATAATATTTACCCTTTTATTTTGTATTGTTTAGACTGTTCAAAAATTGATCGAACTTTTCATAGAGTAAATTAAAAATTTATGTAAATGTATGCATTTATGATTCCTAAAGCCAAAAGATATTATTAACATAACTAATATTAGTTTTAGTCAAATTATTGATTCGAACACATTTTTTTATTAATAATATATCAAACTATTATTGATTTGAGAAATAAAATAAAATAAAATATGAGTTAATCTATCTGGTATAAATAAGTAGAAAGAACTGTGAATCAAACAAATAAGTGTTGATGTAGTATGAATGATAATTATTTTTAGAGAAGATGTTAGATGGTATTCAGTTGTCTAATTTTGACTGCGCGCACAATTGTCTAATATACACAATAGATTTTTAGTTGATTTTGTACCCGTAACTTCTCACACAAAAAGCGAATGAGAGAGTTCAAAACTGAAAAAAATATATATAGTATTTGTATCAGCAATTACATAAAAATTAGTACACAAAATTGAGTCTAAAGTAATACTTCCATGACGGACCAAACTCTCCAATGTGAGATATTTGAGTCGACAGAAACCTTAAAAAATGAAATCTTTTTTCATAAATGCTACCCGTAACCTATATCTTTCTCGTTGCTTCCCTCGCAGTCGCTAAGATCCCGGGTGATCAAGAATCAATTCCATGATATCTCGCTCACACCAGTATGCAATACCATGTAGCGTATAATCAACTAATTGTTCACGTATACTATTGTGTCAACCAGCTAGACCCAAATTCCAAACTAGAAAAGTGTTCAATTTTAATTGTTTTAATTCAATAATAGATTTTGACATATACTGATTTTAGTCAAAATTAAATATATTAAGAATCTATTAAATCTGTCAATTTAGGGTGCACTATAGAATAGCTATAATAGTTACTGTTTAGAATAGTAAATAAAAATAGCTACTGTTTAAAAACAGTGCTATTCAGAACAGTGAAAAAGTTGTTTGCATTGTATATTTGGAATAGGGTTTGAAGGGAATAGCTACTGTTTAATAATTTATGTGTAAGATTAAATATAATACAATATAATATTAATTCAAATATTAAATGTAATATAATATTATTTTAAATATTAGATTAGTATTAAATAAAATATTATATTGAATATAATATAATATTAGTTTAAATATTAAATGTAATATAATATTATTTTAAAAATTAGATTAGTATTAAATAAAATATTAGATTAAATGTAATATAATATTATTTTAAATATTAGATTAGTATTAAATAAAATATTAGATTAATGTAATATAATATTAGTTTAAATATTGAATGTAATATAATATTATTTTAAATATTAGATTAGTATTAATAAAATATTAGATTAAATATAATATAATATTAGTTTAAATATTAAATGTAATATAATATTATTTTAAATATTAAATGTAATATAATATTAGTTTAATTATTAATGTAATATAATATTAATTTAAAAATTAGATTAGTATTAAATAAAATATTAGAATAAATGTAATATAACATTATTTTAAATATTAGATTAGTATTGAATAAAATATTAGTTTAAATATAATACAATGTAATATTAATTTAATTATTAAATGTAATATTATATTATTTTAAATATTAGATTAGTATTAAATAAAATATTAGATTAAATATAATATAATATAATATTATTTTAAATATTAAAATGTAATATAATATTATTTTAAATATTATATTAGTATTAAATAAAATATTAGATTAAATATAATATATTATTAGATTAAATATAATACAATATAATATGAATTTAAATATTAAATGTAATATAATATTAGTTTAAATATTATATTAGTATTAATATTGAAAGCAACAAATGCTATTCCATGTTTTTGTAAGAATAGCAAATAGCAGTGCTATTCTAAAAACAGTAGCTATTCCGAATAACTCTAAAAGTCGTTTGGATGCATCTTGTTCCGAATAGCAATGCTATTCTAGAAACAGTAGCTATTCTTGTGCATCCAAACATACCCTTAATATACTCTTTAATCAATTCATTAGGCCCCAATATTTCCCTATCTAAATGTCTCTTGGAGAAAATAACAACTAAAGCCTAATGATTCAGAAATCAAAACTTCTGAAATGGAGAGGAACTGATACATGGAAATGGAGAAAGCTTGGAGCTTAAATGTACGATTGGATTTTGGATGCATGTGCTTCAGATTTTCGGAAAATGTCGACATCTTATTTGAATGGCAAAATCGGAACAGCGTGAGATGTTTAGTCCCACATGCTCTATTCTAAACGAGAGAGCGTTCTCCCGTCTTATATAAACCACGAGCTTCAGATAAGCAACCTACGCAGCTGCGTGGTGAGCACAAAGCGAACTATTCTTTCGCCTTTTACTAAAGAATACCGTGTGCGCGCCACTTTTAAGCAGCATACGCCAATTTTTGAAGGGTTGTTCCTTGTGGAATAACCCAACCAACCTTAATTTAAGTCTTTTATAATCCTTGTCTACTACTAGGCTATTTCTGAAAATTTGTGTTTTAACTTTTGGGCCGTCAAATAAGATATCAGTTAGTAAATCTAGGCTCTTAGAGAGCCCATTAGTTCTGTGATGGGAATTTAATGCGTGGGGGTCCTTTGGGAGCAAACTAAACCTTTTCTGGCCCATTGACCTATGTAGATGAAGCTATCTGGTTGCTTATATTTTTCGGTGTAAAATATATTTCAAATAGTAATATTACGTGCTTCGAAGAATTATATGAGAACTAATCAATATTATATGCAAAGGAATGTAAAACACTACATGTTTCATTTTTGATAGTAGGTCCACTGGACATCAGACTAACACAGTACGATTAGCATTAAAAATTTTGTGTATGGAAATTCTGCATGGATTTTAATTTTGTTCGCACAAATCTTGATGCAGATCGAATGATCATTACACCCATTGGACCTACTTTGAATTCTTCCTGCACATCCTGTTGTGCAAGGGAATAAAAATATGAAAAGAATGGAAAACATAACCAAAACGAATTGGCACGTTCAGATTTTAATCAGTGGACCGGTCCAAAATGACCCAAAGTTTATCTACCTTTACCTTCCTTTTCCTTACAAAAATATTAATAAAAGTAGTAGTCCAAATATTCCCGGATTGGTTGCCAACTAGTTATTTCTTTCACGAAGGTTCGTTAATTCTTTCGTATGTTACATGTGTTATCTAAACACAGAAACCAGGTGTGGTGTTCAGAAACATTGGGTGCAGCACTGCAGCCCCAGAGTAATTTTTTTTTTTTTTTTTTTACAGTTACCAAGGCATAGCATCTGGTTTAGACTAAAACCAAGGGCTCCTAAGCCTTTATAAATAAAACCCAAATCATTCCCCCCATCACATAAACCCCACTCAAATATATAAACATTTCCCCTGCAATAGAGAAAATGGTTTCCCTCCAAGCATGGATTGCTGAGCACAAGCTCACTAGTATTGGTAACTAAGGATGCCAAATTTAGTTTTTTTTTATTACAAAAGAAGAAGCAATTTAGAAAGTTAAATTATACAAAATGTGGCTTCCAACCGTTTTTTTATTTTAGTATATGTTATTTAATTTGTGTTATTTGACTGTAGGGGCACTTTGGGCAACAACAGTTGGAGCCTCTTGTGCATACAATGCTAAGACAACAACATTAAAGCCTAGTCTTCGTCTTATCCATGCCAGGTAACTGAACCTGCAATGACACATAATTATTAACATTTTTTAATTTTAAAAATAAAGGTATATCCAAACAATATTTAAATAAATCTGATAAAACAATAGTTCAACAAGATACTCTTTCTGTCTATTTAAAATAAATGAAAAATACAAAAGAAGAAATCTAACTAATGAAAAGGGGAAAGATGTAATTAATTATGGTTTTCAAGTTAGATGTGT
The DNA here is from genome assembly GCA_964058825.1 of Carex arenaria. Lineage (NCBI taxonomy): Eukaryota > Viridiplantae > Streptophyta > Magnoliopsida > Poales > Cyperaceae > Carex > Carex arenaria. The sequence goes on along the minus strand of CAXKVW010000100.1, from coordinate 121,488 downwards.
CAGCATATGAGCCCCAAATGGCTTCTTAATTTTTTTTTCACATATTTAATGAATCTAGTTTGTTTGAATATCCATTAATGGTATACAGATTTTATACAAATCCAGGATGCATGCACAAGCATTGACGCTGGCAGTGTTGTCAGGTGCCGCAGTGTTGCATTACTACAATACAAACTATGGCGATGCTGATATAGGGGGCAATCGTAATAATAACACTGAGAGCTCTCATTCCCTGTCATTAGATGAGGAGGAAAGGTTGAGCTGGTGGATTTAGAATGACTGATCTCTTAGTCAAGATAAAACCTTATTTAAGTCATAGTATATTTATACCTTATTAATCCTTTTCTCCTACTTATATGAGCCGGATGCATTTTTGTTGGGAAATTGAAATTTTATTTAGGACTAAGAAAAGGAAAATCTTTTTATTTTACTTCTATGAGCCTTTTCTTTATTATGCATGTGTAGCTATGAAAATAAATAAGTGAATGTAAGGCATTGTTTACCAGTAGTTTTCACAATTAATGTTTATTTATGAAGAAAATGTATTATACTGGTAATATTAGAGCCCTTAGTAGTACTCGATCTGCAGGGACGTTTAATTAATAACCAAATAGAACGGTCAGATTCAGATATCAAGCCTGTGAATTATATATATTTTTTCTATTCGTATATAAAAGTTGATATGCTAAGAACTACCTGCAGCTCTTCATGTTGAGACGATGATGATTTCGGTCAGATATTAAACAATATAAAGCATAGGGAGTCAAGGCAGCTAAATTGAAAAGAAAATCATAAAGAATATACGGTTTCATGGATAGAAAATCATTAATTTTACTCGGTGTTTTAAATAGCGCACTATAGTGGCGCTATAGCATTTTCGAATCTTAAACACTTAGTTATGGGATAAAAGTGCGTTATTTCAGTTACTACCACTATAGCGGTAATAGTGGTCAGCTATTTGCGCTATACGCTATAGCGCATGCTATGCTACATACACTTTTATTAAAAGTTCAAACTGTAGCTTTTTTTAAGAATCATTTTTTTCAAGATTCGAATTGTTTTTGCTTTTAAATAGAAAAAAAAGTAGATAATTTATGTCATGATGCTTAGTTTTTTTAATAGAAAAAGATATATAGTTTATGTCATAATACTTAGGTTATTTTGAATAGCAAGTTGGACTTTGTACTGATTCAATATAAATGTTCTAATTTTTTAATCAATTTTGCGTTACTTATCACTATATGAGACTTTAGATAATGTTGATCATTAGTAGAAATATAAAAAAAAAAAAAATTAAACAAAGCAAACTATGTAGGATAGCCTTCGCTATATCTACGCTATTTATGATACCTTTTTATTTAGATTTTCTGCGATGACGCAATAATCGTTATTTAGAACTTTGATTTCACTTGATTAGTTCCCCTTTTATTTCGATAGAAGAAAAAAAAAACTTATTTTTTTTATCAACATGGACCATCTTGGATCAGCCAGCTCATTAATTGCTTATTTTATTCCCATGGTACTTTATTTTGAACAAGATTTTTTCGCATGAAAATTGTATGAAAGAATAGAAATATTCATGCATATATCATTTGTTCAATACAAATTTTATGCAGGCAAATGATAAAAAAAAATATCAATTTAAGCAGACATAATTTTTAAATTTTGTTCATTTAATATGTAGTTATGATAATAAACCTAAGACCATTTTAGTTGGTTTGCATATTTTTTTACACGTATTTAATGTAATCTTTCTTGAAGACCTAATTGCTCAATAAATGATTGGGTCATTTTGTCTATTTTATTTATACAAGAAAGTAAAATCTATTATTCCAACTTAAATGAAACATTGGAGGAAATCATGAAAAATAACAAGAAAAACAAATCTTTCATGTTATCTCTAAAATATTATTTTTGTGGTTATAATATTATTAGTTAAGAAAATTTTGTAGTGATACAATTTATAAAATTTGAACGTTAGTAAAATATATTGATTGGAAGACTAAAATAAAAAAATAGAAAAACTTAGTTAAAAACATAATTGTTAGATTTGTAAGGTTTCTTTTGCTAAATTAAGATTAGTTTTACCAGTTATTTGTTAGATTTTATCTAAATGTTTTGTAACTTTCAATTAAATAAAATAAATCACAATTAACACTGGTGATTTTTTTTTTAGTTGTATAAAAATGTTTTTGAAATATCGTTTTTTTTTATAGTTTGTTTTCATTATTGACAACAAAAGATAGCTATTTGAAACGTTAAATTGAGTGATACATATTTAGACTATATGGACAAAAAAATACATGAAAATTGTAGGTAATTTAGTACTTATCAAAATTATTAAAATTATAGATATATATTGTACAAATTAAAAAAAGCGTCCAATCAACTAATTATTTACTACTGTGGAGTCAACCAGCTAGATCCAAATTCCAAACTAGAAAAGCATCCAATTTTAATTGTTTTAATGCAATAATAGATTTTGGTATATACTTAAATGTGTCAAAATTAAATGTATTAGACTATTAGGAATTAAAACACTCCGATTATAAATTAGTTAAGATGAACGGTATATTTCAACCAATTTGATGACAACTTGTGATTATATGGATGCTATGCATGACATTAAGAGCCCATTATTATCCTAAATATCTCAATCTAATTTTGTTGGGAAAAGAAAACATAATATATTTCAAGAACGGTATATTCTCAAAATTGAAGTTTCCAATAGTCAGAATGAATCGAATTCTAATCAGTTATCAAATAATACTCAATAAAAACAAAAGTTTGATATGTAGAGTTTTATATCTATATGTCCAAAAAAATATATATAACCATATTTTTTTTATTTTTTTATTTGAGTTTGTTTCAAAAAAAAAAAAATTCCGCTAATTTATAAAAAATGACTACCAAACAGATTTGACGGAATAAAGCAATTAAAATGTTTGGTTCTAAAATGCAAAACGGAATGATCACCGAAATGGATCTTAATCGGTGGACCAGTCCAAAATGGCCTAAAGTTTATCTAACTCTGCTTTACTTTTCCCAACAAAAATAATAATAATAAAAAGTAACGAAAAAAGTAATCTCCCAACTTCAGTAAAAAAAAAATGTAAAGAAGCAGTCCAAATATTTATTTTACCATGGGCCGTTTGATTCTTTCGACGGTTACCTAATACAAAGAAACCAGGTGTCCCAAAACATGGGGTGCACCCAAGAGATTAAATCGTTTCCCAATTACCAAGGCGTAGCATCTGGTTTAGACTAAAACCAAGGGCTCCTGAGCCTTTATAAATAAAACCCCAAATTCTCTCTCCCTCTCTTAACCCCACTCACTCAAATATTTAGAATTTTCCCTTCTCAGTTTCAGTTACACAAGCAATACAGAAAATGGCCTCCTCATGGATTGCTGACCACAAGCTCACTAGCATTGGTATAATTAAGGAAACTTAATTATTTTATATTTTCTTTTTTGGATTACAATAGAATATATAGCTATTAAGTATGTTGTTTATGTTTGGTTTGTGTAATTTGGCTGTAGGGGCATTTTGGGCAACTGCAGTTGGAGCCTCTTGTGTATACAATGCTAAGACAACGCCATTAAAGCCTAGCCTTCGTCTCATTCATGCCAGGTAACTAAGACACAATGACACATAATTACAAACAATATTAAATCTGCTTGATTAATCTCCATTGATGAAATACAATTTTTATACAAATCCAGGATACATGCACAAGCATTGACACTGGCAGTGCTGTCGGGTGCCGCAGTGTTGCATTACTACAATACGAAGAACAATGGCGATGCTGACATAAGGGGCGATCGTAATAACAACAATGAGAGCTCCCATTCTCTGTCTTTTGATGAGGAGGACAGGTTGAGCTGGTGGATTTAGAATGACTGATCTCTAGTCAACATAATTATATGACCCGGATGTATTTTTGTTGGGATATTGAACTTTTATTTAGAGCTAGAAACCTCTAAATAAGTGAATTTAATTATGTGTATGTGTATCTATGCAAATAAATAAGTGAATTTAAGGCAGTGCTTTACCAGTATTTTTTTTTTTTGACAATCAATGTTTATTTATGAAGAAATCGTATTATACTGGTAAGATTATAACTCATTGATGAAATCTTATTATAAAACAGTTTTGTATTATAAGCCTAACCTCACTCACTAGGCAATGGCTCTTATTTAATCTGATTTGATACAAAGAATAGTGTATCCATATATTATTATATTTGCTTTCAAATAAATAAAAGAGCGAAATAGTTTACACTAGAGCAGTTTTAACTTGTGGTGGTAGCTTTTTGAGAAACATATATAATGTTGGGACATCTGACCTGAATTTACAAGAATAACACTCTTTGATTTTTATTCAATGTTATGTGTTTGTTTCAAATTTATGTATTTTACTTTTATTAGACGCGCACCGGTAATCTGGTAAATTGAACAGTTTTAAGACGAGAATTTTTGTGTTCAAAATTGTGCAGTTATTTGTGTAGCGAGTCAGCCAGCTAAATTGAAATGAAAATAATAAAGACTATACGGTTTCATGCATAGAAAATTATTAATTGTACTTGATTAGCTCCCCATTTATAAACTTACTAATTAACTAGTTAGAATTTTTTTTTTTTAATCAACATGGACCATCTTGGATCAGCCAGATCATTAGTTGTTTATTTTATTCCCACGGTTAAATACTTGTATTTTAAAAAGACCAGTTCTGTTACCGTTTTTGCACATGAAAAATGTATGAAAATGATATAAATACTCATGTATATCTCATGTGTTCAATGCCAATTTTATGTAGGCAAATGAGAAAAAAATTATCAATATAAGCATACAATGTATGTAGAGGACAAAATATTCAAAGGCCATTTGATTTTTTTAACACGCTTAGGCTTAGTCTTTGTGTCAAATGACACTTGGAATTAAAATCCTTGTCTTTTTTCAGATTTTCTTAAATCTAAGTTCTTAAAAAATGATTGGCATATTTTTGTTATTTTATTTACATGAGGAAAGTAAACTCATTTATTTTAACTTAAATGAAATATTGGAAGAAATTAAAAATAAAAAATACTCCAAACATCTATCTGAACTGATCTTAAATCTTCATTTTACAGTTATGATATTATTTAATGAGAAAATATTAAATTGGAGATGAGTAAATAATACAACAAAAAAGTAGGAAAAAACTGGAAATATAATAAGTTTATTTTGTATACGTTTATTTACTAAATTGAGACAAAAAGTTACTCACATTATGTAAATATTTATTTAGTACAAGTTTATTTTGTATAAAGTTATGCATTGGATAGGTACTAGCATATTTTTCTACTTTAAATTAATGAAAAAAATTATAACTAAGATTAGTGATATATATTTTATTTTTAAGTTTGTTGTGGAAATATATTTTTAAAAACTTGTCTTGTTGTACAATTTAGTTTCTTTATTGGAAAAAAGAAAAGTTGTAATTTTCAAACATTAATTGGAGTGATAAGTTTAACATAATTAATAAAAATTATATTATATTAAAAAAATATCAAAATAAAAATTTCAAAGTTTAACAGTTTAATTTTATGGACAGTTGAATGGTAGTCAAAGGATTCAAGTGGCAACAATTTAGATACACAATCTATCAAAAAATAAAATCCACATGCATAATTTTAAATAGTTAATATATATGTCAGTCATCAGAGTTGCCAATTAAGTAAGATAGTCAGTGTACCTTTTCTTTTATTAATTTCCCTTGACGATCATAAATTACTGGCACAGAATATAGTAAAACTCAAAATTAAAGGCAAATGCGCGCTTTCCTCTTCAAAGTCATACACTTAATTTTTTTTCATAATGAAGCATAAAAAATAGAATGAAATTTCCTCTCACATAGATATTTATTCTTTAACTATTTTAGATAACTATGGGGATTCTGCCAAAACACTTAATAGATAACATTTTATTTATTTACATAGGTAAAAAAAAAAAGAAGCAAATAGCAAAAGAGGAAACCAATTAAAACAAGGTGCGCAAATTAAAAGCTTGTATTGTTGCAAACTAACATAAATTTAAACTAGCTCTAACAGAGAAGGCTCGCTTTGAGGGGTATAATGGTAATTTCCACCACCAATATCTGCATTGCCATTGCTCATGTTGTCATAGTAGTGCAAAATTGCTGCACCAGAGAGCACAGCCAATGTCAATGCTTGCGCATGCATCCTGAATTTTATCACATAAAAAAAAAAGTAAATTAACTCGGGTTTTCTACTTATGAATTATATTTAATTTTGATCCACAAAAACACAATCAATAAAAGAAAACATTATTAGGGATTATATTTTACCTGGCATGGATAAGACGAAGGCTGGGCTTGAAAGGTGTTCTCTTGGCACTGTATGCTAATGAGGCTCCAATTGTAGATGCCCAAAATGCCCCTACAACATTAAAAACAGTAATAATAATTTAATATTAAATAAAAAAACCAGAAAAATAAAATTAATTCGAAAATTTCTCCTTGTAATTCCAAACTAATTAAGAAAAGAGAATTGGATATCCTCAATTACCAATGCTACTGATCTTGTGCTCAGCAATCCATCCTTGCAAGGAAGCCATTAATATCTTTGGAGCTTAGAGGTTAACTTTGAAAGAGAAAACTATTTGTTGTTTAGAACTTGGAAGTAGTGATGTTGTTTTAGTGAGATTCTGAATGGTTGTTTGATTTGGGCTTTAATTATAGGGTTTGGAGCCATTTTCTTTTTACCTGTTTTATGAGCCCTGGTTTTAGCCAAAACCAGATCCTTCCTGCTCTTTCCACCTTGATAAGTGCAAAATTATTTATTACATGGGGCTCAAACCCTAGATTTGGAGCTACTGGATTTATTGCATTGTGTTGCTTTTTGTCAGTTTAGTCGGTTGTAATCCATGTGCTACCACTTACTATCAGTGAATTTTTTTTTTACTGCAAAAAAAAAATCAACTAATTCATATCAACTGCTAAGATAACAGAATATTTCTATTTAATTTCGGACCATCTAATTAGAATCCACACAAATATTAAAAAGAGTTCCGTACATGATCATAATCCACGCGAATATTAAAAAGAGTTACGTACATTCCAACTCGAACCAGATTGGTTAACTGTCTAAAGTTAAAAAGAAATGTTATGTTAACTCAATAGGAAATGCACTCACCACCAAGTACTTTGATTGCTTAATTTTTCTTTATTGTAACAAAAAAGTAAGGATCTAATGTTACCTAAAAGTACTTATTTTACAAACTGTGCCACCTTACAATTTAATCTTAATTTTTTCTTGGGCTTTTGTTCAAAGTATTAAAGTAATAGCACAAACATAAATTTCCTTTGCCTTAACTGTGTATTAATTTTGTACAGGACAACTCAGGAAATGCACATTAATTTTCTCAACATAAATGAATTATTGGTTCTTATCGCTTTTTTGAGAAAAGATAAAACAAAATTGTCTAAATTCCAAATTAAACCTGTTAATTCAGTACATGTTTATATTTTTTTAATTGTGATTATAGTCCTAGAGCTGCACTTAAATATAAGTTATGAATGCACATGATATGAAAACAAAATAGGATTGTAAAAAAACTTTAAACCAAAAATATTATTGCTAAAGATTTTAAAATTCGGAATGGACAAGAACCAGTAAATAACTATTTTGTCTGATTTTTCCGCCAAGCCCAGACCCCGGCCCAAATTATGATTTTTTAATGGTTAATTTGCTCATCTGCCGACTGCTGGGAATTCGTATCCCCTGCGTAATAACTCAAAAGGAAATCTTTTGAATTAATGTATCCGGATTATCCGATCAGCTTTAAGAGTCGTGCAGATTAGATCTGCACTAATATTAATGGACCATGTGTTAAAATCAGACGGTCAGATTAGCTCTATTTAAAATCAGACGGCTGATATGACTTAACTTAAAAGATTCTCTTTTGAGATAATGCAGAGGATACGTGTTCAGTAGGATATTTGCCTCGGGTACAACTTGACAGAGATTGCAACTTTCAGCTTTCAGTCATCCGTAATAAAACTAGCTTTTGTTTGACCAACTTTATATATTTATTTTTCTGAATTTAAGACAGTGGTTCAATAAATTCAGCGAGATAATGAGTCAATTCGGTTCATCATCAAAATCAATTCTTGATTTGCTGATTAGAAGTTTCAGAAGAATAGCACCGAACCTGTACACGTTGCTCTTGTCTGTCAATTGGCAAGATTGCATATATTTTAGATCAAGGTATCCGCATGTTCCTTGCACAAATGTAATGAATTGCGTCTAATTTGTTGGAGCTAGTATTGAGGCTCCAAAGTCTGACACATTTGGTGTGTAATTTCGGTCCAAGAAAATATTTGTAGACTTCACATCTTCATGAAAAATTGGAGGAGATGTTGAAGTGTACAGATAGGCAATTACTTTTACTGATTCATGTACAATTTTTAGACGTGTTGCAAGAGGAATGTTTGATCATTGCTTTTTGAGATGGATATAATGATATAAAGTACCATTAAGAATTAATTGATATACTAGCGTAGGAACCTTGACCTCTAGACAACAATTTAGTAATTTTACAATATTCTCGTGGTTAATTTATGATAGAATAAGCATCTCTTTCTCGAATTCTTTCTTCTTGCTCTTATTGACTATCTTACACTTTTTAATGGCAACCATTTGATTTTGCAGGTTCCTTTATAGAAAGTGCTCTAGCCTCCTTGGCCAATAACATTTGTACTATCAAAATTGTTTGTTGCTTGTAGTACTTGTTGCTCCGTTAATATTGTACAATCGAATCCTCGGTTTGATTTCATCTTTTCCAAAAGAATCCATCCTCTATGTTGTTGAAAGTACTCTTTTATTTTAGAAATATTTCTTCTTTCTAGAATCACACACATATCAATTCCAAAAAACAATAAAGTGACAATACCAGCAGCAGTTCCTACAATACGTATGGTGCCCTATTGTAACCAATTTGGAAGGATAGTCAGCACACATGAATGGTCATAATTATGCATATTTAATAACTGTGTCACACTGAAATCTCCAGAATCAGCTTCACAGTTAATCAACCACAAAAGTCAAAATTATACAAAAAAAAAAGAAAGAAAAGAAACCTCCACTTTTGTACTAAAGCACTAAACTAAACTTTTTCTCTGCTTTCATATTAGCAGATGGTGCCAATTGACAAGGAAAACAAGGGTCTCAAACCTTGGACAAAGCCCCCGGATAAGAACTGCTTAGTAGGATAAAAGAAATATTTGCCCAATTCTTACAACATATTTTTTTAAATGTAAGTTCTAATAATTCCCAACAACTACCACTTCAGGTTCAGACTGGGAAAGGGGAATTTTTAACGATCAAAGGACTAAATTCCGTCATATATCTGGTCTAAAACGTTCTATTTGCGTTAAGATTCGTACGAGCAGATTTAAATTTGTATTGATTTCAAATGTCATGTGATAAATTGTTTATATGAATCTTGACACAGATTGAAGACTTAGATCAAACATCGGACGGATTTTGCTGCAATGCCCATCAAACCTCTCCTCTTTGATTGTTAGAATAAAAGAATAAATATATTAACGATTAAATTTAGTTGATAGTTGTTATAAATTATGTCACAATTCATTAAAATTTAAAAAAAAAATGTATCTTTTTTTTTTATCATTTTTATAGATTGTATTTCTAAATTATTGTAATTTGATTTTTTATTTATTTCAATTACCGTTATGTTCGGAGAAGTGAAGTATTAATTTATCAAATTACTTGAGTGACCAATTTATTTATAAATTGCATTAAGTTTGACATGACCTGCTTATCTAATTCATGAAGGATATATTTCCAATTTTTAATTTATTCTTACACAAATAATATATTTCTTAATAAAAATTGTTTCCAGTGTCATGCATCACTCCAGTTAACATATCTAGAATTTTTTTCCTTTTTTTTATTGCCATTGACGAAAACAAACTTCAGTAAAACTATATTTTTACCAATTTTGGAGAAGAAGTTAGAAGTTTCCAGAATTTCTGTTTTCTTACAACAAAAATAGGTAAAACAGTAAGTTTTAACTGGATTCTTTTAACCTGAAATCCGAAATTAGAAAAGTTTTTAAGATATCTCTAACCGGATAAACGAAGAAAAGTTTTAATTTGAGATTTTTAACCGGTAAAACAATTATCTGTACGGACGCTGATATTAACGAAGAAAATCTAACCGGATAAACTTAAATATTTATTATTATCTCCTCGCCAGTTCCCCTAACTGCAGATCTCCATTCCCTATAATCAGGCTATAAGTCTATGACATTAAAACAAAAGGAGAGGAATGTTCAACAAATAAATGGAGACAATACAGTGAAGAAAAAACATGAACTTCAGTTCCAATCTGTTGGCGACAAAACTAACAAAATCGGATGAGGTTTTTCCAGTTGTTTGCTTGATCACTTTTCTCTGTCATATCAGATTATATAATTTGAATTCGAGCGAAATCTCTCTTATCGAAAGAGAGAGTAGAGATTGAGCAAACACAAAGCTTCAAATTTGATTTCGCAATCCCCAATCGAGAACTTGATATCTATTTTACAGAGAGAGAGAAATTAGAGAGATGAGCGCTGTGCAAGGTTTGATCGTAGAGAATAAGCTCGCCAGCATTGGTAAATGTCCCTCTACAATTCTTTCTATGTAGATTTTTTTTTCTGTTGTTTATTCCTATTTCCGGGGATTGAGCTTCACTTAGATTTATCATATTAGAATTGGGAAAATTTGATAAGGATCACTGTTTCGTCTGATTTAAGATATCATAACCACAAAATATCCTTTTTTTATTTGTAGAAGCTCAATTAAAGCCAAGATTTGACTATACACAGTGTACTGGTAGAAAGATATACAATTTTGGTACCAGTTGATACTGACCCATCACTAGTTATGCAGCGCTGATTTGATCTGCTTCAAACTTACTTAATTGGTAGTTTTATAAGTTTTAAAAGTTTCTAGAGACATAAGAAAAAGGAAACAGATACTAGCAAATCGATTTGTTCCTTAACAAACCGATCAGGCTCTGATGCTCAGTACTGGTACATAATGCTTTACAAAAACTAATTAATCTTTTCTTATTTCTATTTTTGTTTTGGAAGCAGGTGTGTTGGTGATATTAGCTGCAGGAGCATCCCTTGTGTGTAACCGAAAGAAAAGGAGTCGTAATTATGTTAGGTACTTTATGTACTGATTTTATAATATATTTATAATCTATATTTTTCTTACTGAAACAGTGTTTGTTTTACATAATTTTGCATCCGTCTTAAATAATAAAGCGAAGGTAAATAAATGCATTTGCTCAGATTAGCACAGCCAGGAAATTTCAGGGTCCAAATGTTTTCTACTAAAACAAAAGAAGGAAGTTAAAAAAGAGACAAAACTTGAGATCAAAATGCTAGTTCACTTGATCACAGTCCCCAGAAATTAAAATAGTTATCTTTTATTTACACCGTCATTTTATAACATATCCAAAATATTATTATTACCTGTTCAATTTTCTTTCAACAGGTAATATTTATGAGTGAGTCTGTAGTACTATGCATATCACGATTTAGTTCATAATATGGATCAATGTTTTCGTTTTCAAAATTCTAACGGTCGATCCAAATCATTTAAAATGATTTTTATATGAATATGTACTTGAAGACCCAATTTTATATTTTTTTTATATTTTTTTACTATTTTTTAAGATAGGTAGAAAATCACTGTTTTTGGATGGTCCAAAATTTTTAGATCAAGTGATTTTCTACCTATTTTAAAAAATAGTAAAAAAATTCTAAAAAATATAAAATTTGGTCTACAAGTAGATATACATACGAGGATCATGATAAACAGTTCCGATTGACCATTAAAATTTTGAAAACGGAAATATTGACCTGTATTATGTATCAACCCATGATATGCATAGTACCATAGACTCACTCAATATTTATAATATACCGATTTATATTGCATTTATAATCTTTTTTTTTAACTGAAACAGGGTCTATTTTACAGAGATTTGCCTGTCTTAAATAAGAAAGCAAAGTTGAATAAATCCATTAACTTAAATAGGCATAGACAGGAATTTTCTCCAAAGACAAAACGATAGGAAAAAAAAGAGAGCGAGATAAACAAAAACTCGAGATCAAAATTCTACCATCATTGTATCACAGACCCTAGAAAATAAAATAGTTTCTTTTTATTTAGTTCCACTGTCATTTTATAACCTAACTACTTTATTGCCTCTTCAATTTTCTTTGAAGAATGCATATAAAGGCAGTGACAATAGCCATGGTTTCGGGTGCGGCTCTACTATTATGCAACACCAACCGTGCCACTGCTGATGTAGGTGAAGTTTACGAGAATGCCCCTGAAGACGAGTGGGATTTGGCTGCCAAAGATGAGAGGTGGAGTTGGTAAAGCTGAGGATATATCGGCATAACGTTTTATTTTTTTCCATACCAGTCGGGGGAATGGTAAGCAATCGATTTGCCCCCTCTAAACAGAAAGCACCCGGATTTAGTTCTTCCTTTTTTTTGTAATATTAATTACACTTTACACAGTCTCCTTGGAAGAAATGTGTGATCTCATTGATATGTTGATAAAAAAGCTGGGTAACTTTATACATATTTTTCTGGGATCTTTGTAAATAAGCCTGATTATTAGAAATAAGGAGAATAATATTTACCACTATCTGCTGTGTTTATGATTTTAAATAGATGCATTTTTAACTAGTGTTCTTCCATAATGGAATATTAATTTAAGACAGGCATGGGCCATGATGTAACTAAGGTGCAATATCTCAACCTTAGCCCATCTCAATTTGGGCCCTAGATAGAGACGTGTCTTCGTCTCTTTATGAGATCTCCAGTTTAAATTACTGGTCCTCTACATTTATGAAAGAAAATAAATTCTTTATTTTTAAGAGGGTTTCAATACTTCATGTCTTTCATATTTTATCATATCTCAATATTTCATATTATATATCTTTATTTTCATTTTCAAACTCAAAACTGTCAATTCAAACTGCTCAACATAATATTCATACTAAAATATGCTTGAGGGTGAAATTTTATAATTTTTAGTGTGTTTTTACTATTTTTTAAGATAAAATCACTATTTATGGACTGTTAAAAATCAATGATTTTCTACCCATTTGAAAAAATAGTAATTTTTTTTCGAAAATTATAAACTTTCTATCTCCAAGTATATTTTAGTATGGATATTATATTGAGCAGTTCAGATTGACAATTTGAACATTAGAAACTAAAATATAAAATATAAGATATGATGAGATATAAATACATGAGATATTGGAACCTTCTCTTTTTTTAAATGTCCATGGTCTGATTATATTATATCTACAAATAAGGCCTTGACTTTTATTTTTTATTTATTTTTGCTTCTTTTTACGGGGAAGGCCTAACAAGTAACAAGTAACAAGAAAATGTGCTTCTTTTTTTTTCTCTCTTTTTTCATCGCTTTGAATTAAAGCTTTTATTGCTTTCTGAAAAATTGCTGAAAATAGAGAGAACTTTCAAAGACGCAATTGAACCCTTTGTAATTTTGCTAAAGTGAAAAGAAGCCAGATAAAGAGAATAATATAAATTTTAAAACTAAAATATTACGCAAATAAGTATGTAGACATTATTTTCGAACTGAAAACAGGTTTCCATACAATACAGATAGTACCAAATTTTGGCTTTAGAAAATTTTTGTTATCAGTCTGTTCTTCTCGATTATAAATTTTTAATTATCAAATAAAAAAATTGGCAACTTGAGTTTTTTTTTTTTTTTTTTTTGCGCTAGGCCATCCCTATAAAAATTATGAGCACAATCATTAATTATACATATCTTTTCATGTTTTGTGCATTACAGTAATTAATAATCGAATAGTTGGTAATACGTAGCATCGATGTTATAACCTAACCAATCAAAGACATAATAACTAAGCCTAAAAATCATGTTGCACCAAACAATAAGACTCAGATTAAAATTGTAAGAATTATTAGTTGTGAAGTCAATTTCCATTCCCTCTTCTAAAAAAATATAAATCAAACTAAACGAGGAAATTTAGCTATATTTATATCTGTCCTGTTCAACCAATCTTTGTGGGGAGCAGAGTATTTCCAATGGGCACCGGATCAACTTCGGTCCGATGCTTGGTTTAGACCATTCAATCCGTATTGTGATTTATGTATACAATTAAAATTATAAATGCTAGTTTTGATGTATAAATTTGGTTACAGATTGAATAATGCTAGAATGAATATCACATCGAATTTAATTTGATGTCTATCGAACGGGAGAGGAGGGTGTCTGATGTCCATCGGACCAGAACAGTGTGCGATGGGTGGTTTCTACCGTCCGATCTACTTCAAGATATGTGTGCACGGATATTAAAGCCAACATCACGGATATTAAAGTGATTCGCACATATTTTGAAGTGAATCGGACGGTAGAAACCACCTATCAAACAGACTCTGGTCCGATAGGCATCGGACACCATCCTCTCCCCTGTCGAACCCCTTTTCTCCCCCACTTTGTGGGTTTATAACATGTACATCTTGCGTATCTATAGACTACAATAGCAGAAACGAATCGTTACCGTTTTAGTAAAAAAAAAGCAAATGATGCATGGTGTCGATGAAGTACCAATTAAATTTTTTGTGTTTTAAGATTCACATTTATCTTTATTTTATTTATTTTTGAAAAATTCTTGACAGAGGCTGGCAAGAGTAAAATTCACATTCATACAAAGGCAAATAATACTAAATTTTTTTGCCAATTACTTAATCACAATATGTGATATTTCTTTTTGAATTAACGCATAAACTTGTTAATAATTCTGAAATAAATTTCATAAAAGTTGAACTGACTTTATTCTTAATTTATTGCATTGATTTAAAAAAAAAACTGAGTTTTTTTTGTAAGATATTAGAATATCGAAAAAAAATCTACAATTTATAATATTTCATTTTCGTCATTAATTTTTGGCTCCTTAATCTTACCATTATGTGAATGCATTACAAGTAAGAACAAGTTCGACAATTACATCTATTATTTAAATTTCAAATTTGAATTATTTATATTAAAAAAAAGTTGCGCTCATGACTGGGTATCAAAAAGGACCATTAATTTCAAAAGAAATAATGCGCTGTCAAACATTTATTTGCCAAATGTATTTTTCATATGAATGAAATTAATACACAATGATTATTTATTAGCACTCATGACCATATGAAATATATAAATACACACACACACACACACACACACGAAATACATCTTACTTTTGGGACCATCTATATATATTAAATTTATCAACTATTGCAATAATTGGTCACGGTATTTATTTCTTATAATAGCCTAGGTATACCAATTAATATTCTCAGCCAAATATTGCAAAAGGAATCTTTATCATTAAATTGGACCCACAAAATGCCTTAGGTGGTCTCCTACTCTTACAATACAAAATAAATAAATAATGGTTTGTTATAACAAACATCAAATAATCCTTCTACATATTTGGTGGTTCTGTTTCAAAAACAAGATAGAAGTTGGGGTTTATTATGAGAGTTGGCACTTAGTGGTTGGCCCCATTAGGCTCTCTTTCTTTAGTTACATGATCTCCATTTATACCCCTCCATTTTTGAGGTCCCATTTCAGATGTATTCTTAACCCCAATATGCCTTAATAATTAAAATTCGATGTAATATTTTTATGGTTTAAATTTAATTAATAAGAAGTTAACTTCATAGTATTTCATGAGAGATGTGTCCACATAATTTTTTTTAATGCTAAATCAAGATATAAAAAATGATGCATTAAAATTAATCTATCATAATTAATTAGATTTGTTCAATTATGACTACTTGATCCAACAAAATTGGATTCTTAAATTCATTATTTTTGCATGCAATTATTTCTCGTGAAAATTTAAAAAGTCAATGATTTAGATTACAACTAAAAATAAATAAAGTCATGTCGTTTTTTTTTGTGATACAAATTTTTTATTTTATTTTTTACATTGGTGCCTAGTGCCTACTCTAATTAGAAAATGGAGAGGAGAACAACTCACAATTCTCACTTTTTCCTTCTGCATGCACACATTTCTTTGGGGTTGGAAAGTCGTCTTCATTCTTTTGAAGCAATCATTCTCTCACGCTAACGTCTCCATATCCATTTCTAAATTCCATTTAGTGCAAAACAATTATGTAGGTGAAAGGTCAATTTTACCCTTCAAAATTCAACGAATTTTTTTCTCTTAAAAGTATTAACTGTCTGTCTGTCATATATAGCGAGGAACACTTTTTAATTTTGCTAATTTATTGATTAATTAGTGTTGTTGATTCATTATTATCAATCATAAACTCGGCAAACTTGAATGTTCAAAATAAATTATTTGGCTATCTTACAAACATAAACGCAATTGAGCAACCAAACTAAATGAGAAGAGTGAAAACTTGAGACCTTTTCATGTGAAAGGGTAATATAGACATACCATCAACACAGTTAAATAATATTTTCATAGAAAAGTATCTATAATAATTTTTTGAGGAGAGTATCTATAATAATGCATGCTCACATCTTTAGAAACCACCAACTTTAAAACTAAGAAACAAAGAAAAATGAAAGTAGCAACTCACCCGTCACCACCCACCATTGTATATACAACACATATATAAAAACCCAGAAATCAACTAAATGAGAATCCTCTAATCTGTTGGAGAATTTATGTCTGAGAGAAAATCAAGAGAGAGAGAGAATGGATTGTTGCATTTGTAGTCCCTTGGCTTCTTTGTATAGGCCTCCAAGGAACACCATCTGCCCCAGCTGCTACGAAGGTGCAAAATGCATGATTTCATTTTTTGCCGAATCGAGCTCCGACCGAGAGATGGGTGCTTCGGCGAAAATCCATGGCTCGAAGCCTAGTTCATCCAAGGCAAGTTGTTATCTGTATAATTCTGAACTGATTTGTAGTTTATAAAGCTATGAAATATTTTTCCCCCTTGTTTTGCATCTTTATATAACCATATATACAAATTTACCTCTTACCTACTTCTTGTGAATGTATATGACTTTTTAGCTCTGTAATTTCCTTTTTTAATATGTGAAATTTGTAGTGTGTTCACTATTTGTTCACTTATCTATTTAAAAAAAAAAAATCTTCTTTAATCGAGTTTTTCATTCAACAGCCAGAGAAACAAATTTACTCTTTTACTTGAATTAAAATGTTTTCCTTATTATTTCACAAACCCATGTAAGAGGATTAATATGATTTTGAACTTGAATATCTTCTTGAAGAATTTTAAAACCAACTAAATTTTTATCTGCAACTGATGTTATGTTTAGTGGTGATAGGGATTGTATTGATTCTTTTGTTTAGGGTATTGCAGATGCACTCAAGCGGGTGAAGGAGATGAAGGAGAAGGAAATTGAAATAAATCACAAATTGGGCTTTCTAGAAGGCTTTGGGGCTGCATTGAAGGAAGAGCTCCATACAGATATTGTAATAAAGCCTGGTAATGGGCCTCCAATAGCCGCCCATAGGGCTCTCTTGGTAAATTTTAACATCTGTGTAAAATTTTCAATTTGTCAAAAATTATATGATCCAAAGGATAAAAATGTATTTTTGTGCAATCCACATGTTATAGACACTGTCAATTTATGCATTTTTTTAAATATAACACATAATATTTTCTTTTTGGGTTGTTGTAGGCAGCAAGATCAGAAGTCTTCAAGAATATACTAGCATCCGATGAATGCAAAGCTCCGGTAGATGAAGAGATCTCCTTACCGGAACTAACACACGACGAACTCGAGTCTCTTATGCACTTTCTCTATAACGGGAACATATCAGATGACGCGAGTGAGAAGCATTACTATTCTTTGCTTGTTGCAGCTGACAAGTATGACATCCCTTATCTTAGGAAGTATTGCGAAAAGCGCATTTTGAGGTCACTAGAGCCGTTGAATGCACTTGAGGTTCTTGAAATATCGGATGTTTGTCAAAACCTGTTGTTGAAAGAGCAAGCGATGGATATGGTTGTAAAGAATGCCGAAACAGTTGTTTTCTCTATGAATTACGCTGATTTTGCGCTCAAGAATGCGCATTTGTGTGTGGAAATAACAAGAGAATTGTTAGTGCGGATGAAAGATAGCAAAATCGAGTCTTTGTAATGTTTTTTAAAGAGGAATAAGAGTGATTATGGTCTTTCATTTTTTTATCTTTTTTTTTCCCATGTCATTTCAGTCTTGAACTCACATATCCAAAGAAAATTCATATACTCCCCTCAATCATGGTTGAACCAGTTTCAAATCAAGCAGTAAAATGCAAGGGTTCTAGTACATGTCACATAGATTGCACAGCTCGAAAGGTGATAGCAGTAGTGCTAGTGAGTAGTTTTTTAGTCTTCCTTTTTTCTAAATCCAATTTGGCATTGCCATCTGAAAATTGTAAATCAATGACATTTCTGATGTCTGATTAATGGAACTTGGAGGCTAGACCTTCATTTTTCTCTCAAAAAAAAAAATATCACATACCACATAACTAAATATAAAGAAACTCAATCACCACTTAAAAATTAAACTATTAACCAAAAGACGAACATGCTGAAAATTAGCATCTTGAAAAGCGGTGGTATTTTTAATAATAAAATCATTAACTACGGAGGAGATAAACAATTGGTAGATTTATTTTAGTGGAATCAAATTTCGTCCAAAAGACGAACATGCTGAAATATAAAATATCACATACCACATAACTAAATATAAAGAAATTCAATCACCACTTAAAAATTAAACTATTAACCAAAAGACGAACATGCTGAAAATTCTCTCATCTTGAAAAGCGGTGGTATTTTTAATAATAAAATCATTAACTACGAAGGAGATAAACAATTGGTAGATTTATTTCAGTGGAATCAAATTTCGTCCAACCGGAGATAGAGAAATTTAATTAAATGAAAATATTTAAACTTTTAATTTTTTTAAAGTACTTAATTCCGTTCAACAACATCAAATTCCATGGTTTTGGAAAGAGAAACATTTAAAGAGTGATAATAAAACATTGCTCATTTTAGGCCCAAATTATACTAATAAAGGCCTAAATAGAAAACACCAGCCATGATTAGCTTTTCAATAGAAAATTGTAACCCATTTAAGAACTTTAATATACACAACCCAATTCAACAAGTTTTGTTGGATGGAAACAAGACACATGGCCGCTTGCCCGCTTGCAATTGCAAATATAACCTAGCCACCTAGGTTACTAGGTAACAAGTTCTAGTTCTTTCTCAACACGCCTCTCTCATCTCTCATTTTTGAAAACCCAATCCCCAAGCAAGGCTAATCTCTCGTCTCTCCCTCTGCCTCTGTGTCGCTCGCATCAATTTTTAATGGAAAAATCTGGTTGAAGAAGCAGTTGTACACAGTCACAAACTGCGAAGAAGAAGAAGAATCGGCATAACTCGGACGGACCCACCTTCTCACTCCGTTTCTGCTCAAATTCAAATCGGCAGTGTAAGATTTGGTACCTTTTAGGTGAATTTACTGATATATGTATTTATGAAAATCTCCCAATAAAGGCGGAGAGGCGTTAGGCTCCTGCTGGCTACCTGTTAGATCTGTCTCTTCTTTAATATATATATATTTTTCTGACAATGTTTTATGATGTATGTAAATGAGCATCGGATACCCTCAAAAAAAATGTTTTTCTAATTCCTTAGTTAAATTAATTTTCGACCTCCTTTTATTTGATCAGGCCTAGATTGGATGATATAGAACTGCTTTAAGTCAAAGGTTACCTCCCATGAAAAGGCATGACAAATTGAATTCCAGACTGTAACATCTCTGGACATTTTGTCAGGCAACTTGCACACAGAATAACCACGATCTACGAGAGTGCTAAATTTTGGCCTAAAAGCAAAGCACCTAAAGAAGCTGGCACCGGAACGCAGGACTCTTATACCACAGTTAGAGAGAGCCTAGCCTGATTTTAAAGAAGAGGTAGGGCGTTTCTTTAGGCAAAAACTATAAACTGGTGCTTGGAGTGACAATACTTCTCAGAAGCATTTTCACAAACAGTTGTAGTGCGAGAGACACTTCAGAGAGGAGGTAAGTTGAGACTATAGGAAGACAGGCGGTGCGGGAGAAGATAGAATGCGCTGCTATTCCAATTAGATGGGTGGGAACTAGGACTTGTCAGACTCATTTAGAGGATGTCAACCTGCTCCAATACTACTTTGTGATTTATAATACTCTCATCGATGGGTTGTGCAAGAAACAGCTATTGGACAAGGCACTGGAAATGCTTCTTTCCATGGTTTTTGAAAGACATGATTCCAATGTTGTGACTAATAATACCATCATGGATGCACTATGCAAGGAGGGAGAAACTTAAAAGTCAGAGGAGTTCCTATGTCGTATGATTTTAGAGGTAAGGATCCTAATGTTCATACTTATACATTCTAGTATAGGTGTTCTTTGCGAGAATGAGATGTTTTCTAGTGGCTGAATGAGATGTGAAGAGAAGAAAGAAGTGGCTGAATGAGATGTTTTCAAAGGGAATATCACCTGACACATCATGACTTGCACTATAATTGTGGATGCACTTTGCAAGAAGGGTGAAACTGACAGGGCAGAATCTCTCCAGGGTTTTCTGACAAACACTTATATCGCAAGTTCGTACCCACAATTGCCTAGAAATCATATTACATAGTAACTTATCTGCCTTTTCAGTTTCCCCCTCCTTGCATAGTGCATCTATGATGGTATGTAGGTCACAACATTGGGATCATGTCCTTTAGAAGCCATGGATTGAAGCATTTCCACTGCCTTGTCCAATAGCCTTTCTTGCACAACCCATCCACGAGAGTATTATAGGTCACAACATTAGGTTGAAATCCTTGAGAAACCATAGAGTACAACAGTTCCTCTGCCGTCTCAGTATCTCCCTTCTGGCCATGGGTCACGTCTGAACACTACCCATGTGACACCAGCTCTGCTCGCGTCATTTCAGCCTCGGATGAGATAGAATATCCACATACTCACCTCAATCATGTAGCTGGTGCAACTGGAGTCACAGGAAATGGACTTGAAAAACAGTAGCTCTTCATCATAATTGAAATGTTTGATTCTTTCTTAGGAGAAAATGATAAGAAATGGGTTATTCTTTGATACTTAAAAAAATAAAAAAGGATGTTAACTGTTTTCAGATTTCAGAATAATTGATTATATTTGTTAGTTCACGTTTACTTAGAAGAGCTGTTTAATTTGTTTACTTAAGATATATGAGATTGCAATTTGCTTTGGGTGTTGGTATTAACACTATAATTTTTGTTATCGACAATATTTCTGAATTTTAAAGTATTTTGGACAGATTTGCTCGTCATTAAGTGCTCTTTCTTACAATATTTTCATTTTTTTAACTAAATACTTTATTTAAGTAAGAATTGTTTATCATTGATGTCATTTTCTTAGAAGCAAATTGTATACAAAATTCAATCTTGTAATTATTAGGGCAAAGAGTGTGAATTATGAAACGAAGCCATACATAAGCAATGTCATTGCTATCCACCATTCTCCCATGTTCTTTTTGGAGAAATTATTCTTCCAAGTGAAAGAATAAATGAAAATCCTTACCTCTATTTAATGAATCTTTACTATTATGGAAAATTCCTTTCAGAGAAATGCTTTTGTGTGTGTGTGTGTGTGTGTGAGTAATTGGTGATGATAAGAAGAAGAGCAAAAAGTCTAAGGTTCAGTAATGGTGTAGCGGCCAGGTACCACATCCGAATTGTATACATGGTATTGGCAAGCACTGAATCAAGAAGTTGGATGCAGCACAATTGCCAGTAAAAAGTCAATAAAAGCATTAAGAAAATTAGCATACAAAAACAAACGAAGTAAATAAAACATTACAGATAAATAATGGAACAATGGAAAAAAAACTAAACAAATGTCCATAATAAGAGAAATATTAAGCAACACAGTAGAAGTACTTCATTTAAATGAGCAACAAACTGCCGAAATTACATATATAAATTGATTATCTGTATAAAAACCTGATTCAGCACTTCTTTTATTGAGAAACTTGGCAGTAGCTGCCAAGGTAATCATTAATTAAAAATGTTTCCAACTTACAACGCAGCAAACCAGCAAGTACTAAATATTACAACAAGCTACATTCATGCAGTCCGTGGGGTTCAATGTAATATAGGTTGCATGAATGTGGCTTGTTGTAATATATGCTACTGCCATGAATGGGGTAAGATAGAGAGTACATTGAACTGCCATACGCAGGTCGCAGCAACCTATATTACATTCGCGAGTACTGTTGCTATAGGTAAGATAGAGAGTTTAATTGAGAGTGGGGTCTACTTGTAAGTGAGAGGGAAAAAGGAAAAGAGAGAGACGGAGGAGATGAGGTGGGACCGTGGGATCATGGAGTCCGCATCTTCTGCATTAAATCTTTTTGAGTTTATAACATCTCGGCCGTCTGATTAGGATTGGAATCAATCCGGCCCACGCCTACAATGTACGGAGCTCTTCAATATTAGTGTTGATCTCAATCAGACGGTCGAGATATATTAACGATTAATGCAGAGGATACAAATTGGGATCTGGGTCCTTAATGGATCGTTTTATTTTCTTTATTGTAATTAATTTGTTAGTGTAAAATTCAATCTCTTTTGAATATAAACTTTCAAATTTCAATTACGGATCTAAATAACATTTAAATTTATCCTAAATTAAAATTTTATACTTACTAAACTTTTAAAATTTGAGCCATCTATAAACTTTAATAATAGAAGAGAAGTTGAAATGAAATGATATTGTATTGATTGTTTTTTTTATTACAGCTATGCTCTATATATAGAGTCTTATCTAATTACAATTCTGCCACTAACAATCTCTTAACAACTCTAACAATATTTCTAACATCATCTTAACAACTTCACTAATTGTAACTAACTCTATTACGCTTCCTCAAGCAAAACATGGTGCAGTAACAATTGTTGAGCTTGCTTTGAAAAGAAGAAGATCGATGCCAAATTCTGTTGTTCTTGCGATTTGAATCGTCAAGTTGTATGTTTGGGTCTCCTTGAAAGTAGAAAAAGGTAGAGAGAAGAAAGAACTATTTTGGCTCAAGAATGCTTCCATGTACTTAAGAGTCTTGTTTGAGTCATCTTTGAAAAAGAAAAAAAAATTAAGAAAAGAAAAATTAAGAAGCTTATAGCTTTGTCATAAGTACATGGTTTCAAGAGACTTTTTAGCTCTCTTGTCTCATTTTTTCGAGAAACATTTTATAGATAGAGAAGAAGAGTCTAGCATTGGTTTGTCTTTGTAATCCATTTGAAAAATAGGAGATTTGTTTTTGGAATAACTATGAAAGAATTTGAATTGAAGAAGCAGTGAAGTGGTAAGTGTTTGATCAAAGATTTTCGAAGCTTGGTATCATTTGAAAATATTTTCTATTTCGGCAATTATTTGTAGATCTGAAATGAATTGAACTTGGACTTTGAAGGACAACACTCAGCGATCAGCCAACATTCGGCGACGACCTTTCGGCGATCGCTGAGTGTTGATTGATCGCTGGTGCTGAAGATGTGGTTCTGGTTATTCTTAGAGAGGTGTGGAATAGATCTGAGAATAGGGAGAATACAGAGGGATTGGGAGAATAGGCAGAATAGAGAGAATAGAGAGGGAATATCATTTGGTCTGACTTCTGAGGAAATAGAGAGGAGTAAAGTAGAATAGAGAAGGTTTATTTTTGGAATAAAGATGTTTCTCTTTTACAAGGTGGAATATGAACATAATTTATGGAATAGGCGTTAGCTTAATTCCAGCTTATCAAAGCTCTGATACCATATAAACTTTAATAATAGAAGAGAGAAGTAGAAATGAAATAATAGTGTATTAATTGTTTCTTTGATTACAACTATGCTCTATATATAGATTATAGAGTCTTATCTAATTACAATTCTGCCACTAATAATCTCTTAACAACTCTAACAATATTTCTAACATCCTTTTAGCAACTTTACTAATTATAAGTAACTCTATTACTATCATAACCGTTTAATTGTCATGTTTGTTTTCCTTAAATTAAATTTTTTAATTAGTTCAAATTTTATTATCCATAATTTGTTTAAATTTACTATTAATCATGTTTATAATAATTTAACAACAATTAAAACTATGGGTTATCACTGTTTAAAACCAACCGAACCGTCAACTGATACTTCATATGCTAAGTACCTATAAAATGCTTATTAGCTTATGAAGAATATGCATTCCTAAAATAAACATAATAAATGACTAAAACCTAAAATTGACCCATTACAAACACTGCAGAAATTCTTTGGGAAGCGCGCGCGCGCGCATATTTCTATTGAAATCCGTAGGCATTTACTCAGATTACTTCAAACTGGTACATACCACATTTTGTGAAACAATCCTAAACTGAAACATAAAAACAAATTAAAACTACCTAGACGGAGGAAAAATAAAAAATACACAGAGAACAAAAACGCCTAAATTTGGTAAATTTGGTTGTGGATCAACACTAAAACCGTCCATCTTTGACTAATTCTGATTGTGTTCAGCATTAGGTGTCATGTTGCCATTGAAACCTGTATTTTGAAAAAAAAAAAAAAAAATCAGGATATAATTAGTGCGTCTGTATATTCAATTCCTCCAAAAAGCCATTTGTAATGATTTCAGTAAATCCCTGGCGAAGTGGCGATTCACAAATATGTACATATAACATGAGCGATAGAAATAGGAATAAAAAAGGCCTGATTGACAAATATGTACAAACCCAATAAACAGTCAAAATAGCAATAGTAAAAAAAAAAGGCCAGATTTAAGCCCAGCACAAAAACTTTACCTCTTACAAACTTCATTGTTTACTGGACCCATTTTGAATATCAATGCATCCCAAAGGAAAATATATCATGCCCATTGTATTTTATTGTATTTTTCCTTAATCTACCTACCACCTTTGTAATTAACAATGAGTTACCTACGGGGTTCCCATAAAAAAAAAGTTACGATATAACAGCCATACAGATTGAAGGAGATCTTTACTTTTATATTTATGTTGGCTTCTGTATATATATAATTAAATCCTTACGTATTACATATTGGGCATGTTCGGCAATATGATGAAATAGAGGAAAAGTGAAATAAAATAAGAAAAAAGAATTTGGAGTAGACTTTTATTTCACACTGTTTCGGTCATATTCAGTTGAAGATGAAATAATGGAAGAGTGGAATAGCACAAGAGTGCGATAATGAGTCAATTCAATTCCTCTATTTCTCCATTTTCATTGAATAAATAATTGACTCATAGAAGAATATAGACGAGGGACCTAATTATAAAAAATAGGAGTTTGGCTATAAAAGTTCAAACTCAATTCTACTTTTTATTTATTTCTATAATTTCACTCGATTCTTTTCTTATACGACTAAAATAAAACCTCTATTTCAGTATATTCCCCTTTTCCTCTCCAGCTGAACAAGCATTTATCATTTCCTCCATGGAAAGAAATGTTGCTTGATAATGGACCAAAATTAACTGAGATAGACCTGAAAAACATATATATATAGAGAGAGAGAGAGAGAGAGAGAGAGAGGTTAGCTAATATTAAAATGTTTGTTCCAGAGTCGTGTTGCAACCAATTAGTTTTCTGATTTTCAAAGTCTAAACAGTCAATCCAAACTGTTAGATGTGATATTTATATTAAAATTTGCTTGGGAGACCCAATTTTACATTTTTTAGAATTTTTTTACCATTTATTAAACTAGTTTTAAAATAACTGATTTCAATGATTTTAAAACTGTCTTAATAAATAGTAAACAAATTCTAAAAAATATAAAAAATTTGGTTTTTATATTTTCAAAGTCTAAATAGTCAATCCACACCATTCAACATTCAAATTTATATTAAAATGTGCTTGGAAATCAAATTTTATATTTTTTAGAATTTTTTTCACTATTTATTAAGACAGTTGTAAAATCGTTATTTTCAATGATCCAGAAAATTTTCAATGTTTATTAAAATCAGCAATTTTAAAATTGACTTAATAAATAGTAAAAAAATGTAAAAAAATGTAAATTTTGGTCTTCAAGCAACTTTTAATATAAAGATCACATCTAACGGTTAATTTGGATTGGCCATTTGGACTTTGAAAAGTGGAAAAACAATTGGTTGCACTACGACTCTGAAATAAACATTTTGATATTAGCCAACCCCCCTCTCTCTCTATATATATATTCTAATTTTAGGGAATCTATTAACCCATGCCAAGCCATTCTACAAGTTTTCAGATAACATTAAATGCCTGAAGGATCACCAGCATTTTCAGATCAATCGAACTACATTAAAATATTGTTATAACGTCTAGCACTTGTAATTAATGAAGGGGAAGGAAAAGAATATGTAGTGTACATATATATAGCTTGTCTGTATAAAACCCTAAGCAAGCTTGCGCTTGAAAAAGAGAGACAAACTTTTCTGATGCCGTTAATCTAATCTTCTGATGTCTCCATGCATTTCTTGATTGCTTGAAGCACTACTTGCCGCACCGTTTGTGCATCGACACTCTCTTGGCTCTGCACATAAAAATTAAACATACATGATACACAAGTTATCATGGTGTGTTGTGATGAGTTCAGTTGAAAATTTGTACTGCTTCGTACTCAATATATATCCACATTTTATATATACAATATATATGAATTGATCATTTAGATACTTATTCCTATATGAGTTTGGTCTTTGGTTAATATATTTGTAACTTGGAATAATGAATTAAGCAACTCAATGCCAATAAATGCACTGAAGCAGGTGTAAAATATGTTGCTCGAATAACGCAAAGTATCGGAAATTATATCCCTCATCTTAGAAGTTAGAGATGGAATTCCTACCTTTGCATTTGAAAGGTTTACGGTTAGTGAAAGTTTCAAAGAATTGATATGCATTTTTACTTGACAAAGAAATATTGATATTCAGTTTAATTATTTCTAAAAGAATATATATTCATCATATTGAATTTCAAAGAGATTAGTGATAGTGTCAATTGGCATCATATTGAATTTCTATAAGAATATATGTTTAGTATACTCTTCGTTGATAAAAAAGATTAGTATAGGTCGCACAAGAAGAACATGGCCAAAAACAAATTAACCACTGCAAGAAACTTCCAACAGCAATGACACTATGACAGTAGCTATCTGGTAATTATACTAAGTATTACTAACTGGGTACAGAATTAATTACAGTGGTAACAGTCAGGATATATAGTATAACAAATGAAAAGCCAATTCAAACCTGTGTGTAGTGTGCTAAAATTTAAGTTTTATAAGTACTGGGTCATAAATTAATTTTTAGTTCTAAAAGATATATAGATAATTTGCAAAAGAAGGTCACTAAGCATGCAGTGAGCAACAAAACAGATACATATAGAGAGAGAGAGAGAGAGAGAAGCACAATAATTTTCTTTTTCTTTTTTTTTAGCCAAAAACATTGCCATAGAAAAGTAAATAGTGTAGGAAATCTTATATCTATATTACCTCTCCTCCGACCGCTTCAAGGTGGAAGGAATCGGCGCACGATACATTGGCATCGAGAACTTCTAAACCTATGTCATCGAAAGCTTCAAATACCGACACGAGCAACCCTGGACAGCTTTGCTCCGAGATCACATTTATGAGAAAACCTTTCTCCTGGGATGTAACAGTTACCTGATCAAATAAAGATATATTCATATTAATTAATTGAATAAACAAACAAACGAGAGTATTAAACTCCATTTAATTTGCTAATTAAACAAAATTTTGATATTGTTGCATTTCATCCTTTATCAGAATTGGTGTTTATTGATTTATGATGATAGTAGTACAACTACATGTTATTTGAGATGAATGGTAAACACATGATTTCCTAAATGGCAGGTTCATTATGTTAAATTACATCAGAAATGAGAAAAATGTTTACAGTGTATATGTTGGTACGTACCTTGGGCAATTTGCTATCTTCTTCAACCTGCTGTCCACTTTCTTCAACTTTTTGTTTGAGCTCCTCTATGTATTTAGTTGCATCAACTATAATTGATGCCTTGTTTACCTATGAAATAGAAGCTAATTAATTAAATATGATGTTGTGAATTGTGAATGATAACAAGGCAAAGAACATGTATCATAATAGACACAACACAACTAGCATAAGATAAGATCAAATTTGTATAAGATATGCTTTTATTTAGCTAACATTTTATTTTACAAAAGTAAAAAACCATGCACTGGCAGTAATTAAGGACTGCATCCAATATTTTTTATTATTAACCTTCTTATGAAAAAATATATCAAGCTGATAATATACGGCTTCGATAAAAATTCCGTCGATTATGTCATTAATTTTTGTATCCAATAGACACTGTTGATCAAGTAACTGTCTAGTAATAAAAAAAAAATTACCCCTGGTTTATCTTCGGAAAAAAAAAAAATAGGGTTCCAAGACTGCGATCTAATAACGAGAAAAATAGAGAGAAATAAATAAAACAAGAGAGGTTCAAAGAAAAAGAAGAAACAAGAGAGAAAATATAATAAACATTAGTGATCAGTAGAATATTTTACTGCATGAGATTTTGTAACAGTGCGTAGAAGCTCAAGCTTCTCTTGCAATGCTGCCTTCTTCATCTCCTTTGATCCCATCTCTCTCTCTCTCTCTCTTATCCCCTTCTCTTGGCCTCACTCTCTCTCTCTCCTCTCTTTCTACACTTCCTACCTTTCATATATATGTGCAACTCATGATTAAGATTGCCACCAACAGAGAATCTAATGTCATCTAGGGCACATATGTTTTTTTGTGGCAGGAAAATAACAATTATTTAATTTAAATAGTATTAAACAAGTTCAAGAGTAAAAGAAAGAATTAAAACTACTTGTGCAAAGAGATATCAAATGCAACACTAATATTTTATTGGTGGATATATTAAAGTTGTTTCCATTCCTTTCTCTCCTTTTTTTTTCTGATGAACATGGTATATTTATGTGGTACTTTTTCTGGATTGTCTCATTAGTAAATTAATTAGTATCAACAAGGTTCAAAACCAATTAACATGTCCTTTTCTTTCTCATCGTAAATACAATCCATGGTAGCAACCTAAGTAGCTAGCATTATATTATGAGTGGGGTTAAAATGCACCATTGGTTTTGTGCCCCAACCATACCCCATGTCTTTATCTTTATTCTCGAAGTTCAAACAGTCGATCAGAACCGTTCAACATGATCTCCATATTAAAATGTGCTTAGAGACTAAATTTTATATTTTTTGAATTTTTTTTACTATTTATTTAGATAGTTACAAAATCACTACTTGTGAACCATCTAAAAACAGTGATTTTGTAACTATCTAAAAAAACAGTAAAAAAATTCCAAAAAATATAAAATTTGGTCTATAAACACATTTTAATATGGATATCATGTTGAGTGGTTCGGATGGACTGTTTGAACTTCGAGAACAAAGATAAAGACATGGGGTATGATTGGGGCACAAAACCAGTAGTGCATTTTAACTCCACTTATATTATATATATTACCATGATATATTTTAATCAAAATATCACCATGATATATATCTTTTTATGAACTCGAAAATCTTTCCATCAGTTTGATATCAAAAGATATTACAATATCGGTTAAAAGAGTGCATTAATTAATTGTTACTAGCTAGCTACTTACAAGCTATACTAGATAGTGCATAAAATTATGACTATATATAAAAAATAACAGGAGCAGTTCCAACCATGTAACTATACAGATGAAGTTATAGCTTGAAAATGGGTTATCTTCACAATCTTAATTAATATATTTTTCCAAATCAATAAAATAAAGTTGAAAATGTATAATGAGTTTATACGTGTTCTCTTAATTAAATATAAAAAATAGCGTACCAATTAAAGTTTCTGGAATTTGATTACTATTCTGGCAATAATTTCTAGGCGCAATTGGCAGTCTATAAACATAGACAATGGTCACATTTTGGTTTTTACTATTTTGACAGTAAATTAAAAATTAACAATAAAGAAGTAAAAACAAGGAGGATTAATTAATTAATTAATTATCAAATGGCCAGGGATCCCACCACTATCAACATTTGGATTTAGGCAAGGAAAACGCCATGTATTTATGTATTTACCTTTTATTATCTGGCTGAAATTATGCATTTTTTGTTGTTTGTTTGATGGAAAAGAATACATAAATAATCAAAAGACCAAATAATTAAAAAGAAAAAATATATATACATGAGGTGACGGAGAGATGAATGCAAGAGCCCGTGAGAGCATTTTGTTTCCATGCACAACTCAACCATCTCTCCTTTCCTCCCACGCGCTTTGTGTTGCCCACCTCATGCTTTCCCTCCTCTCCAATGTCTATCTAACTGGAGGCATCCGTTGCAATAATCTTGCTTTTTGTTATATACATACATACAATCAGCGCAGAGCTAAAAATTTGAGATTGAAAGGCTAGATAATATAGTGCATGTAGTGTAGTTTTATTTTATAATGAAGTACTGATGTATGTAAAATTAATAAATTTATATTAATATTGTATATTAATCACTCAAATATATATTATGTATCAACTTTGACTAACATGAACTTATGATAGCTAAAATTTATAGACAAATAATTTTCTTAAATCCGGTCTAACTTTCTAAACAGATGTATATTAGTTAAGTTGAGGCATTAACTTGCACCTTATATATACAAGAATGGGGATACTATCTGCGATGGATTCTGTTGGTATACCGTCGCTGATACTTTCATCGCTAATAGAATAAGCATCTTTATGTCGGTATACGCTCGCGGATTGTCACTATAACAAAATTAGAATATATATATATAGAGAGAGAGGTTGGCTAAGCTCAAAACGTTTGTTCCTAGCCTCAGGAACAAACGATTCGGTTCTCCAGTTTTCAAAGTCCAAATGGTCGATCCAAATATACAGGTGTTTAATCTATAATAAAATGTGCTTGGAGACCAAATTTTACATTTTTTGGAATTTTTTTACTATTTATTAAGATGGGTTGAAAATCGTTATTTTTCAATGGTGCAAAATTTTGATAAAAACAACGATTTTCAAACCATCTTAATAAATAGTAAACAAATTTAAAAAAATGTAAAATTTGGTCTCCAAGCATATTTTAATATATATTAAACATATGTCGGTTTGGATCGACCGTTTGGACTTTGAAAACTGGAGAATCGAATCGTTTGTTCCTGAGGCTGGGAACAAACGTTTTGAGCTTAGCCAACCTCTATATATACATATATATATATATATATATATATATATATATATATATATAGAGTAGAACTAGGGTGCTCCTAAGTTCACCAAGCCTCTTGTGAACTTGACTCTAAAGTATATCGAATCGACTTTAAACGATGAATCCAAACTATTGAAATCCTTCTACCTAATGATTAATGCGTCTACATGTAAAAATTTTAAAGTTTCGAATTAATTTGATATAGAGTCAAATGATCAAAGGAGTCCAAAAAATGAATGTATTAAATTTATTTATAAACCTTAAATTTTTGACCACTTGACTCTATATTAATTTAATTTGAAACTTTAAAATTTTCACATGTAGACGCATCGCTCATTAGGTAGAAGGGTTTCAACGGTTTGGATTCATCGTTTAAAGTCGATTCGATATATTTTAGAGTCAAGTTCACAAGAGGCTTGGTGAACTTAGGAGCACCCTAGTTCTACTCTATATATATATATTGTATATCAATTGTTCAAATGATAGCAAATAGTAGTTAATATCCAACCTATAATTGAGAGATTAATTTTGATTATCTTCACAATATTAATTAAGTTCTACAAAATTTATTAGTCTATTTGATTTGATTATACTCTAATCTCTTTCAAATTTTCTTAATTATTTTTATTTAAACAAGAAAATTGGAATTAAGTGTTATACAAGGGATACTATAGTTTTGTAAAATACTAATAATGTTTTGTGATTATAGTTTTAAGGTATGAGATTTTTTCAGATAAAAATTAAAAATAACATATATATATATATAGAGAGAGAGAGAGAGATAGGCTATTATGCTTTGCAAAGCAAACACCTCAATCTGCTTCGTATTATGGTCCGTTGGATCCCCTTCAAGATGCGTGCTTAGGAGATCAGATCCCCTTTTCATTTTTTCGGTGATTTTGAAATATAGCCTTTGTACTGGACATCTCCAATTGGGAGAAATAAGAAAATCGGCCAAGTCTCTCTCTCTCGCTTCTCTCTCTCTGTCGCAGGCGAAAACGGAGGAAGGAAAGCTCGCCTTCTCCAGCGCCTCGCCGATCTAGGGTTGTATCTGGCGACAGCGCCTCGCCTTCTCCAGCGACGATCTAGGGTTTGCACCTCGCCTTCTCCAGTGCCGATCTAGGGTTTGCCTCTTTCTAACATTCGGTAAGTTCTCTCTTTTTCCTTCTCTGTACTTTCTCTATGTTGAGAAAATCTTTTTTCCCCTCTTTTTGATTACCTCTGTGCTTGCTATATTCAAAACCCTAGATTTTGGGTGGTGCCTTTTTTGCGATTTTCTGATCCAGGCCGGCTATGCTTCTAATATTACAAGTCCAAACAAATGGTTATACAGAGTGGTACTATTAAAATTTGCTTGGACACCAAATTTTTCATATTTTGGAAGCTAACTGGCATGGCATTCAGGATACCGGTTTTAGGTTTTGACCCAATAATTCTTGTTTTCCTATTTTGGTAAGATTTTACGAAGAATTTAATTTACTAATTGGCCCTGTCTTTAATTATCTGTAACTGTGTTTTCTTGGTTTATTAGAAACTTCATGCACCAACTTGCTAAAGTTTAAAGAATTAGCTTCATCCACAAAATAGTAGATGGTGCTGGTGATGTACCAGAACCAGTAAGAATACTCATCAGAACTGTACCAGCACCAGCACCAATACCATAATTAATTCAGGTGGTACTGATACTGATGGTTGTTAAATTTCATTCGGCTAATTAACATACATTACTTTACATCATTAGTATTTAACTATGGTATTACTCTAATCATTGCAAATGAGTACTAATCAGATGGTTTTATTGTCCAGAGATTGTATCTTCTCCTGCTTCAAATAGGATGGCAATGGCTTCTTCGAAGAGGAGTTGGAAGTTCACGTTGATCTAGGATGGTATGCACTAGAAGGGTTGATTAAAATGAGGACTCATTTTAGTTAATGTTTAATTTTGTACAAGTATGATGTAATTTAATAGTGTTTGGAATTTGATGCTCAGTAGCGATGTAAGAAATAATTTGTTGTTTTAACTTATAATTTATGTAAATATGACTATTTTGCCCTCACCTCTTTAAAGTTTTTCACATAGCATTATATGGCCTGCAGAATAATATTAAACCATAATTAAATTTTGTCGAAGCTTGATGCAAATGCTTCCTATGAGGTAAGCAATGAATTACTCTAGGAATTACATTCCAAAAATTTGGGTAAATATTCAGATTCATACAATTCTCAAGAATAACACTAGCAAATTGATTCCAGAAATTTGGGTAACTATTCAGATCATACAATTCTCACGAACAACACTAGCAAATCAACAAGTTATTTTGCAGAAATGGTCCCCTTATGCGTCCCTGATCATAACCATTTTCATGGATCAGTTACACACTTCAAAAACTTGGAAATAAAACAGTACAGAACCAATCATCTATCTTTACTCTTTATGTTACCAGAAACTTGAACAACAACAACACAAAAGATATTGGATCCAAAGACTAATAAATTCAAGAACACCATCCTCTCATATTATAATATGTAGTTCTACTCAATTACAACACAGATAACAACAGATAACACAGATAACCACTGGTCAGGTGACTTCTGCCAAACAACAAAGCATTTTGTTTCACTGGTTCTCTTCATGGGCCCCTCTGACTCGCCGGGCCCACACACAAGCCTCATGCTACCGCTTGCATACATGCTTTTCATGCTGTTTTGGAGCTTGAGGCATCCTGTTGAGGTCATGTACTGTTGGATTATGTAACTGGCTGATGATGCCTCCTACAATATTTTCATATGGTTAATTTGCATATGCATCTCTTAAAAATTAGCTTTAGTAAGAACTAAGAACTACTTATTATTAAAAATTTCACCGAGTTTAAAATAAAGAATATAATGATGTTTGTAGTGTTGCAAATTTGAATAATCACATGAAAATAAAAACAGGTGTGGAATTTTTACCATGACTTCCATTTCATAATTTACTTTCAGAAAAGAAAGACATTAGGTAACTCTTAAGAACAATATACAGCAAACTAACCAGTTCCAGTCAGGTTTCTACTATTACATTGCAATGGTTTATTTACTCGACAACCACCGACCCATACCAGTTTGGTACCAGACAGATCATTTTCTTCCCATTTCACTTAATCTTCTTTTTAACTTTTTGGTGATTAGTTCTTTTCTTGAAGCTCAATTACATATTACATTGTTTATGAAATCAAAGCATTTCAGATGCTTCCAAAATTTATGCAACTGCAATTGATTTCTGATTCATATTAGTTCAAATTTGAGATGATCTAACTAATTGACAACTAATAATTACAAAATTCAAGCATTTTTTCACTGAATTTCTGTTAGTATTTACACAATTATGCAATTTCATCTATATTCTTGTTCCTTTGTGATTTTTAATTCCAAATGAAATGAATTGCTCAGAATCCATGTTCTCTCAATGCGAACAATAAAAAGAATAAAAGAAACCAAAATCGCAGAAAAACCACATTACCAGAGGAGAAGAGTGTTGTTATCTTAGAGCTTTCAATCGCCGTCGCTGGAGACCTCAACAATCGCCGAAACCCTAGATCACCGAGTCGTCGCTGGAGAAGGTGAGTTGCACCTAGAGGAGTAGAGCACCGAGAGGATAAGAGGGGATCTGGTCTTGAAGAGCGACGGCTAGGGGATTGCAGCGCCGTTTCCAGCGACAGAGAGAGAGAAGCGAGAGAGAGAGACTTGGCCGATTTTCTTATTTCTCCCAATTGGAGATGTCCAGTACAGAGGCTATATTTCAAAATCACCGAAAAAATAAAAAGGGGATCTGATCTCCTAAGCACGCATCTTGAAGGGGATCCAACGGACCATAATACGAAGCAGATTGAGGTGTTTGCTTTGCAAAGCATAATAGCCTATCTCTCTCTATATATATATATGTATGTATGTATGTATATATATAATATTAGCAATTGTTTCAATTGTAGTTCAATTCTTAAAACCTTATCGATGAATAATATGTCTGCTAATACCTTTTTGTTTAAGGAAAAAGAATATTAATGGTAACTAACCATTGGCATGCAACAGTTTTGTAGGACTGGAGAGGATTAGGATAAATTATCCCATGCACGCTCCATGCCAAAAATACGCCAAGAATACAAACAATACCAGTATTTTTGACGCTATCGATGCATCCTTTACTTCACGAGCTAGCTTGCAATTTGCGAATCTGATATTATTCTTCCCCATTTTATTATATAAAAAAATGAATAGTACGCAATATGATATAATTTCATATCCCATTGTTTTTCCCTTTCCTCTCGCTGAACCATACATTAGACTGACCAATTTTGATCTCATCTAAATATATTTATTAGATAAATTCGATACCCAAATCTAACTCAAATTTATAATAAGTTAAACAGTTAAAAAGAGTGAGATTACGTATTTGAATTCATATCTCTATTTATAAAGTTCAATCAGTCGATTCAAACGGATAAAATAAATTTGATTCTAAAGCGACTCGAAGCTACATTAATGCTACATGTGATACCCAATTCATCAGAATCTGATCAAGTTGATCCGAGCCGAAAAGCTAACTATATATAAGATATGGACTTTATACCGTATATGTATTTACCATAACTAATTACTTTTACATGCATATGTTATTATATATATATATATATATATAGTTAGTTAGTTCCAATGGTTCTAGATTATTCTTGTATTTTGTCTTTATTCATAAAACATGACTCGAGGTTATGCTGAATCAAATACAAATATATAACCTAAAAACTTATAATTGAAACCCACAATACGTCTATATCAAAACATATAGTTCCATATAATTACATCGGAAATCTTTTTTGGATTTTTCGAAAACTCGACAACACCTAAACTTCGTAGTCGAAATATATATTCGATTATTAAAAAAATACTTATGTATTTCATCTCTTTATTTTTTGGTATTTCAAGAAATTTCATTTAGATAATTAGTATGATGTAATCACAGGCGGAGCTGCATACACACAAGCCGGGGTACGCAGCTGCCTACGTACATACCTTTGGATTTTAAAAAGCAGTAACAAATTTGTATATAGTTGGTTCGAATATGAGGTTTGTCTAACTCTGAATATGAGTTTTTCCTACCCCAGATTGAGTCTCAGTTTTTGATGGAATCGTATAAATCGCTGCAAATTTGATAGAGTTTTTCATCAATCTGTTTCGGTGTATAATGACAAAAAGAGGATAATTATGAAGAGTTGAATAGAGGGATCATAAGAAATCTTTTACATTTTTTTTCCCAAAGAAATTGGCTAAATTCTTTTAAAAATGAATAAGCTTAACTTTAATGTAATGTATTAAATTATTGTTTAAGATTTAATTTTAAAAATGGACTGAATTTTTAAAGGAAGATTTAACTGAACTTTTATGGATATGCTTCAAAGTAAAATTTAATACTTCAATGTTTTAGATAAATATAGAAAATATTGTGGTCTTTGTATTTTAGAAAAAGTAAACATTTAATCTTAGTTGTGTCAGATGAAATCGTTTCTTACAAAAAAAAAAAAAAAAGATACAAAATCTTAAAAATTAAATGTACTAGAAGGATCACAATATTTTACGTATTTATCTAGAAGTAACTTTTGGACCGGAATCAATAACTCAGATTCAAAGTATTTTTATTTTTTTCCAATAACAGACAAAGAAATATTTATATTTTTTACCACAGCAAAAATCTGACCGGAAAAATATTGATCCAGATTATTTGTTGCAGTCTTTCTAATAAATCAAATTATATAGTTAGCTATCTATTTCCAAAAAAAAAATATAAAAGATATTTCTAATATTTTAATATAAAAATAAATAAATCATAATATTTTCTCAAAAAATATTTTGAAACGGCTAAATAATGGTTGGTTGAGAAAAAAATGAGAACCGGCCATTTTATGGCCGGTCTGAGTATTTTTATAAATGTTCAACAAATGTGGTTAGGGTATTAATAAAAATGTCGGCTCGATCGACGGAAGTATCCAGTCGACAAATGATGAAATTAATTCTGGCAGTGCATGTATCAATGCCCTGTTATATATCAAATAGAATAATTAACGTTCCATCATTTATTTGAGAACTAATGCCACGTGTCACATCACTAGATCTAGACTAGTCTCGTAGGAGCTGGAGGGAGTTTTACATAATATCATTCTCTTTCAATAAATATCAATATTCTTCTCTCAAAATACTTAACAAAATATCTTTGTAAGTCCCACTTTATACCCTCTTCTCCTTCTGACTCCTCACTCTTTTCTCTATTTACTCTCCTATATTCTTTATATAACAAAGTAAAAAAAATACAAATGTGTATGATCTCATGATTCATGTTAATTAAAAATATGATATAAACAAAATAAAATGTGGTCTCATCCCACTCATCCATGATCCTACATGTAAACAAAAAAATAATTAAATATGAAGGACGACATATAAAACTGATTAACTCATAGCTCATATAATTCACGACCGCAAAAACAAAAAAATAAAAATGCATCATGTGCAAATAATTAATCACAATTAGCCAGTAAAGAACTCACCAACAGGCAGTCTCAATTAAAGTGATTTCATTGATTTTTTTTAATCTGTCCAAGAATAATCCATAGAGGAGCAAACAATAAAAATTAAAAAAAAAAATGAACCAATATCGGATAAAATTCGTGAAAAATTGGATGAGTTGCTAGACCATTTCAAATGTTTTCTAGAAAATGACATTGATTTAGATGATTATAATTTAAATGCTATGAATATTCTGAAGAGGAAGAGTGCTATGATTATAATTTAAATGCCTCTTTGTATTGTAGATATTTTGAAAGCTAGCTTGATATGAACATAGAATTATGGAAGTATTGATTTATAATTTGATGTGATAAAATTCTTATAATTGTGAAAATTAGAAATATGAAATTTATACCGAATAAACTAGATAGAATTCATATGTGAAGAAAATAATTAATTAAAAAGATTTTATAAGCTAATATTATGATATCTGATTTTAGAAAATATTATGATAGAATTCATATGTTGGATAGATTCTATATATAAGCTAATATTATGATATCTGATTTTAGCAAATAAATTTTTACATTAATTTTTGTATTTAAAATCAGTTTTACACATAAAGATAAAAAGTGATTCAAAATATGAATGAGATCATATTTGTATTTTTTTTTTTACTTTAATAAAGAATAAAGGGGAGTAAATAGGGAGGGAGGGGAATAGGGAAAAAATGTGGGGTCCATACAAGTATTTTGTTAAAAAAAAAATTGAAAAGAGGATATTTTGTTCTATGTTTTGAAAAAGAATAGCACTATGTAAAATTTCCAGCCTAGGTGGTTCATATCATATAAGGCAACTCAATTTTTTAAGTGAAATCGGTCCCTTCATTATATATATTAGTATGAATTAAAAAACAACAATATAGGATTGGAATCAATTGTACACATATTTTTTATAAAGAATTATATAAGAATGTTGGAGTATATTTATATACAATTCTTTATTAAAAAATTATGTATGAATGTACTAGGAATTTTAGAAAAAAAAAACAAATGTTTGTAATCATACACAGTTTTTTATTGTATTATTCATGGATGATGAAAAAAACACAAAATGTTCCATGTCATCGACCCATGTGTTTCTTTTACAATGCACCTATATCTATCTTTTCAGGCATTTCTTTCATTTGCAAAGCATGTACATATATTTTTCTAAGGCATATCTTCTAAACAGACGAGACTATAATGAGTGGTAAGACAAGAGAGATGATATCTTCATCGAGAAGGCAATCGAAAATGAAGAAACTTCAAATGAGCGTAACTCTTTTCTTGAATGTCTAATTTCAGCATTCTACCCCAATTCGGAAAGCTTGTGAAGAGATCTACAATTGTTATCCCTACATGTTTAACTGCATTATTCAAGGACAAAAAACAAAGGAAAACGTCTCAAAACTTGAGTTGAAGTTTTCGATTAAGCTTTTTTACTTTCTAATTATCGATTTTGTACTCTTTTACCATATTTTTTTTCTTAGGGATTTCTCATGTAAATATATGAAGTCTCAGAACTAGGATTTTTTTTTGTTTTATTTTAATTTTCTTTCTTAGTTAGAATGTTGTTTGTGTAACAATTTGTGTAATGTAATTGTAAATATTCTTTATATTGGTAAACGTAGTGTTTTTGGTATTTGTTATGTTTAAATACATAGTTTTTTAAATCTAGTTTAGTGTTTTGGGTATTATGGTAAATGTAGTGTACAATCTGAATTCAGGTCTAGAGTTTGATTTTTTTTAATATGAATTACACACAATTTTTGTTATAAAAAAATGTGTATGATTTGTATTTTCATACACGATTTTAACTTAAAAAAACCGTGTATGAATGTTTTTGTGAAAAAATTGGTGTTCTTTTTTTTTTTTAAATATGTACATGGTTCTACAACCTTGTACAATTTACTGACACTTTTATACATAACGTCCGCAGACACAGTTGCAAAGCCGTGTACAATCTCATTTTTAACTATGTTATCAAGCTTTCTAAATTAGTGGGATATTAAAAACAGAAATATCGATCCATAGTACAGTCCAATCCACCCTGTGCATATATAGTACCATAGTATCACTCAAAAATAAATATCAAAGTTACTTTTTTTTTCTTACTTTGGTACTACGGACATGACAAACAACTAGGGGTGTAAACGGAGCGAATTCGGAGCGGATAATGCTGATACTAAATTCATATCCACCGGTCAATGAGTGGATACGAATACGAATATGGATAGTAAACAGATGTCAAAATTCAAAACTATTTTTTTCTTAAACAGATACACAATGAATAATTATCGGATAATTTATCATATGAAATTAACAATACAAATATTGTTTAATTTAATGTGTCCGGCCGGTCCGTTTTAAATTAATTTAAAAGAAAATTGTAAGTAATATGTTAAAGAAGATCTATAGCTCCGGATCATGTTAAGAAAGATTCATTCATTAATATAGGAGCTAGCGGGAGCGGAGAGCGAGAAGTTTAGTTCGTGTCCATATTCAGATACATTTGGATATCCGATCTGTTTTGCTTTTAGGCCGAATCCGTATCTGTTTGTTTTAAGTATATTAACACCTTGTTTGGATGGAGAGTAGAGGCATGAAGGAGAGGTGAAAAATAGAAAAGAATGAAATAAAAAGAAAAGTTAACATAATTAAACTATAATTAAATTTTTCGTGTTTAGATGATTAATGAGAGAAAATAAATTTAACTTTTCTTTCCGTTTTATTTTTTGTTTAGTTGATTAAAATTTAGAAGGTTAATTAGAAATTCAATATCTGTTATAAGTTTAGAATAAAAAACTTGTATGTTAAATTATATAGGTAAGATATAGTATCGGTCATTTGAGTTATTTTTTCTAAAAATATTTGTAACAAAAAAAATTTCCATCTGTCACATTCTAAATCGAGAAGAAAACTTATTCTATTGATTACAATGATACAAGGTTAAACCTTTCACCAGTACTCTTTACTTTCAATATAATTTTATCAATCAAACACGATTCAACATAAAGTTTTATTTTCTTTCCATTCCCTCCTTTTCTCTACTCTCCATCCAAATAAAGTGTAAGAAAAATATCTGAATCCGAATCCAATAATATTAACAGATTCGGATCGGATCTCAAGCAAATACGGATTGGATTCGGAGCGGATAATTCGCATCCGTTTACGTCCCTACAAACAACAGAGAAAGAACGTGATGCTTATATACCAATATGGATAAGTTAGAGAGAGATAGATATAGATAAATAATCAATGGTATACAATCATCAAAGGAACAGGCAACGACATGATGAGAAAAGAAATATGATTGCGCATATTCATAGCATGAAATATAATGGACCCCATTATTGATACACGTGCCTTAGAGAATATTAATTTTATTTATAAAGAAATTGTAAATGTTGATGCTATGGTAATTGTAATTTTAATTACAGCAATATGGAGTAATTGTTAATATAGCAATGTTGCTAAATTAACAATTTGTTCAAAAGTACACCATTATATTTTAACAATTTTGCTAAATTAACAATTTATATTATTTTTAAAGAAACTAGTAATTTTAGGGATGTTGTGTTATATAGTACTGGTAAAATTAATTGTTAGTCCTAAAAATTAACTTCATTGTCACATCACCGAAATTGAAATTGCAGGAGTAAAAATACTCTTAAACAATGTATTGTCATCAAATTGTTTATCAGTTTAATTATATGTTTTATTTCATTATCACTTGTAAACAGTTACTAAATAAATTAAAATAATAAACAATGCTAAAAATACTAATCACATGACCAGACTAGTTCGCATTGCATGTTGTATAATGTCATTTCCAATCGAAACTAGACATGTCACTCGAATTATCAGCGACATGCAAGACACATCATGTGACAAACACATATAATGTGATATAATATAGCATACCTGTAACATGTCGTGATGGAACAAACAACAACATTAATTACTAATTTTCTTCACTAGCTATGAACTGGCACACCTTCATATAATGACAATCAGTTCATC
This sequence comes from Carex arenaria, assembly GCA_964058825.1. Classification (NCBI taxonomy): domain Eukaryota; kingdom Viridiplantae; phylum Streptophyta; class Magnoliopsida; order Poales; family Cyperaceae; genus Carex; species Carex arenaria. Next base: position 79,504 of record CAXKVW010000100.1, on the reverse strand, counting down.
TAAGTACAGTACTACTATTAATTAATTGTTTGTATTAACAATCACTAGGTAACTTTTTTTTTTCATATTTTTGTGGGGACCAAATTGGAATGATGCATAAATTAATTAATTAATTAATTAGTTTCTGATCTCTTGTCTATCCGAAATAATGAAAAACGACGAACTTAGAACCTATATATAATAATTAATCTAAGTTTAACTAAATTTAGATTTATTGGAAAACAGCTGGCTCATTAAGTGACAAACTTATAATCAACCGATAATTATTACAATATTATTATAGTGAAATTATTAAACAAGGGTCCAAAACCAAACAGGAGAGATGCCACACATCGACACGTGGCGTCATGCTGTTGCTTATTTTGGTTCTTTATTTATCCCCCGATTTCAGCCAATCCTATAATATTCAATCTTTGTGCATACGCGGCTGCTGAGATCTGTATTTTATTCTATGAAAAATGCAATAATTCATAAAAGAAACGTACGTAAGTCTTCATATATTTTTTTAGTACATCACATTACATATATGTTCTCATTCCCCGGATTGTTGTTTTCTTTTTATTTTGATCAAATTAATGGATCGTGTATTAATTTTTTTAAAGAAAATATATTGATGTGTCTGATGTACTATTAAAATAACACTTATCTCAACGTTGAAGAGGGAATAATAATACTAGCTAGCTAGAACAGTATTTAAATTGGAAAATTTAATGCATGTATCATTAATTGCATGTATGTATATATAGAAGGCTATCATAAAAAAATATATATTATATATATAGAAGGCAAGTTCTCGTGACGAGGTACTGTAAAACAAAGTTGGTGACAACTAGAGACCGCTGTTTGCATGCATGATGGTGCACTGGTGTGTACTGTGTACTGTGTAGTATGGAGAGCATGTTTATGTTCTTTCTAGCTATGCTAGAGACCTGTTATGTTGTATATTATAAATCATAATTCAACTTTTCTTTTCTTTTATGTGACCATCATTTTATACATCAGTTTGTATATAGTTTGTGGTTTTATTTTTTTAGGAGAGACTAGGGTCAAAGTTTTATAGTTAGATATTGATGTCCATAAGAAAAAAATTATTTGGATTCGAATATATGATCTCTTATTATAAACGCGTTTATGTATTGTGTGTGTGTACACACATTATATAAATTGGGGTAAGCTTTATTTTATTTTATAATTTTTCAGTAACTTGATCTATTATAATATTTATTGTCTCATTCGACAAAAAATGAAAAGAAATCTTGAGAAGTTTGTTTTAGAAACAAATCAAGGGGCATTCAATTCAAACTCAGCTTGTTCTGACATGAGCTGAATTCAAACTTTACCAAGCTCGTCTTGTTTACACCTCTACCATATATACTACTCCCTTTACCACATAAAAAGCAACATCTAGTATGAGCATAGAAAACCATTTTTTTATTTAGAATGACTCCAGGGATTTCTATAATGCATTTGGATGCATATAACCCTAATTCCATGTCTTTAAGCCAGGGGGACAAACAAGTAAGCTTCTCTCCTGTTCACATGTGCCCCCAAAATCATTGCCACGCAAGCATCCAATATATTTGCATGCACTAATGCTGCCTTTTTGTGTCAAACTCATTTGCTGAGTTGTCCCATGGCATGCTGCCATAATCCCCCCCCCCCCCCCCCCCCCCCCCAACGTCTTGTTTTATTTTGTGCGATTTTTATTTTCACCAAATTTATGTTTGGGAGTTAAAAAAAATCCTCTCGTAAATATGATAATAAGAAAAAAGTATCTTTCATTTAACCAGTTTAATTAAAACACGACATACAAATTATATCTCGACTTTAAATAATAAAAAATAAATGGTTTGAATATCAAATGAGGTTATTTTAAAAAAAAATCAGAAAAAAAAATAATATATAGTAAGAAATACTGAAAATAGTAAAATTATTATTTATTTATTTATTTTTGACAAAAAGGCTGAACGCCCATTTCATTTCGAAACATAAAGATCAAACCTTGAGCAGCTCGGATCGACCTTCGAACATGAAAAGATCAAATTTGGATAGTTAGAATATATTTCTTATAATAGCCATTAGCATATTGGATGACATGCTAACGTTAATTAGTACACTATCAAAACACTTAAAATTAAATCAAAATGAAAACTTTTTTGAGTTTTTCAAATTTAAACTTCAACAACTACTATTACATAGCAAGTTAAGACAATATATATTATCATTTCTAAAGAACCAGCTTTAGTTTCATGATAATTAAGAACCAGCTTTAGTATGGTGATAAAAAACAATGTCATATATATGCATGTGTGTGAGACGTCACAAGTTCGAAATTCAGATAGAAATCTTTTATAAATATTAGAATTTAATTAAAAGACTAAATCTCCATTTTTTTTCTTAAAAAAAAATTCCATAAATGAATAAAGATAAACATATCTTCTTGTACATATATGAAGGCTCTTGCGTTAGCAATAGAAGAACCCATCTAAATCATTGTCTGTTAATTCAGTAGGGAACCAGAGAATATAATTGCGTGGAAGTCCAGCTCAGCTTACTTTAGCATCTAGTACTGGATTTATCTCAAAACTTAATGACAGGTGTAATGTATGAGGTTTTGGTGGGGTTGAAGCCTCTGTTTTTTTAATTACAAGGGAATTATGGTACAAATTTGTACCAAATCAGAGTACTTGATAGAATGCACATGATTACAAATACGGTATCCATCTAAAGTAACATTATTCATACTTAATTGTTACCTGTTAAAATTAACATAAAACAGACAAATAATCAATAATTATTGATAAATCAATGACTTGTATAATCTAATCGAAATATAGCAAATAAATACTATATTACTTTAAACACATCATATCATAAAATAAATTAATCAATCATTATTATAAGTGTCGGGAACTTATATAAAAGGTATGATTTAGCACCGCAGGCAAAACCGCAAAAGGTAAGGCAAAAGGAAAGATAAAATGAAGATTTAGCACCTACCTAGGTGAATCTGGGCCTTATATGCGCAGAGCTCACTAATCAACGGGCCATAAATATGGGCCTATATAAACTCTTTTTAAAGGCTCAATGGCTCATATTGTAAATTCTGTGGTAAAAATTGGGCCGAAAGGAAATAGCAGAACAGTTCTAAAAAAAGTAATTTAATCATTTTAATGCCATACGAGTGAAAAAGGTGTACAATGTAATTTTGTATATTTTGTATGAATTCGAATTTTATTAAATAACAATAATCAAGCTAACGTAGAATATCATATGCTTTGAATAATATTTACTATCAACCATCCGTAAATCTGTAATTTTCTTTAACCGATACGAGTTGTATGATTATGATACTAGCATAATCAATCATATGGGAAACCCATTCACTCTCATGGGTACAAACTGGGGATCCAAAGCAGCTGCTTGAAAGTCATAGCGATAATCAAATTAAGATGCTTCAGTGAAACAACAATCACAGTTCACTGAGGATAATACATTATGGAAACGACTACATGTTTCATTCATCAATAGTTTGCTATCTATAAATCCAACATTCAAGCAAGTTGGTAGTGAAAGGGAACCACGGGAAAGGTTTGTTTAAGCAACGAGTCAAGGTTTTACTGATAACTATTCAAGAGAGTTATTTGGCTAGTTGAGAACATGACCAGCATACAGTGAAATTTAGAATTTACAAACAGAAATGTAAAGCAAACGAGCTAAAGAAAATGAGTACTCATAATTTGCACATTGGCACTATACTTGAAAGAATTTACAAGCAGCAGTAACTGATTACCCAATTATAGAAATGAACCAGATATATACAATTGTTTTTCTTGAGCAACACAGATTTAGTTCTCACAACACCCCCCCCCCCCCCCCCCCCCCCCCCCCAACCCAAAAAAAAAAAACATTCCTGAAGGAAGAATCAATCACGAATTCTATACATTATTTTGAAATTACTGTGGGTAAAGAAGTATAGTAGAGTCAATGCGGTATCTAATTTCCAGAATCCCACCACCAACAAAAAACACCCAGCACTTAAGCTCAGGCATATATATTTTCATTCCCTATACTTGTCAAATGGCCCAATATGCACATTTACCATTATTTTGTAGAGAAATAACTAAGAAGCAGAATTATTTGAGGCTTTATTTTTTGTTTGGGGGCTATCCCAAGGACTTGATGTCTCTCAAGAAATTGTCAATTGTATATTATTAAATGTTATTTTAGTTCCCTCTTAATTCCTTGATCAAAGCTACTCTTCCGGTTGACCAGACGGTGAAGCTGGTCATATCCTGCAAGAACACCGGCACCTGCCATGCCAGATAGGATATTTGCAGTTACGCCCCTATAAAGTGACGAAATACCCTCAGTGGCGATTATGTGCCTCAAGGCATGAAGGGCACTTTGGTACTTTGACGGCTGACCTGAGGTGAGCATCATTCTTCTTCGAAGAGTGTCGAATGGGTAGGCGCAAATACCAGAGAAGGTCGTCACACTCCATCCAAGTGCAAAACTCGCCAAGAAATTTCCCTATTAACAAAATATTAGATAAATAGTTACATAATAGGAAATAATTGTAATATAATATAAATTAAAAAATGAAAGGGATGATAATTCTTTGATTGCTATTATTATAGATAAAATCTGTATGCCTACTAAGCGAGAAAGAACTGAAAGTAGTTACAAAACAAATCCCAAGTAGACAAGTAGTATGGAAGCCTTTAATCTGTATGCAGTGTTGCCATCTGTATGCAGTGTTGCCATCTAAGATAAAATCTGTATGCAGTGTTGCCATCTAAGATTTTTCATTAAAATGCCAATCAGGCACCAAGGCTCAGAATAATAGCATTTAAATGTCAATAACAGATCAGTATCTAAAAAGAAACCCACTGATAGTCTTCATAGGTAGGTTAGGTTCAGCAACGATAATTTTAAGCTATTCACTCTAGCAGATCACATAAATTTAAGTAGTGCCCATCAGATACTGAACCAATACTGGTATTCTTCTTTTTTTATCAGTGTAAATATGAAAAAAAAAAAACAGTAAATAAAACTATATGCTCAATTGTGCTGATAAAATTGGACTTCTACAACTATTAATGGATGTATGTCAAAGAACTCAAGAGAAACCAGTAAAAGCTTATTGCAACTCAGGACACATACAAATCTGACTGGTATAAAGAATGAATGTAGAATTTTTAAGAAATACCCAAACAACAAAAATTAAGTCAAAATTAGAAATTTACCTCTAAAGGTCCAACTAGCAAAACAGGCTTCAAGGTATCATAAATACCAAAGTAAAATCCTCTGTACAAAGTTATCCCCACTAAATTGACACCAAATCCTGTATAGAGCCCTTTTATCCCATCACATGCCAGTGTTTTCCTGTACACATCCACTAACCCCTTAAACTGGCGCTGAGTTCGGGCATGGTGGTCCACGGCATCAGTCCCGAGCCGTGTGCGTGCAAAATCCAGGTGGTAAAGGAGAAGAGAGGTTGTGGCCCCCGCGGCACTGCCTGATGCCACATTGCCAGCTAACCATTTCATGTAGCCGTCTTTCTCTTTATCTCGGCCGAAAATGCTCTTAAAATAGCCCTTGAATGCAAAATTAAATGCCTGAAAAGAAAAACTTATAAGTAAATGTACTTTATGGAGCAGTAGATTAAAAGACTGCTAAGGTGATAATTCAGTCTCCATTTCATGTGTTCCGCACAAAATTTAAATACTCAAATTATTGAATAATAACAGGACAGCTCATTGCCTCATTAATTGCCCCATTTAAACAAATCAAGTTCAGTAACTTCCTATTACAAGTAAGCACATCAATCACAGAGCAAGTATCAATTTAAATTTAGTTGAATTCCAGTCTTAATTTAACAAATAATTAAGTTACAAATCAGCTAGGCATCCTTAATCCTATGATAGAAACAACAAAACCACAACATCGATCCATCTTTCTTCAAGAAATTCAAGAAAATCATACCTGCGTGGGAAAATACCTGACAACATTGGCTTGATTCCCCCTCCAAAAAGCAATCACGCCTTCTTCCCTGAAAATCCGGAGAAAACAATCCCGAATCCCCATGTAAGGTCTACTGATGTACCCTCGTTTGATCATCTCTCCTTGATTCTGCAGCAACAACTTCACGCGCTCGATGGGAGCAGCGCCTGACTTGGCCACCACAGCGGCGGCACCTCCCATGAAGAAATCCGCCGCCATCTTCTTCGGCCGAGGCGGAGGTGGCGCCATGCCGTAGAGCGAGTTTGATTTGGATGGCTTATGATGTTGCTTTAGGTTACAGTGCCATCGTGACTGGATTTGTCGTGTGCCGTCGCGTGGTGTGAGTGAGTGGCGAGTATAAAATTACGAGAGAGAGTAGCGCGGATTAAAAATGAAGAAATGATATGGGAGGCAGGGGCGACAAGCCGACCGACCCGTATCCTCTGCGGAGTTTTCCCCCTGCGGAGCTGTGCGGAGCTGATCGGACGGCCCAGATTTAATCTCATCCGGTGAGTGCTCGGATGATGGAGGGGGCAGTATTAATTTTGCTTTAAAATTCGTGCCAAAATCTTATTTCGTCCGTACGATCAAAAATGAACGGACCAGATTAAAAGAACCGCACAGTTCCGCAGGTAAAATCTCCGCAGAGGATGCGATTTGGCCGAGGAGGAAGAAGACAAGAGAAGATGAGTTGAGGTCTGTTTTGGCAATGTGGGACCCAATTTTGAGTATCTCAATCTTCATTCCATATTTTTCCATTAAATATGTTTTTTTCTCTAAAATACGTTTTCAGTGAAGAGAGTTATAAATGTGAATTGAGATATACAATAGAACAAGAGTAAGAAGTAGGGTGTTTTTGAGTTTATCAAGTTTTTATGCTAACTCAACTCTAAAAAATTATTAAATTAGTTTTAAATGATAAATTCAAATTGTGAAAATCTATCTACTTTATGAGTGATTAGAGGTGTCAATAGGTATGATACGGATAGAGTGAAAGTATTTTCGTATCTATACTTATTAAGAATAGATCTTATCTATCCTTACCCATTAAGAATTAAACTTATCCTACCTTATCCATATCCATTAAAATTATTAAATAACGATACGGTAGCGAGTGAATACAAATAATACTAGTATAATAATTAACTTCATTATATTTTACAAATAGAACATTAAAATTCGTTCTTTTCACACATATGCAATCACAATACTGATAAAAAAATGTACAATCAATTCCAACTAAATTGTTTTTTCATAAAGTAAGAGAATTTAAAAACATGAATATATCTTCAGACAAATTCAATTATAACTAAATAACAAAACATGTAAATAAAAGTAATATGATTAATATTTTTTTCTTATAGTAAAAATCATATACTAAATAACAAAAGCACATAACTAATTATTTCTCAAACATTCAAACAAATTTTAACATAAGTAATTATTACTTAAATATTATAATATAATTTTATTTTATATAATTACCCTATAGGGTAACGGGTACGAAATAGTCTTTACCCGTACCTTACCCGTTTAGTTAACAAAAAAAATCCTTACTCATACCCATACTCGATAAGCTAACGAAAAAAAAAAACCTTACCCATACCTGCCTTATTAAATATGGTACGGGTAGGGTAAACGGTTAAAAGGGTATCATTCACACCTCGAGTGATTGATGTGTATATATGAAAATTTTAAACTTTCGAATTAATTAAGCATAGAGTTAAGCAATTAGAAAAGTTTTATAGATTAATTTTAATGTATTTATTTTTTGAACTTTTTTATCACTTGACTTTATACAAAATTAGTTTGAAACTTTAAAATTTTCGTATATAGGCGCATCACTCATATGGTAAATGGATTTCAACAATTTGAATTCATCGTTTGAAGCCAATCCAATAGATATTTTAGAGTTGAGTTAAAAAAAAAACTTAGTAAATTTAAGAACACTCTAGTTCTAATAATAGAATATATACATTGTCAAGTAAGATACAAAAACTAACCATAATGCAATAAAGAAATAGATGATGTTTAAAATATTTCTATTTTCTGCGCTTCCATCATTTTGTTGATTATCTTTTTTTAATAATTTCTTTTGAAATATATATGTAAAAATAAAAACGTTAGATGTGATTACTGATATATATTATTATTTTCTATATTAAGATAAAAAGTTATCACTTTTCGAGTTTATTTTTATATAAAATCCATAAATTGAAAATTCAATATTTATAATTTATCCATATCAATATATTTTTACAAGCTCTTTAGTCAACATGTAGTAATTTTTTATTGAGCATAGGAAAAATGATATATATATCAAAACTAATTATTTTATTTTGATATTTGAGTTTTAAATTTTAAATTAATATTATTTAAAAAATATATATAATGGAATAATGGATACATAAAAAACTAAAAACGTTTAAACCCGAAGTATTGTTTTCTTTATAGCGATCGATCTAGTCATCACTAGATCACGAACTTAATTTGTATGTTTTGTGGAGCCCGCGTTACAGATAAGAGCTGTACGTGTTCCTACGAACTTAAATCTCTAGCCAAAAAAAAAAAAACTTAATCTTAGTCAAATGTTATCCCAGGAGTGGGGTGTATCCCATGAGCATCGAACTAAATTCGGTCTGGTCCACAATCTGAACCATTCAATCGGAGTTAAGAATCGTGTAGAAATGAATCTAAACTAAAACGCGAATGTTGATGAATATCTAACGGTCCATACAGAGTTGGACCAAATTTGGAACGATGTCCACTATACCCCCTTTTCTGCGTAATTTCATCTCACACAAGTAACAGGCAAAGCTTATCTGAGCGGTCTCGCATAAAGAAGAGCTCCCTTCGTTTTATCTGTTGCTTAAAAAATGAGAAGCGCTCTTCTATCGCTTCACTCGCCACCTCTCCTCTGTTCTCGCCTCTCAACCCCACCTAAAACCCTAAACCTAACCGTAAACCTAAAGCACATCTTTACCCTCCGCCTCCATGAGCGCCATCTCAGGCGGGACCTCTCAGTCGCCGTCGGCGATGACGGAGATGATTTTCCCGGAGCTGATTACTTCGATGATGAAATAGAGGATGCTGATAACGAGCAAGACTACGAAATCGAGTACGACAATCTATTGATTGATGGAACTAAAGAGGATACCGGAGAGGAGATGGTGGCGCTGGCGCCTTTGTCTAGTGGAGGGTTTGTCAGCACGGTGGGATGGGAAGCGGAGACCATGGTCGATTATAGAATCAACGAGGAGGAATTTCATAAAATCAGCCTTTTGGATTGTGATTTTTTCATCAGAAAATCGCCAGATTCAGATGATGATATGTATGATTTCAGAGAGGTAGAATATTCATTTTTTTCCTTTTTCTAATGCTTACAAGTGTTCTGCTTCTTGTATGTTTTGAATTGTGATAATGGTATGGTACTGTAACTGGGAATCTAACAATGGGTGCCATAGAAGTGATGGCATTGAAGTGCATAGTTTGCATGGGGGCTGTCCGATTTCAGATTAGATAAAAAAAAAGGCTGCTCCTGAAAAATTAAGGTCTAAGTTGGACTGTTTGATTTTGGTCAGACGGCCCTCAAAAACTATGGTATCTTAGTTCTTGGCAGTTAAGTCTGCCACTGAATCAGTTAGGTCAACACTTATCATGCTCTCTCAGCTACCTTGGGAACACCTTGATAAGAGACCTGTAATTTGTGTAAATACAGTTGTATATATATCTATCCATAGTGGTACAAGCATCGCCATTCAGTGAGAAATTTGTTCTCCCAAACGTTTATGGTAGTTACCATACTACATCCAAATTAACCAAGTCCAGTGCTACACTAATAGTACAATGATACAAGAAGACCATCATATATGGATACATGTATAATGAATGCAAAGTATAAAGTTTCATATTTTCTTTTTGCAAACAGATGTATGTCAGTCCACCAGATATGGATGTGTACTCAATTCCTAAGGTTCTTACTCCCGTGCCTCAAAAGGTAATTTCATTCTTTTTCTAGAATTTATTCCAAAACTGCCCTTGTTTTGATATTATATTGAAACTACAGCCCATGATAAAGAAAAAAAACTGGGATAAGCATATTCATAAATAACTCCAATTCAATCCCATATGGATATGGTGCACGGCTTCATGCGATCAATACAATAGCTGGATAAAGCTCGTGATCTTACTAGTATGCTGTGTTGAGATTCTTGATTGGAAGATATATTAATTTGATATTATTATTGCTTTAAAATGCTAGTTGACTCGATGCTCAAAGAAAGATTATGTGGTGTACAATTTTTACGAGCCACCAGTAGACACCCCAAATGACCCACTGACTGAACTCGATGTAGAGGTTATGAAGGTATATACTCTTGGCATTAACTAATAACTTCCGTCAATATGTTTTTTATTTTATGTAGGTAAGGTCCAATTTCTTACTGTTGATGATGCCTTTTTGTAGGTTTTCTTAACAAAGCACTACAAGAACAGGAGGAGAAGTGATGCTGACTTTGTGCTTGATTTTGAAGAAATTTATGTAATTGATTCAAAAGAAAGGTCAATAACACGGGCCAAAGTTACTGTAAGTTTTTGTTGTATCATGTCATTCCACTAATGGTCATCGAATTTATCTTTCATGCATATGTTTGTTTAACAGTTGGCATATAAAAAAAGAGTTTGTATGAAGTAGTTATTTGTTATTTTCGCAGGTTACTGTACCAGAAGGAAAAAATAGAAATAGAAGAAATGATTTACTATTAATACGTGATAATGGGACATCTTTCAAGGTTATTGATGAGGTACCACTAGACTTATTATTTATTAAATTGTTATGAAATGTGTTTTTTCAATACAGAAATTGATTTCAGAGTTAATAATTCTGATTCTACTTTTTGTTATCTTGACTACAGAATGAAAGGGATGACGCACAAACAGTAATTGAGAAAGTAGATTGGGCTAAATCAAGAGTTGACATGGAGAAATATTTAAGGAAGTTCAAAGATTTTGAGGAATCAAATTGGTTTTAGCCTTAATGATAACGTTGGAGACATAGGCGATCAAGTAGAATAGATAAAGGGGAGTTAATTTTTTTATTTCTTTCTGAGGTGTAGAATAATAACCCATTATTTTGAGTAGAGTTCAACATTTTTGTATTATTTTTGGCGTGGGTGACTCATTAGCAAGTTTCTCATTCTAATTTTCTGACAACACCTTGCAGCTAAGGTGATAGCTTTTGATTTCCGAATTATAGTGTATTTCAAACAACTTGAACACTATTAGGAAATATTCACGGAAAGAATTAAAAATGAGTTGAGATCGAACAAATTTCAGGTAATTTTGGAAACAAAAGTGAATTCTAAAACCATCAAATTGCATTCAATCTGATAAGACACGGAATGTGGGATTAAATAATTTAGGGAAAGAGTAAAATCTTCATAGAACAATGAAGAAAATCTAATGCATAAAATCATTAGAAAAGGACAAACTAAGAATTTTAAGCATGCGTACAATTTTAATATTCAAAATTAAAATGGAATTTTTTTTTTATTATGTCCCTTTTATTCCGCAGGAATAATTACATCACTTGCCAGTTGCCATCTCTCAAATATAGCAAAACATTAAATTTTGAAAAGTACAAATAAATATTTCTTGGGTTTTGCAAATAAAATGCAAGGAATTATGGGTTAAATGAATTGGTTTCTAAATACAAACAAGAATAAAGATTCAATCAACAGATTCAACTTCAAATTAGTACATTCAGTCAATCCCAGTTCATGTTGAGCTGAACATTTATTTACATGAAAATAACTAATAAAAAAAATATAAAGTATTAGACCGTAATATATTTCACATGAAAATCTCAAAGAATGAATACAGTAATACAAACACAGTAATAAACATAAAAGATAAGAAATCAAAAGAGAACAATAAAATTCAACTTAAAGACTAGAATGACGCTATGTAATATGCATATTGCAAAGCGTCCCGTGCTATGGACTCATAGCATCATATATTCATTTTTAAAGTGCAAATAATCAATATAAACCACTCAACATGACATGTAACTAAATTTTATATTTTTTAGAAAGTTTTTTACTATTTTATAGATAAGTAAAAAAGTTATTGGATTTAAAAATTCTAGATCATCCGAAAATAATAATATTCTATCTATTTTAAAAAATAAACAATTATAAAAAATATATAAAATTTGATTATTAAGTATATTTTCATATGAACATTATACTTAATTGTTTGTAATTTTGTGTTGAAGTGTTTGAACTTTGTAAATAACGATATAAATCCGTAGAACTAGTTGATCCGTAATCCTTACCATATTACCATAGCCTCACTGTTAACAGTTAACACTTAACACTGATGAATAGAGGGACTAGGAACGATAAAACTGATAACTAGAGGGGGAGCATTGCAAATGTTACTCGAAAAAATCGAACTAATAAACGAATTGATCGAGGAGGCTGCTACAGACCGACTTGTGCAAATTAAGAGAACTGGAGAAGGCACCAGCAATGGCGCAAAATGAGGGGCCTTCTTGCTCTTCGTCTTCACTGCCGCCGCCTCCTGATTCGGTGAAGGAGAAACCAGTGATTGTAAGGGTTAAGAGAAAACTTAGCCAGGCCAGATTCGATGGATTCTGTAAACTTTTTTTCTCTGTATTTCTTTAATATCTCGTTGTTCCAGAAATATTCGTTTGGTTATTTATTTACTAGATTTCTCGTTTTAGGGCTTGAGATTAATGAGAGACCTTCTAAGAGAACCTTGTTGGATTTTGAGAGGCTCGCCATCTCTGGTTCGGCGCCACAAAAAGGTTAGTAAAATCATCAAATATTGATTTTGTACTCTGTCACAGGATTTTTAGATTGTTTTCAGTTTAAATTTTGCGTGTGGTATTGTGTTTGTTTTAGTTGTGGAGGAACCAAAATCAAAGAAGCTTTTTGTGCAACATGTTGAGACTATCAGTAACTCTAATGCACTGGGAACTGTATTGCATTCTTTCCTGGTTAGTTTCTAGTTTTCATAACAATCAAACAATTAGTGAAATTAAGGAATTTCCATGGTATATTAATAGGTCATGTTGTTTTTTTTCTCACTATATGTTCACTAAATGAGAAGGCACTATATTACCTAGTAAAATCCTATATTTATAGTAACCCACACAAAGCTCTCAATTGGCATTTACCGTATACCAGTTGTTATGAAATAGAGAAGTCGAAAATAACTATAAACTTATACTGAGTGCTCGGAACTGTTTTGCATTCTTTCCTGGTTAGTTTATAATTTCATAACAATCAAACAATTAGTGAAATGTAGGAATTTGGCTGGTTATTAATCGGTCATTTTGTTTTTTGCTCACTGTGTGTTCGCTAAATGAGAACACATTAGTACATAGTAAAATCCTAGAGTTGTATTTTTTAGTAACCCAAACAAAGCTCTCTATTAGCATTTGACGTGTACTGTCACGAAATAGAGAAGTCCAGAATAACCATTAATTTATATTCAAATGTCCAATAGAATTATGCAATACGTAACATGTTTTCTTTTATTTACTGCATGCTTGAAGTTGTTCAAAGTTTAACTGTAGATGAACTTAATTGCCCTACACAATACTGGCTAAATCTTTCATATTATTTGCTCACAAATTTTATTTCCCTCTTTCTCATTTACCTTGATGATGGTACCTTATTTATCTTTACAATGTATTTTGCCAGACTAATTCCAATGTTTCGAAGGATATGAAAATTGAGGAGAGAAAGAGAGCATTCAAGCTGGCAAAAGTGAGTTCATTTTTTATTTCAGCTTAATATTAAACATTAATCCTTCAATGCTTAATCTTGTAATTTTATGTTACTATTTATTTTGTGAAATTTTTCTTTCAATTATACCTATTTCTCACAAGTTAATTTCTTATTAACAGAAGCCAGATAAGAATCAAGTTGCTAAACAAAAGCATGAGGTACCCCTTTTTTTCATTATTTAGTCATCAATGTTCTCTGTGTTCCTATCTATGCAAAATTTATAGAGACCTGAGTATTGAATTTGATGTGATATGATAAATGATAAAGTGATATGCATTTTTAAAATCAAAGGATTAGATGTGTCTTTTTGTATATGTACCCTTTACTCTTTTTTGTGCATAACAAAAATATAATTTTATTTTATAATAAGTTTTTTCACCACAAGGATGAACAAGTAAAAAAATATAATATAATTCCTATATTTTGCTAACATTAGATAAGACTGCAGGAGTCGCAGAAACAAATAAATACAATTAAGAAAATTTTAAGGTATGATAAAAACATTTGTTCCTAATAAAAGGTTGGAGTACATAACTTTGGAAAATAAAAACAAAATTAAATCAGTCTGGAGCCTTGCATCTCAAGAGTCACACAAGGAGTCAATGACCATAAGAGGTCTTATCTCTATATCCAAACACCTTTTAAGAGGACCAAGTTGTAATAAAGGGAGTCACTTTTAGGGATTCTCTACTGCAAGTATCTGTCAGTAGATTACAAAATTTTTAATGAACCACCTGATGCATCGGTACCAATAGTACATGTAAATTATGTGTATGTGTAATAGGACAGCATAAGTTCCTATCAAGGCTATTTATCATTATTTTAGCTATTTTTTTATAAATTCAGGAGATGGCAAGGAATGCAAGATTTGAGCAAATATGGAAGAGTAGAAAGGATTCCTTCAAAGAGGTATGCATGCTGTATGATGTTCTTCAAGTTGACACCATTGATGAAACACCTGCAAAGACTGAAAAGAAAAGGTAAGGTGCCATCAACCCACTATTCATTCAATTTGATTTGTTCCCTTTTCTTTACCTGGTTTACTTAAATTACTATATATTATATTATTCTGGCCAGTAGAAGCCTCCTGGTAACAGTATATATCAGCAGCTTACTAAGGTTTTATTTACTGAATCTCTCTAAAAAGAGATATGACGGTGGAAGATGAAGCAATCTTATGCAACTATTTACCCCTTGTACGAGAGTACATTCCGTCAGCAGCCACTGAAATTGAATCTGATATATTTTCTGAGGTCTCCTCTGAAGGTATCCATTTTTTTTTATATTTCATTTATAAATCCTAATAAATAAGAGCCTTTTAGAACGGTGGTATTTCTTCAAATATAATTTTTTTAATTTCAGAGAATTATGTGTATGACCTTTATACGGTGGAAAAAGATGGTGATACCAAAATGGATGACATTCAAGCCGACTTTCCTTTGTAAGGATTTCTTGCACTCTTTTCTTTATCATTTTGGTATTTGAACAAACTGCACTAGATATGCTATTTACAATGACATGCAAAAAATTTCAACTGTGCAACTAGCACCTGCCTTTTCGTTTATTCGCAGCTAGTTCTGCTCATTAGATTTGTTTGATATTAAACAAAGGCCTACTCTACGCAAGTTGTCAAGTTTACCCCGGACCTTGCTTGCTTTTTTATTTGAACCTAACCCTTAAGTAAAGTTAAGCCGTGATTTCCTGTTATGAACTTTGATTTATGTAATATGAACATTGCAAGTGCAATTGCTTTTTGATTAATCTTGGTTTCTACATACGAGCATGGCTTGCAGATATCCGAAAAGAGAGACCCAAATAAATTTTGGGACATCACACAAATATTTGACTCTGAATTTCTAGGTGTGGGATTTGTTTTCATGATTTTTTTTTTCTCATTGAAGGGTACAAGTAGATAATGGTGATGATGATGATTTCTATGATGGCCCCAAATCCGACTATGATACCGAGGATTCCAACGGTAACTATTTTCCCCCTTTTGGGGTTTTTTTTCATAAAAGATAAAAGGAAAAGAGTATTAATTAGCATTTATTATGAAGTAAGAAGCATTTACTTAAAAAACAATTATCATGCTGTTAATGTTCACAGTACAATTCGACATTTAGTAGCATACAATTAGCTGTCTCTGTCAGTATACTAAAAAATTGATAGCTGATTTTGCTAATGTAGCAAGGGCAGCACACTATATGCAGTATTTTCATTAGCTGTTTTATAAATGTTTAACTTGAAAAGCACCAATACTCCAATATTTTGATTCTTGTTTGTCGTGCACGATTATTGTAGCTGAAGATAATCCATTGTTTGATTATCCCGACGAAGTGTCTTCAGGGGATGAAGAGGAGAGGGACCCATATGATAACTGTGAAAATGGTTCTGACATCTATGATATGGAAATTGCTGACATTGGTTCTGATGATGATGATAAAGAAGAGGAGCACTGGAGAATGGGCCATTGTTAAATTATTATTGAACTTTAGAATAGACGTAGTTAGAGATATGGTCATATGGAGATCTTTATGAGCATATATAAGTGTGTTATTTTGTTAGTGTATCAAATGTCCATCTGATATGGTCATATGGAGAACTTTAGAATAGACGTAGCTATTGTAACAAAATGCAATGCACTTGTTGTGGCCCTCAATTGGCTTTCATCTGCTTCATTTGAAAGGAAGAGTTCTCGGAAGATGTTTTGATATGAACCAGTGGTTACATTTTTTTGTGGTTGATATTTGCTAATCTTTCCACGGTATTTTGTTTTCTTAAATATTGGTAACTTTCATATTTCATGAGATTATGCTTCAGTCTCATTTTTGTTATTCTTGGAGAGGGTTTATGGTTGTTTTGTTAATCCTAGTTCCAAAATTATCAAATTATCTCAAAATTGATGCTTCGGCTTGAAAAAAAAAAAAGACTTGTTCAAGTTATAAGCATAGCAGAAATTCGAGAGAGATCATTCTAGGCCTTTTCCAACATATTCCTTGTTACAAACTCATTTCTTGATTCTCATCCATTCAGCATCAACTGATTCTCACAAGCCAAGCCTCAACTGTAGAATAATTGCCATCACAACATATCTCGAGTAATTTGTAACTCGTATTATATAATTCATGTGACTTAGCATCCCTAGTAATCTTGTTTTCTGTATCAACATATATACTGACACCACCTAGAATTGACTATCACATAACTACTAGTTTTGCATTATCAGCCTCGGAAATTTCATAAAAATAAAAAAGGGGCGGAAGGAACATTAAAATGAACAATTGAAAATGCAAGGGCACGGAAGCAAAAAAAAAAGTATACAGCAAAAGAATTACTTAAGACACTTTGAAAGAACAAGTTCAAGAATTAATTTCTAATTTTACAAGGAACGCTTATGTACAAAGAACACTAGACCTTGTTGAGCCACCAATAAACAAACTAAACAGAGCCGATGTCTCCAGCTCCTCTACCCTTATTAAATTCACAATTCATAATCCACAACTTAACATCTAACAGTACACTCCCATCTCACATTCCAATATTTTCAACCTGAGAATTGATTAAACCACAAATCCCGACTGGGTACAAATATAAACAACCACCAGCCCAGCGGTGCCCACTACCTTAA
Organism: Carex arenaria; assembly: GCA_964058825.1. Taxonomy (NCBI): domain Eukaryota; kingdom Viridiplantae; phylum Streptophyta; class Magnoliopsida; order Poales; family Cyperaceae; genus Carex; species Carex arenaria. The sequence goes on along the minus strand of CAXKVW010000100.1, from coordinate 62,053 downwards.
TTTATCATATAAATCAGTTTAGTATTTTCCCCTTTTTTACATTTGATGAAATAAAATAAAATCACAAAGCTAAGAAACAAACAAAAGAAAAGAAAGAAGTACACAATCCAAATAAAGCAACTATTTACATCTTTCTAAGGCCTACGGTAAGAGGATATAAGTATTTTTCTTGGAGCCTCATGGGTTGATTTTGCAAGTGGCACGAAGGAGAAGAAGAGGCTAACAAATAATGGTGTTCACAGATGGGTAGCATACACACTTAACACAACTGTCTCTTGATTCTGTTGGAGCTCCGTTTCATCTCACATCAGTTGTAACAGGTTATTGCCACATGGATAAAGGTGACAGGTCGGCAGATTAAAGTGTACATTAGGTTTCATGTTTTGCTCATCGCACTTGGTAGCCATCATCTGCATAAATTGACACCAAAGCATCGGCAGCACCAGCAGCCAAGAGAACCCTATTTATAGAAAATGTCAGTACAAATTAAAAAAAAATTGATCAAATAGAAACTACACAAAAGCTAACAACTTGGCCAAAACCCATTTATCTCTTCTCAACCTCAACCCAGAAAGATCATGCTGGTTAAGAGACTTCAAAGGCTAAGTACAAGAGAATTAAAATATGGTAACTACCTATTCCATCCCATCCTCGTCACCTTATTCCCCTTCACCTCCTGTGAATCAAACAGGGTGCTCATCTCACATGAAGTTTTGCATAAGACTTCAATAGAGAGTATTCACTAAATGGTACCAGTAAACAATATTGCAAACCAGACAAATTGATCAACATGAAAAAATTTGCAAAAAACCATTCCAATGGCAAATATCAAAAGTCATCATTTGTATCATTTCCCATGAGATTGAACAACCAAAACTGAAACCCTCAGAGCGTAAGGTACCGGTATGGGTGGAAGGAAAGGCAGGTGACAGAGCCGATGCGCTGGGCCATGAAGGTGGGGTAGTATCGAATGATGCTGAGCTGTTCGCCCTGAAGAGAAAACACCTTCACCAGCTGCTTGGCAGAGCCACTCACAATCACAGGGGCATGTCTGTGCACTGCCAAAGCTGTCAAAGACCCTCTGTGTGCATCTATCGTCAAGTATGCCTCGCCCGCCTTTCTTATGTCGAGGAATTGTATGTCTCCTGCCTGGGAAGCGCTCACTATCTGCTTTTTACAACACATTTTCACAAAAATTACAATGCAGACAGGCTCCTAAGGAAACTTTTCTTTTTGAGAATTTATTAGCTGCTGGAGGTGTTCATTGGGTCCGGTTTATTTGGTTTTCAACCGAACCGAAAAAATTCGGATTAAATGGTTTGGTTTTTCTGTTTAAATGGATCGGTTAGGATGAAATTTTGAATTACTTCGTTTTTTTTATATTTGGTTCAGTTTAGATTTTTCAAAACCAAAAAGATCGAACCAACCAATCTCTGTATGGTGCAAATCCATGCTTCGGTTTTTGGACTTGCAATGGAAAAAAAAACATTTGATTTGGGTATTTTAGACCATCTACATATTTTGTATGGAATTCAACAATGTGTGTAACATCAACTAATTCATATTTTCATATTTATTTCTATTATTATTAAATGGTATTTGTGTATGTATTGAGTTTTGACGTTTTAAAATTTAATCTCTCTTATTTCAGTTCAACCGAACAAACCAAAATTTACTTTGATTATTTTAGTTCAGTTATTATTCGGTTGAATTGGTTATATTTAATTATTTATTAAAACAAAAAAAAAATTGGTTTTGACTATTTTAATTCAGTTTTAACCGAAGTGACCCAATGAACACCCCTATCAGCTGCTAAGATTTTATGCAGGAAAGGCACTAATTCAATCAAGAATCAGACGAGCCATTCTATGAGCAAAAATTTGAAGTGGATAATCAATTTAAACTAACTTGGCACCAATTCCATCCATAAACGTAAATCAAGGTTTCAACCATATTTACCTTAGATGAATCCATGCCAGGTTGAAACCCTATTCCTACAACTCTTTCCACTCTTTGAATGTGTGGCTTAGCTGTACATATTGGCCTACAAGAATAAAAAAAAAGAACAAAAATATCAGAAAAACACACTTCCTATGGAACTATTAAAAGAGCTCAATTGCATAATATCAGAAAAAATATAGAGACTTACACATCAGGACTACTGCGTATGTCAAATATCCTGACAGACCCATCCATGAAACCGGCAGCAAATTGACCCCCATGGACCTGTGAAGCTGACTGATAACAAAAAATGGAACTACAATTAAAATCATTGTGCAAGAAAAAGCAAAAGAATGATACAAGTCGTCTGTTTAAAGTTCTTTTGGGTCTGTAAAATAACTAGATCATAGTTTCCTTCAGATATGCAACTCAAGAGTTCATCATTTATCTATTTATGTTAAACATGCAGTAGTTCTAAATATATATATATATATTAAACATTGTTTAGTGCTCCAATATGCTCCAATATATTAAACATTGTTTATGTCTGTTTTCAAAGTCCGTACAGTCGATCCGAACCGCTAAACATGTTCTTCATATTAAAATATACATGGAGACCAAATTTTATATTTCTTAGAATTTTTTTACTATTTTTTTCATAGGTACAATATCACTTTATCGGACGGTCCAGAATCTCCTTAAAACAATGATTTTGTACCTATGAAAAAAAATAGTAAAAAATATAAAATTTGTTCTCCAAGCATATTTTATTATGAAGAACATGTTTAGCGGTTCGGATCGACTGCACAGACTTTGAAAACAGAGATAAATGATTTTGAGTATATTGGAGCACCAAAAAAATGGTGCATTTGAACCCTCCTCATATATATATATATATAGAGAGAGAGAGAGAGAGGTTGGCTAATATCAAATCAGTTGTTCCTGAGGTCCCGTGCAACCCAGTCATTTTTTAATTTTTGAAGGCCAAAACGTTAGATGTGTTCTCTATATTAAAATGTGCTTGGAGACCAAATTTTACATTTTTTGGAATTTTTTTTATTTTTTATTAAGCCACTTTGAAAATCGCTGATCCAACGGAGGCTTCTAGTTTTACTGTTTGGTTAAGCCACCGTTGGATCAGCGATTTTCAAAGTGGCTTAATAAATAGTAAAAAAATTCCAAAAAATGTAAAATTTGGTCTCCAAGCACATTTTAATATAGAGAACACATCTAACGGTTTGGATGGACGTTTTGACTTCGAAAATTAAAAAACGACTTGGTTGCACGGGACCTCAGGAACAACTGATTTGATATTAGCCAACCTCTATATATATATTCAAAAAAGGAAAATTTTAAATAACATACCAGCACAGAGATGCTGCTATCACTAACAGAAGGAATGGTGCTAAGCAGTTGCTCCCTCTCAAGGTCCCAGACATGAATAGATGATGAATCTCCACCTGCAGCATACTACAAGTACAACAGAAAACATGTATCAAATGTATTTCCTAGTGAAAAGTATACAGTGGCTCCAACTAACAGTATCACGTACAAAAAAAAAATTTAATTCAAAGACGTTCTTTGTGCAAACTCAAGCTCAAAACTTGGGAGTAAGGGATTTTAAAAAAAAAAAAATTAAGGAGATCCACAAGCCAAAAATATGTGAAATCAGTAGGCATTTCAACAGGAGTATATTAAACGTATCTCCTAGTGAAAGGTACAGAGTGGCTTCAGGAAACAGTATTGCGCATACAAAATACTTATATTCAAAGAGGTTCTTTGTGCAAACTCAGGCCCAAAACTTGGAGCAAGGGATTTCAAAGGAGCAAATTCAGATTGCTAGCCGAGAATATGTGAAATAAGTAGCCATTTTGACATTACTAAATTGAAGATTTACTGTTTCCTTTCAAATAAAAATATGACTAATAAATGGATAGGAAGGTGATGACTGATGAGCGATAGCCATACCATGTAGCTGGACTTCTGCTGCCAATCAACAATTGCATTTCTGATTGCATTTTTTTGTTGGCCTGGAACTGAGAAAAAAGCTGTTACAAGCTTCTGCTTGCTCTTCACTGTAAAATCCTTCCAAACACGCACGTTTCCATCATCTACATCAACATACAAAAAGGCACTATTTTATTAATGCAACAACAAATTTAGCATATGTGAAGTGTAGTAGAGATCACGACGCACTTGACGCGGCAAGGAGTAAGTTATCATCGAGTTCATTGATGAGGCAGAGTTTTGAAATGCCTTTCTCCGATGAGTCCTGGTGGTTGTCAAAGCTATTCAATACTTGTGCATCTTCATAGTTCCATACTCTGACGCACAAATTCAATTTAAATCAATCACCTTTATAGTTCAAAACTAGCAATCTACCCATTGCTAACAATCCAAAGGATTGTGACAAAACAACAGATAAAAAGAAGTAACAAGTCATATGCACCTGATTATTTCATTTTCATCGGCAGCAACTACAATAGGGGAAAAGGGCAACAACAATGTCGCTTTTGTGCCCGTCTCAAACTTGGTGTCCCAGCTTGCTATTTGATTGTTTAATTTGCTTGCACCTAAAATTACAAGTATTTGAAAATTCATCAACAAAATAAACAGAAGCAATTGAAGTGACAACTGACAAGAAAGTAGAATTTCCCAAGCTAAACTGAACTCAAGTATAAAAGAGTAGAGACCCTTATGCCCAAAGCCCATCCATCTTCATTTGTAAAAGTTAAAAAGTAATAAACAAAAAATAAAAAAAAAAATGGGCACAAATTATTCCTACTCTCATGTAATAAATTATTCAAAGCATTTTCCATGTACCTAATTATCCATCCTACTCTTTTTGTAGAAGCATATGGAAAGCAGGTATATTACATTCCCAAGTCAAGACTATATGTTTTCTATTTACTGACAGCATTGTCTAACCAGCATGCCAGCGTGAGTGAGTTGAGCCAATTTGTATTTTATAACAAAAAACTGAAGATCTCGATACCAGCCAGTAACAAGTCGTGACTGTCTATTACACTAATCCTTGGCACATGTTGACAAGGTACTCGTTATGACAAGTATGGTCACCATGCACATAAAAAGAATTATCAGTACTCACACGAGTGCTGGCATCTCTTGATACAATCCATAGCAACCCTCTCTCTCTCCTCCCGTCGTACCAGCACCTCCTCATTGTCGTCATTGCCTGTCAAGAGAGGCCTTGAGAAGTGGCCACAACTCCAGTTATAGATGGTTGACTCCGGCAATAGATTGCTGGTTGCCTCTGAGTTGTTTCTAGAAGTTGGAGTTGATCCGCCAGCACCAGGTGGCACTTCAGGTAAACCCGTTTGTTTGTCATCCGGGGAGTTCTGCAGGTGTGATCGGAATTCGAGAGAGTACACGCGGCGGAGACCTGAGAGGTAGCTCTGCTGTGGAGGGCTGACTGGAGGTGTCCTAAAATTCATGGATAGATTACCTACGAATAGAAAATAAAGATAGTCAAGAGGTTTAGCATAGCAGAAAAATAACATGAGATTACCAGTACCAAACTCTCCACAGTCCAGTAATGGCATATGCCAGATTAGAACTCTATAGAGTATGATTTGATGGTTCTTCTGCTTAATGTCAGTTGATATAATGCATAAATTACGGTTAGTTACCTTGTCAAAGAGACTACTTACAATGTAACATGACACGTACAGCAAGGAATTGCAAGATCACTTACTACATCACTATTTGCATGCATATTTGGTGTCAATTGCATTTCACTTTCCATCAGAAATATTTAAGTATTAGCAGCAAGTCCCGAGCTACAGATACTAATGACAATTAATATTTTTACTTGAGAAAAAAATACTTACAATAAAAAGTCAACCAGTCAACGTACCAGCATTCATGTCAAACCAAGAGTTTGAGCGTGCCAACCCTGCAAAAGGCAAATTCGCCGAAGAAGAAGGGGCTGAGGACTCTCCTGCATGTATCATCCCACCAAACCTCGTACCTTTCAAAACCACTGGTTCAATCCCAATCATAGAAAGAGTTCTCCTAGCATAGCCCGCAACCCTAGGGGAAGGGTCCCGTGCCATGGAGATCATTTTTGTGATGAACTGTGAATATGTAGCAATATCAAGCGACCTTGACCTAGCTGCATAGCTTATGACCCCATTGCTAGTGTTACTATTGCTGTTGTCTTTTAATATTAAACCAAGGTCGGAGTTCTGCGATGAGCCATCAGACTGAGGCGAGCTGTTCATCACCGGGCTACTGATGGAGATACCACGACTGCTGGTGTCACTACCAATTCGTAAAACTGGGCCCGAGGAGCAGGGGAAGGCAGCAGTCCCACCAGGCTGGATGAAGCTAGTAAGGTTAGATAGGGACGGAGGTGCTGTTAGTCGACTGCTTGGTTGTGTTTTCCAGCACTCTTGGGGCACTGATTTCAGCTGTTTGTTGTGGCCAATTGCAAAACGTGCAAGAGCTGAGAAGTAAATAAAATTATTAACACACAGGTTAGACTAATTCATAACAGAAGTACTTGATAAAAAAAACTACTCCAAACTTTATTTTTCAGAATACAAAGAAAATTCATTTCTATAATATTGACATCAAGGAAACATGGACGAATATAACAGATATGGAGTATTATTGCTCCCTTGAATTAGAACAGACAAATCCTTTTATGAACTGATAAGTCTTAATCTATATGTTCCAGCATCCATTCTGATCATATGGGTTCTTGACTTACTAAAGATAGAAACGGTGATATATCTGACACATGTTGTCAGCATTTTATAATTAAAAATGGGTTCTTGGTATCACTCAACCCATGAACCTAGAGGGTCAGGTCAAATAATTGACTGCCTAATTGTTTATACCTGCAACAACCTCAGCTCTGACCAGTGGGCTACCATCAGAAGCAACTTGAAAGATGCTCTTGACAATATTAAGCTCTGCTTTGAGTTTTTCGTCATCGTCACAGTCCTCATCATGCCCCTGACCATCCCTAAATGAGATGGACCCCACATCCAGCAGGGTCCCAAGTGCAAAAACTGCAGATGCTCTTACCTGCAATGCGAAAATTAAATGAAACCCGCATTAATTGTATTTACACGGGTCTCCAGAAATAAACATGCAAGGAATAGGTCAAAGACGAAGCCGATGGTCCATAGGGTATACGGTAAGTGCCTTATCCTGGCTCAATACATATAGTTTAAATTCTTTCTTTGGGTATAACTTGTTTTTGTGAAAGTAATAAAATATATTTGTAATGAAAAAATTATAAATAAATGCCTCAGAAAACTTGGGATATGCTTTGTTTTACGGAAAATAGCATTATTCTATACAAATAAAAAATAACCCATTTTTGAATTTTGCCCTACACAAAAAGGTTTTCTTGCTCTGCCCCTGGAATAAGTTAACGTGTGTCAAGAAAATAGAAATCACGCTACATGTATAAAGATCTTACGCACGTGTATATCTAATGCCTCTGTAAAAGACTGTAAGCATCATCTATACCCCATCGATCCTAGTTACTAGAACTAACCTTCTCCTTTTCTCAAAAGTGTGGAGCCAAACATTCATGGAGGGTAACTAAGGGCATCTCTTTAAGAACTAAAATTGTACATTCCATGCTTTTTATATCATAATTTGTACATTCCAGTTCTGTTGTATAGGTACACCTTCCCAGCGAGAACTAAAATTGCCACACACCAAAATACAGAACTTTCAAAGTAATTCATTGAATTTGGTCCAGTTTGTAAACAAATGGCTTTCAAGTGGCAAATAGAATATATGATACCTCTGGTTGAGATTCTGTCAAAAGAGGCACCACTATGCCATGCGCATTGGATTGGAGCCCCAGCAGCTGTGCCTCAGGGAAGTCCTCCCAAAGTTTGCCAAGGCAAAGGCAGAGCCACTGAAGTAGCAGCGGCTCAGTTCCCGTTGACTGTACGGAGTCATGCATGTGCATTTGAGTCTGAGTCTGCATGTGGGGACGCGAGATCTGAAGGTGTCTTAGGCAGATATCCATGAGACCCGTCTGGATACATGCCTCCTGTCCTTTCCTGTGTCCATCAACTATAACAGCCAGTACAAAGGCAGCCATGGCCCGCTGCTCAGGGTATGCATCCAGGCTGTCAAGGAAGCAGATGAAGTACTTGTGGCCTCCATCCTTCACTAAATCCACTTGGCATGACTGTTCAACAATATTTAAGTAGAAAGAGTGTCAGTGCATAGCATTAAGGGATTAGAATATAACCTAACAACATGCCATTTTGGTCAAACTGGAAGCTATTAATGCAAATTGCATTTTCCATTGTTGGCTTGGTACTAATAGATGTCTGAAAAAACTGTCCGCTTCAATTTTATTTGGGATTCAGTCCAGCCATGTCAGTTGGAGATAAAGAGATCAGGTAATTGCATACAGCTTCAGGAAATATGAACTCTAAACACAATTTGCTATGCTAAGGTCTTTTAAGATGCCCAAAAAGAAGGATAGGAAAATATCGAACACGTACCTTGTCAAGGGCAAGAATCTTGGTCCATATGAACACAAGAATCTGGCGCAACTCCATGGCAGTTGTTTGCAATAGCTTAAGAACATAAGGGAAGATACCAACTGACAATGCCTACGAGGATCATCAAATGAATATAACAGTCAATAAATAGCATAAAGTGCTAAGATCTTTTCTACAAGATAGGAACGTTACATCTACAAAAGAAGACGAGAAAATCCTTGGAAACAAAAAGAAAAAAAACTAGTCTACCCGATCAACAGCCCAAGGCCCCATGTCAAGGAATCTACCAAGGAGTACCAATGCCCGAAATCTATGCGACTGGCTCAGCAAGACCTGACAACAAAAGCTAACGCAAGTAACTAAAGATTTCACAACAACATTATGCACAGATTATTCTTCCAAATTTCAAATCTCAAAAAACTCTATTTTATCAAGTCATCAATTACCTGAAGAACTATAGGCAACTGTTCCGGTGGCTTCTTATGCTCAGAGCCACCATCAAGCCACACTTCAAAAGCCGTCAATTGCTCCGTGAAAAAAGGGCTTGGCTGGTAATAAGACGACAATTTTCAGGCAAAAATTTATTAAAATACAAGATATTAACCCTTATCTGTGTCTCGATCATTTTAAATAGAAGTATTACCTGAAACTCAGCATTTGGTTCAGATAGCAGCTGTGGTAATTTAGACAGGCAGTTTTCAGCAGCCATGTCCCATGCATCCCTAAAGACATTAATACTGTAAAAGAGAAGAACGAGAGATTTGTCTGTTGTTTTGGTTGTCTAGATGACTCAAAATCTTACCACATATGATGCTGGTGAGTAGGCGGAAGCATGGGGTATGAAATCGGAGAACAATTAGCAGTTCGCATAATCCTCTCAGCCAATAGAAAGTTACGGAAAAGGCTAGCCAGTAGAAGATCTTGCCTGAATAGCCTCTGGAAAAGTTCTACACAAAATTAGAAGACAACTCAGCTTGTTAGTTCACACATGAATAAGTCAGCTTGTTAGTTTCCCCAGAAAATAATAGATTATCAAAGGGAAGAATAAAGCTTGAATATTTACCATGAGGTAGAACATTCCAAGCTATGGTGTCTGTGATTGCAGTAAAAATCCAATTAAGCTCACCCAAAAGGGTTTTTCGGTCATTTTGTCGACCAGGGATTTTGTCAATTAGAGACTGGTCCAAGGAATCACGAAGCAGGGACCGACCACAGAACCTTCAAATAAGTAATTAGACACTATAATAAAAGAAGATACCACCAAAAGAGAAACAACAATAGTCTCAGTAATACAAATTCTATATGCAGCTCAATTGTTGCTTGGAGGCATACTGCACTTGTGTTTTATTGAAGGATGGGCACATAATCTAACATTGGCTGAATTATCACTACCATAAAAAGGTTAGGGCTCAGTAAAGCCTTAGACAGCCACTGCACACAAAACCTGGTATAAAATGCTGACAAACACAATTGTCCTTGGTTTAATATAGTCTTGGTATAAGAAAGCATGACTACCAGTGTAATGCCATCTTGATAGGAGTAGTCAGACATGCGGTAAATACATCTGCAGGAAATTCCGCACTCTGCGGCAATGTCTCGTTGGCCTCACATGCAGCGAGTATAATACAATCCTTTTGAGAAGATGGAGTACTAGTAGAACCTCCGTCTAAGCCTAATCTCTGTCCAAATCACATCAGATAGAAATTCAGCTCTATCCAAGAACCTTAATGGATTTTTTTCAAAGAACAGGAGTCACAATCTTTCGGTGGTACTCAATGCAATCAACTTTAAAAGCTTAACAAATTAAGAAATGAATATACAAATTAAAAGATATTACTGAGCTCCAAGCATAATCGAATAACTTAGTCAAACAATTTATAATAGATCTGTGAAACACAGATTGAAGGAATCAGATCACAGTTAGTCAAACAGATTATAATAGCTCTGTGAAACACAGATTGAAGGAATCAGATCACAGCATACCCTTCTCTCTCAAAAAAGAAAAAAAAAACTCCGGCCTAAATAAGAGTGCAACAAGTTAAATTTGATCTATATTGTCTTTGTTCCGTTTCCGTCTGATGTCTTGCAAAGGGGCGAATCAGATAGAGAATAAATCAGTAACAAATATTTGTCAATTGAAGTTTTCCAACTTCCCGATCCCAACACACCAAATGTGACAGTTTTTGTATACAATAACAAGGTACAGGACATTTCAATGGTAGCACATGTCCATTGAAGCATAAATTTTGCACCATAAGTAACATTACTGGTGACAGTAAAAATGGTGGTACAGGATCCCTCTTGTGAATCCCTATCTGATATTCAACTTATGAAGATTTTTGGAATTCCATGAAACAAAATCATTTTGGAAAAATTAAAAAGAAGGAAAAATAAGTTTGAAATATTGGCAGTGCCTCAAAACTCAAATGTCTCAACATCCATCTTTTGCAAGACCAGGAATTTCACCAACTGTTAACTATACAAGAGAGATTAGAATGAATATAGAATGAAGCAATTCACCTCTACGAAAGCATTTAAAATTAACCCAGCAGCAGAGCAATCAAACACATAAATAGATGGTGTTTTCAGCCATGAATCTAGATCACTGATTGGCAACGGAATGTACTGTGTATAGCTCTTATTGAAAACCCAAATTTCTCGATTGGCAGTTGGTTTTGGAACACCGTGTCCATTGTAGTGAAATAAAACCCTTTCTGTTCTGGCATATTTTCGACACGTAGTACATAGTTTCTTCACCTCCTCTACAGTCGGATCAAGTTGGAGCTTATACCGTGCCTGCTCAAAGGGACACAATATTTATAAGCATGTGTACAAAATTTCACCTCCATATCATTCAACTTTCCAACTCTTATTCATAAAATCCAGGAATCAACTAACGGTCACCCATGAAATATATAATTTTCAGCAGCATGGAGGTCTAAAAGCAAAATTGCACAAAAAAAGTGTACTGAAAATTAAACTAGAAATCTTCCCAAATTTCAGCATAGGGCGTGATAAAAAAAAAGGAAGTAGAACAGCATAAAGAAATATTGCTTGCCTTAGGTTGCCATCTCTCATATTGATTATGCAAGGCTTTTCCAATGCTTTCAAGAGCTTTCGGAGGAGCCATGGAAAAAGGATCTAATTCAAAAAAATATATATATATCAAAATCAGAACTTACAATCCCGATAAATATTTGTTCTAAAAGTAAGTCCCAAATTTACATTGCACCTCTTAAAAGTAAGTCTCAATAAATCTGCCAATTTCCTCTCCTATCTATTTTTTTCCCCTCATTATTTGAGTCACACTTCAATAAGAAGATAACAATGTACAAGTAAAATTGTCCAAGAAACGAGATTTTGGAAATATTAAGGACGTCAATGGTTACCTATCCAGCACTCCATTCGAGCACAAGGAGATATTTTAATAACATCTGGTGGGTCCACGCTTATATTTAAACATAGCACCAACGCCACACAACCCGTTTTCATCTGTAAAAGAAACAAAACATGATACATATGCACTAATTTCCCCGAACTTTTTTTTGCATTTATTAATATACCCTAACTAACTAGAAAACTTCTGATAACAGCCTTCCAACAGTGTTGAGAATCCAACTACTAAAATCAAGTGGTGTTCACACCAACAATCGATAGAGTAACATGGATCGAATGCACATAAACGCTTAGAAAATAAATTGTCAATATAAGAGCATTTGTATCGAGAGCTATGAAATTCAAGATTACAATCTAAGACCTGCATCATTCTGGTGCCAATAACAATAGTACAAAAACACTAAGAATATGTGCACAGATATTAGCATCCCAGTTATTTTCAGTTGTGTATGCGCATAGGAATTCACCATCTTAAAACTGAATGAAACAAGACCTCGATACATAGATAATGCACTGATGACACCATTAAAAACTCTATTCTGCTTCGTACTCATAGACATCAATCAAGCTAAATTTTGGTTTAAAAGAGGCTCTCGGTTACTTCTAAGCACTGTATGGTCCACAGTACTATAATTTAAAAAAAATTGCACCAACAAAAACTGAAAAGGTGACTTGTAGGAAACTGATAGCATCAGTTCCAGTTAATTCGCTCATGGAAACACTAAGCTGTCACTTCTTCTGTAGTTCAACTCTCTAGAAAACGTTCATTTCAGAAATTTCAAAATTGATCAGCAGAAGTGGAATTTATGACAAGTCTTTCAAAAGTTTTAAAAAACGATGAGATTTACATACCCGATCCTTAAGCCGCCATTTGGAGACCAGACCCTCATCCGACGGTCCAGATTGAATCTGAGTGCCGTCTTCGAAACCATCATGCCTCGATTCACAAAGCACCCCACTCTGAGGAAAGTACGGCATGCTCGTTTCAGGCCCATCTTCCCCAGCTCCACCGCCTCCGCCTAGAACCGGGGGCTCTGGCATGTCCACCACCGCAGGAGGCGGTGCCTGAGACAACCTTGAAGCCATCAGATCTCCCAATGCCATCTAACTCACAAGCATGCGATGCCTGACCTAACCCATGCAACCCAAACCCTAGAAGGGGGTTGGTCGCAGACCCAAGAGGTCAATCGGATTGAGGAAGATGTTCTAATCCCAAATCAGCGAAACCCTAGAGGAGAAGAGAAACCCTAGACCGGGGAGGTGGAGGCGCGGGGGAGCGAGAAGAGAGAGAAGAGAAAAGAGAAAAAACAGAGAAAGTTCGCAAAACAGGGATAAAAAAAATACGAATTATTTTAAAAATAAAACATAAATGTTGTAATCAACAGATTGTTCGCCGCCTTCTCTCTTTTCTTTATTCCTAAGGTATATTTGTGGATATAGCCCTGCAAATTTAGAATTTTTGTACTTTCAACCTTAGATAATTTGTTGAAGTATAGTCATTTGGATAAAAATAATCAAAACCCGATGGCGAGATATGTAAAAAAACATGGAGTAATAAAGTATTATTAAACCAAAGACGAATTGAACTTGGTTTTGGTCGTGCTCCAATTGCCAAATGGGGTGTGATATTTATTAAGGACCCTTCTAATTGTATCCAAGGATTTGTACCCACTTTTTATTCAAACCAACTGTCATTTGACGCTGAAAAATACTGTAACAATAAGGTAATAATACTGTAACAGACATTATAAAATACAGTAAAAGATGAGATAAATTTTGTAAAAAATAACAACTTGCAACTTCCAAAATCTTTGTAATTGGTGTACTTTGTACTTTCAAAATTGTTGTACTTTGACAGTTAATGACAGTTAACTGTACTTGTTTTACTTAAGAATCTGCCCACTTGTGTACTTTCTCCCTTCTAAAAGTTTTTTTTTATTTTTTTTAAATTTTTTTTCTATCGTTTTAGAAGTTTTGATTATTATTATTTTTTCATTTTTTTTTTAAATTCATCATTTTTTTTAATTAAATAATTTGTAAAATTACGGATTCAAACTAATGAAATTGAATATAGTAAAAAACAGCTGCGTAAAGTGCAAAAATAACGACAAAATCTATATTCCAAAATACCGTAACACAACATTATGAAAAGTTGTAACAATAAAGTATCAAAACTGTAACAAAAAATACTATAGCAATGAAGTATGTAAACTGTAACAATTACCATAACAACTACAAAACAACAAAAATATAAAAAAAAAACTTTATAAACATAACTTTGTAACAAATATAGACAAATAATGTAACAAATATAGACAAATATTGTAACAAATTAACTCATGCTGTATATCAATCAGTATCAACATACTGTAACAAATGTAGACAAATAATGTAACAAATGTAGGAACAAACTGTAACAGATATACTAAATATCAACCAGTGTCGAAAACTATCTCAACTGTAGACAAGTAAACTAAGACTGAACATCAATCAGTATCTAATACTATAACAACTGGAGACAAATAATGTAACAAATGTAAATAAATATTGTAACATATTTATCTAATACTTATACACAATGTTCCCAGTGGTTCTTCTTACACACAGGGACAAATAGTCATTTGATTGTCTCAAACTGTTGGCCAGACAGTTGAGGAATAGCCACCACCGCCTGTTTCTCTGTATATGTGTGCATCAAGATCTGCATTTTACAAGAGAACATACTGTAATAAATATGAATAAATAATGTAACAAAGGAAAATCAAAACTGTACAGTACTATCAAATATGAAATGAAATAATGTAACAAATGCCTAACATAACTGTAGCAAATAATGTACAATACTACAACAAATTCTAGAACTGTAGCAAATAAATGTAAATGAAAATACAAAAAGAGAATAAAAAATTACTGAGGTGTAAGGGGAAATGAAAAACTAAGGGTGAGCAACAGGTGTTTCAAATTGCATCACCTGCAGAACGACTTCAACCAGCTGAACAAAAAAAAATTATATCTTAAACATGCAAACATATAATGTAACAAAGGAATAAAAATACTGTAACAGATATGAATAAATACTTTAACAAACATGAATACACTAAATTTGCATGCAAGAGCACTGACCTAAATAATGCAACACATATAAAACAATACTGTAACAGATATAAATAAATACTTTAACAAACATGAATACACTAAATTTGCATGCAAGAACACTGACTTAAATAATGCAACACATATAAAACAATACTGTAACAGATGTGAACAAATACTGCACAATCTTGAATAAATAATGTAGCTGCAGACTGTAACTTAGAGGACTGAACAAATAATGTAACATACTTAAGAAAATACTGTAATTTATACGGAGTGGATCATGTAACAGATAGCACATATGCTGTAATAATCACAGTCTGAAGACAAGATCTAGATTTTGAAATGCAATTGATACAAAAAATTCTTCAAACACGAAAATTCAAATCTAATTTCGTACAATCAACAATAAACTACTCCAAAAATCCAGAAAAGAAGATCAAACAACAGCGAGATTATAGATTAGCAACTTACTAAATTCGCTGAACTCAGGTTAAACCTCCGATACTGTAACATAACGAATCCAATACTGTAACAAATGTCAACCAATACTGTACATGTTTCATTTTTGTCTGTCATCTCCGATCTGAAATTTGTAATTTCAGATCTGGAATTTATCCGATGGCATCAAGCACTCGAGAGCAGAGAGGAGGTCCATCGAGAGAGAAGTGAAAGAGAAGAGAACGGAAGAGATTGGAAATAAAAAAGAAAAACAATAATAATTAAGAAACTTGTTTATATCGAGGTTGTGGAGAGAGATGTGGACAATCGTTTGGATAAAGCTTGGATCCATGGCTCCGGATCTCCTTGAAAAGGCCTAGATCCATGGCTCCTTCGAGCTCGTGCGGATCGAAAGGATGCATATGACGTGAGGAAGAGGTGGAGAAGAGGCAGAGGGACCGAGATGGGAGGCGGAGGCGGCCGAAAATGGGAGGCGGCGGAGGCGGCCGGAGGTTAGGGCGGCCGGAGATGGGAGGCGGAGGCAGTCGGAGAGAAAGCATCATGAAAGAAGGAAGCTAGGTTTGCCATTTGGAAAGAGCTTTGGTTTGTGTGGGTGCTAGAGAAAACGAGAGATGAGAAAATGAGAGAGAATGTGAGAGACAAGAAGTTATTTATAGCTACAATAGTTAAGAAGCTTTATTCAAAAAGTTGGGTAAAAACTGGGTACAAAATATTGGATACTAAAACCTTTTCTCATTTATTAAGGGATTGTTGGATTGGTGACGCGAATGCAACGACTGGGTTATGATCGTGTCAAAAAAGTTATCAATTGCTATTTGTGATATTGTGAAAATGACGAACTGAGGAGACTGTAAACTAAGTCTAGGATTTTATATGAACTGAACCATACATTGATTAATAAGTTCACTACAATTTACAATATAAACATATTCCATGCCCTTTTATTATTTAAATGTAAATATTGTGTTTTTATTTTTATTAAAGCACGTCGGCACACAACACTCACAACACACACCCTACTCCCTACTCATGTATATAGTATAATTTGAATCTAAATTTTTCCGTAGAAGAACATATGTCTTAGCTAGCTAAATTGAGCATCACAACTCACAAGGCATGTAAACACTATGTTAACATTTGTATTTCAAAATGTCAAATTGATCTACTTCACAAGTAATGTACTAAGTACAAAATTTACAAATTTTTGAATTCATATAGTTTTAAGTGTTCAGAAAATAATAAAAAATCAATACATTAAAATTAATTTTTTTTTTCTTTACTTCATGACATGATACTAAATAATTCGATCTTTTTGTAAATTTTGTACGCAAATACATGTAGAACAGTTTGAATTCGTCATTTTAAAAATGTATTCAATAAGCTTTGAAGAAACACTTGGGCTAAAATATCATTGTTAACACAATAGTCAGCATCCACATACACAAAAACTTATAATGTTGCATGAAGCGTGTTTTTGTGAAAAATAAGTGTGGAGGAACTTTTTTAGTCTTGCTTAATCTAATTGGACTTCATTTGTGTTGTTTGCATTTCTCATATGGATATATTATATATTTTTATGGGATGGATGATCTTTCCTCTTGAAGTCAGTTTTTCCATTTTCTTTTTATTTATTTTTTGTGGGGGAGAGGTGTGGATAACTTTTATGTAAATATTTTTTTAAGAAGGATTTTTGAGCCATAAATGTTTAACCTTGTAAATTTGACATCATTTTATTCTGTATTGATATTTTTAGATAGAGTTGAAAATTGAGTCTGTCCATTTTAAATATTCATAATCATAACAGATTTTCTGATCGGATTTTATGCATGCGATCTTTTCGTACGAACATCTGTATTAGTTACTATATTAGAAATCAGCTTTTTTGTGTTAATATTTAGTATTTCCTTTTTTAACAGGTTATGTTTCCTTTTATAAATCTGTAATTTTTCTAACGAGATGAAAGGTGAAAAAAAGGAGATCAACATTTTGAAATTACTGTTTAGATTAAAAAAATTAAATATAAATGTCAAGAAAATACTGTTATAATTTGTGAAATCCTAACTTCGAACTTAGATATGGCTCTTTAAACTTGATTTGCGGCGCCGTAAATTTGAATTTGATTGAAAAAAATAGGATGCATGACATTCATGAAGGGTCTTTTACTGTTTTAACTAATTGCTCAGGAAGAGTTCTTAAATTGCAATATATCATTGAAAAAAGCCTTTAATTTAAAGTTTTTTGTATTTAAATTGCAATGTATTTTCGTTCTTATATTTAATACAACAGTATAGTAATTAGCGAACAATTAATAACTAAACTATAAATTATCAATATTTGTATTCAACATACATTATTAGTGAGTTTGAAAAGTTATTGCTATTGAAACTAAAGAAGTAGAGCTATTACGGAGTCACAAAAAATAAAGACATTTTGATTCTTCTTAAAATACTTTTGATCGGTATCTGAAATTTACCAATCTTTGAATTTTTTTAAAGACTTCTTTTTTCTTTGACATTTACATACGTTCATTGTTTTGTTAATTATTTGAGGATAATAAATAATATTTATGTCATAAAATCCTTAAAACACGAAATATAGCTTACATTATGTCATGAAGTCCTCTTAACATGAAATATCATTTACGTAATATTGATAATGTTTTCCAGCTCTTCTTAATGGCAATGAGATCACTAGGAGGGGACAAATATATTTTCCTCATTTTATGGAATAATAAAGATAAAAGATATTAGTTCAGATCTTGTAATATATAAATAAAATGAAAAACATTGCAACTAAAATATAATTAAGTCAATACCAGTTGGTTCCAACCTTTTTTTTTTTTATCTATTTTTCTTTGGGAAAATAATATGAACTTTTGGTTCAATATTTGCAAGGAGTTGTTTAATAAGTTTGGTTAAAATTTACATATATTTTGGTTTCTAGTTTCATTATTTTTGTTCTGTGTATCACACACATAGTTGACAGGTAAAATAGAGTGGAACTAGGTAGAAATACCATAACTGATTTTAAACACGTTTGGAATAAAAAATAGAATATGATGCAATGATAATATGAAAAAAAAAAAAACAGAATAAAGTGAAAATCTTGCAATTAAGCTCTCCCATTTTGCTCATAGCCTCTCTTTATTCCAACTACTTTGAATATTTAATTGAGGGGCATGCAATTGGGTTATTCTATAGATAATAGGAGTGGAACTAGAGATAATATTCCGTTGACTTTTTTAATTAGGTATATTTCATTTTGTCAAAAGAAGCCGGAATAAAATAAAAATGCATCATGGTTGTCAAATATCTATTATATGACCACTAATTGAACAGATAGCCACATTTTTCTATTTTAGAATCTGTAAGTCGTAAAAAAAAAAAAAATGAAAATTTGGTCCCTTTTTTTTAATTTTGATCAATTTTTATTTCGTTTCATTATGTTTCTTATCTATATTTGTTTGTTTTATGTATCATATGATCATTGTCAAATGGACAGCAATCCAAAAATTATGGAAAAAAGTTAAAATATGAGAATTTATTGGAAAATAAAATCGAGACTTTGCAGGGGTGTAGGTGAAAATTGTCGCTCAATAAAGGGTTTTTGCTTTTGAGGCATCGAGGTTCCGCCCACTCGTTGTCCGCTCTCCGATTTTCATTATCTAAATCAGAACCGTCCGATCTTAGTTGACGGCTCACCGCGTCCCATTAAGGGGTCCCCTGTTAATTTTCTACGACCTTTCACTATTCGTCTCGTGTCTTCTCAGCAGACGTCAGATTGATGACGAACGATCGGAAAGGGATCGCGCACTGAAGCGCGACCCATTTGGGTGCGTGACAGCTCAGGTCCAGGCATGCGTTACGAGTGCTGAAATGAATAAATCTCAGGTTTCAAAAACAATGCCTGTTGGTGTTGGCCCACAATGACTTTCTGATTTCATGCGTCTGTTAGAATGTGGGAATTCCAGTCACGGGTTTAAGCCGAACTTTGAATGAGTTTGTTTTATGTATGGACACAAAGAGGCTGCTTCAGGGGTAGTCTCATGAATTTTGTTGGATACAATTATTTCCGGGTGCGTATTCTCTGAGATATCTCAATTTTTGCGTGACCTCCTATTCGGGAGAACGTAGGGGGGCATTATTATTTGAGCTTTGAGATTCGTGCAGAACGTATTTCAACAATTGAGATATTCCAAAAAGTCACGCAAAGTTTGAGATATCTCAGAGGATGCGAATTCATTATTTCCTATTTGTTTCAGAACAAGGACAGGAACAGCTGCATTGCCATGATTTCCAGCTTGCCAATTCTGGTTTCTTCTCAGAGCTTCACATAAATAACAATCATCATCATCACCATCATCTCATTTTATGCTATTTTGAAAATAACATCCTTAAAATAATTGCCTCAGAAAAGTTTCGGTTTAAAAATTATGGAAAACATTCGTTTGATCTTTTATCAAATGGTTGAGAGATTTAATTCCTGATTAACTACCTTCTACTGAATTTAAAAATGAAACGCTAAGGCGCTGATTTTACCGTACTTGGTTTCATTCAGATAATTAAACATCAACCAAATTTGTGCATAAAAAGAAATTCTCTTAAGTGGTTACTTGGATTCATTTCCCAGATAATTGAACATCAACCAAATTTGTGCATATAAAGAAATTCTCTTAAGTGGTTACTTGGATTCATTTCCCAGATAATCAAACATCAACCAAATTCGTGCATAACAGGACAAATGATCTCAAAACTCTCTTATTGCTCAATAACGAGTGAGGTTTTGGAGATGTACCATGTGGGATCTCATAATTGTTTTAACCAAATGGAAACAAGAATGGCCAAAAGAAAAAAAGAAAAAGAAGAAGAAAGGGAGCTCATAATATCATATAGAGAGGAAGGTGGAGGAAATAGAGGAGCTCTGAGGTGTGTGTTATGGTTTAGGTAAACGAGGCAAAGGAAATGAACATCAACAATAGTTAAAAAAGGAAGAAGCTTGAATATTCAGTTAATTAGAGTAGTGAAATGTCCAGAGTACATAAAATGATCATCTAAATTCATGTAAGCCATCTTCAACCAAACTCAGCACTTCAATCACCAGTTTCACTAATTATCTGGTCCATGAGATCCCTCGCATCATCATATTGTCCCATTTTGAAAAGCAGTTCTATAATTGGTGCAGAGACAGCTAAATCAGGTTTCAACCCTTCTTGCTTCATTCTGTTCAGACACACATAGCTTCGTTTACTTTTCTTTGCTTAGCACATGTTTTCAGCAAGGAAGTGCAAGTCGAGAGATCTAGCACTATATGATTGAGATGCATTCTATCTAGGATATTCATCACATCATCAATATTGCCATCAGTAACATAGCCGAGAAGTAGAATTTGATATGATACACCATCTGGTTTTATACATCCCCTTACCATTAAGTCAAGCAACTTTTGAGCCTCCTTGGTTTGGCCTTGTTTGCACATAGAATCCATTAATGATCCATAAGTAACCTCATCAGGCAAAAGACCTCGATCAATCATATCCTTGAAAATTCTAATTGAATCTTTCGAACTGCCTAGCTTAGAATATCCATTTATTACACTAGTGTATGTGACAAGATCAGGTGTGGAACCTTAATCAAGCATCTGATACAGTAGTTTTTTTGCGCTGTCTGCTTCCCCCCTCTTGCAAAGCGAATCCACAATTATAGTGCAAGTCACGGTGTTAGGCAATATTCCCTTTGAAACCATCTCATTCAACAACTTCTTTGCCTTTTCTAATTTGCTCATCTTGCAGAGCCCATCTATAATACTACTATATGTTTGAACATCAGGATCCTTACCTCTGAAAATCATAGCAGATAGCAACTCCTCTGCCTTTACAGTTCCCCCCCCTTGCATAGTGCATCTATGATGATAGTATAGGTCACAACATCGGGATCATGTCTTTCGGAAACCCATGGACTGAAGCAATTCCACTGCCTTGTCCAATAACCCTTTCTTCAACAACCCATCCACAAGAGTATTATAGGTCACAACATTAGGTTTAAGTCCTTTAGAAACCATGTAGGACAACAGTTCCTCTGCATTCTCAGTATCTCTTTCCTTGCACAGTCCATTAATCAGTGAGCTGTATGTGACTACATCTGGCACAATACCAATGGAAAGCATTTGCTCGAACAAACTAAATGCTTAACTAATTGCTCCTCATTTACAAAGGCCATCAATAACAATGTTGTAGGAGATGACGCCAGGTGTGCAGCCCAACTTAGGCATTTTATTAAACACCACAGCTACGGCCTCACTAATCTTATTCTCAAAACAAAGGCCCTTAAGTAGCAAATTGAAGAAGTAAGCATCAGCTCTCCGGCCCTCCCTGATGAACCGTCCAAAGAAAAATCAACCCAAGTCCAGGCCGATTAATTTGGATACAGTAGCTGATCAAAACAGTATAGGTGCAAACATTGGGTGAGGATGAGACCCCTCTAGATTGGATATAGCGATTAAAGAGTGAAAAGACAGTTGCATAATGGTTGTTTGAGTCCTTCATATGAGTTAAGGCTGCAAAGAGATGATTAAAGGAATAGATGGACGGTGTCGGGCTCTTAGCGGCCAGCAAGCGATTAAACAAGTGAAGAGCATCTACAATAGTAAGAGTGTCCGACCAACAACGTTCTTTTATAACCTATTCCAATTGGCGAATCCCCACTGGTCGTGTATTGAAAATGGTCACAACTACACATGGAAATGGTTCATTCAGATGCAAGGTCGGTGGTAGCCTCAGAGTTGCTTGTAGAAGATGGACGGTGCCAAGTTCTTGCGGCTAGCAGACTTGAAAAATCAAAGGGCGTTTTTAACAGTGTGGGTGCCCAACCTTACTGAAGGTCATTCTAGAGAGGTCGGCTTCAAGGGTCTTACTGAAGATGTGCTACAATTTATCAACGGATTACCTGCATAATAAAAAAAAAATGAAAGAATGGTGAATAGATTTTGCATAAAGAGCTAAAGTCTTGCAGGTCAGTGTAATAGGTACCACACAAAGTACTGTTAGGTGCCCTTTTGCGTTAGGAGGAATTAGTAGAGGGCAGTAAAGTTCAAGTTGGACTCTTCTAGATGGGCGTTTTGGTCATCTTTCCTTGCCAGGAATTTGGTTAACTAGCAAAGTGATCTAAAAAATCAAGAAGTAACAAATGACTACAAGCTATAAAACAACAAATCATACATTATAGCAAAAGCTAAATATGAACTCCTATTTACTAAATTAATGTTTTCTGATCAGTCCTCTACTCCTCTTATACAAATTAACAAATCTGTAATCTGTATGAAACAAAGTTCGACGTTAAGAATCAGATTTTAGTAGTTAATTGGGACTGTTTTTTATTTTATTTTTTGTTCCCTTGGAAAATCGGTGCTTAGTTGAGGCTCTAAGAAATGACTCCTAGTACCATACTAAATCATAGTACCATACTAAAATAGTGATGCCTCTATAATTGGAACAACAGGACTTGTATCAGATTCGATGCCTCTTAACAATTACAATTAAACATTATAACACTAGCCTAATTTATGTCCCCAACAAACAAATTACTCCTAGGAAAGTTAATGAAACCGTCTCAATTGAAAGGCAAGACATGATCAGTCTAAAAGCAAAAGGAACCTGAGGTTGCACCATTGATTAGAACTTGAATAACTAGCAGTGTAAAATTAATGATGATTCTGCTAAAGAGAAATACTTGATCGAAAAATGAATCCATCTGACATGATTATTAAGATATAATTTCACCACTTTGCTTGCAAGCTTTGAACTATGCGGTAAGAAGCACAGATCCTAAGAATTTTGAGAACCCTAATAATCATGTCAGACATAAAACCAGATTCACATGTACTCGACTAGCCAAAATATACCAGTTAAATGGCACCCAAGTACAACCAGTTGCCTTCTCCATGGCATTGGCTCTAACCCAACTTCATAAACAAATAATAGACAAAGATGCATAATTATTCACATTTTATTTTTAGGGTCCCTAACTGGAGTCAATTTATGCCTTGTTTTCCAATTCGATAAATACAGCAAAGGATATTTTCCCTTAAATGAATCGGAATTAGATTCCATACTGAAAGTATCTTTGCGACATTTCATCAAGTAACTTGTGTGCACGGTCAGGAATATCCAAATGGTACATTCATGTTCACAACGCCTTACCAAATACATATCATAATTTGAGGGAAGAAATAATCATAGCGATATATCAAAACACTAAATTTATGGCCTAAATGCAAAGCACCTAAAGAAGCTGATACAAGAGGACAGAACACCTACCATGGTTAGAGAAGAGGTCGAGAACTGGTTTAGGCACCACAAATGAAGCGTAGCCGCAAAACGCTTGTGTTCCAACTTCCAAGTGACGATGTCTCTCTGGGGCATTTCAACAAACACTTGTGTTGCGAGAGAGGAGGAAGCTAACTAACTACTTGAAGAGGAAGAGAGGAATCATTAGAGGAAGGCGTCGGAAGAAGTGATTGAGGAGGAGATAGGTGAACTGATACTAGCGTGGAATGAAGCAGTTATAAGGAGGAAAGAGTCGGAAGAAAGAGATTTGAAGGGGAGAAAGGTGAATATGGATTAGTAGATTACCGTGAACTGACGCTAGCGTTAATATTTTTTTTTTTGAAATATGCCGGGCAGAGGCTGCCAGGTTTTATTAACCACTTAGGTAGTTACAACGTCCATATTACAGCCAAAATCCTCAGATTAGGATTCCTCACAGAACACAAAAATAAACTGCTGTAAACCACTTTGGCAAAACCAGAAAAATCAGAAAAACCAGAATACTATCCTATGCCAGAATTGTTAGCATTCCCCCCACTGTTTCTATTTCCATCCCTGTGAGATGAGATGAGACAACTTTTGTTTACAGAAATTAGTTTTTACTTTTAGTTTAGCACTCCGTTAAAATTATAATTAAACAAATACCACTCACGTGTTCTTAGTTCCCGTATCAAATTAAACTGGTGCGTATATTGAAAGAGCGTATCAAGTGGTGCGTGTCCCACGTAGTGCGCGCTCATCTCATCTCGGTCCGAATACAAAGTTTGGAGCCTATATCGTTTAGACTATATTAATAGTGATAAAATATCAGTTTAAAATATATTAACAGTGAGTTATATCATATATTACCAGTTTATAGTATATTAACAGTGAAAAAAATACTAGTTTAAAGTATATTAACAATGAATCATACCACATATTACCGTATTTTTTTTTGTTAAAAAGGCCGAAGCCCGGTTTCATTAAAACGAAACAAAGTTAATTACAGAGTTGTAGAGCATTCGTCAACTCTAAACTCAAAAGTTCCAACCAGTAAACACAAAACACAGCATGTATGCTGTGCCCCTGATAAAACCTAGCAACAATATGTAAACCACATTTCACCTGGGCCAACTATCTAAACAAAACAAATAGTCCTATAGAGCTATTTTGTGACCAGCTTGCGTGCCACCCTTGTTATTCAAATTGCAAGCTGCTAAGCTAAAATGCATCTGCTAAATCACACTAAACATCTAGTCAAAGAGCTACACAACTCTAGGAACTCAGTTGTCAGAGTGTAATGGAGAGGATGGAGGTGAGGGGGGTGAATTGTTGCCAAAGTGGAGAAGTATGAGCTGATCATCTCCTGGTCTCCAAATGCGAAGTGGAATCAACTCCAATTCGGCAGTGGTTGGCAGCCAAGTATAAGTCGCCTCCTTGGTGGTTGTTTTAGTCTTTTTGTCACCTGTTCAATATTCAACCAAAGAGATAATTAGTATTATGATTTGCCTACCGGTCTTAGCTGGTACGTGTTGGAAACAAATTTCATTCCGATATTTCCAAATCGTCCAACAAATACTACTAAAAACAATTAAAAATGCCTGCTATTGGTGTTTTGGAAGGGAAAAATGTAATTGGGAAATAAGTTGATTATATCTTGCACATTAATCCATTTGGTAAAATGTAATTGGGAAGCACCCATCCAAAACCACACTTGTTGAGCCAACTGACAATTGAGAAATAAGTGATCCACAGATTCATTTTGATCACAAAACAACATTTTTTATCTCATTGCCAGCCTTTCCTACCCAACAGATCCTTAGTGACCACATATTACCGTATACTTGTTTATATATACGAATTCTCATTTAAAATTCATATATATAGATCCAAATAAAAATACGGTTATACGGTATGCGGTAGCCTTCTGCATACTGAATGAGAACCGAATTTCAAAATACTGGTTTGAACTGTCCAATTTAAAATTACAGGATCCAAACTCAAAATTGATATGAATTTAGCGCTGGACCGGGTCTTTTGGACTATTAATCGGAGACCAGTTGGGACGTGTCCCTGTCTGATTGGCTAGCTCGGGTCAAAAGTCAAACGTTAGTTCTCGTCATTACAATTGGTTGATGTGGTTTGTAAGGATTAAATTTATACTAAAAGTATTTTTCTTCGATAACGTCATCAAGTTTATCTGACTAGTGAAAAAAAAAATTCCTCTATCTGGGAAAAATAATATGTGCATGTGCTGATGTGCATGTTATTGATGACTAGAGTTCATACCGTTTTGAATATGTGCATGGTCAACTAAGCTTCAAATTGGTGCTTTAATTGTTCAATTAAGCTTCAGATGAGTGTACACCGTATGAGCACCACACTCCAGTACGCGCTCCGGTCTAGTTTGGTGCACGAAGCATGGGTGGTATTTTGTTAAATAAGTTGATTAGAATAATATTTGTTTAATTATAATTTAATGTTGCTAACTAAAGTAGTTTCAGCTTTTGTTCGAAGTTCGCATATATTTATTAGCGAGATGGTCATTTGATCTGATCGAATTGTATGATTTGGATTTGGATTTGACAATTTCCCCCCGGAAATTTGTACGGGCACAACGTTAAGCATAAATTTTTATTTGGATTGACAATTTTACTCCAGGAAACGCAAGTCGAAGATTTCGTCAAAAGAAGTTTGAATGCGCTTTCAAAGAAATTTTGCAGACCAGGAGAATATTGAGAAGTTGAAACCATCAGAACTCTAGTATTTCAAAGTGATAATATTTTCTAATACTTGAATTTACTGGGTTTGCCTATTTATTTTCACCTTTACATCGACTTAAAAGGGAGAGGAGAGATTCCAAATTTCCATTGGGTATCTGATTAGATTCCATCCAATGTCAGATATAAGTCCGTCTGCACAAATCTCAATACAGATTAGATGACTTAGATTTGACAATGAACAAATTTCGATCTAACGCCTATCGGAAACCCCCGCTCCCCACTAAAATAGCCTTTGTTCTAACCAGCAACTGGGATAACTTTTGCATATCTCAAAAATATTATATAGCTCCTTGTCAAAAGCACGTATTGAATTTGAGTTTCTCTTTCATTGTTCTTATTAACATATAACAGCAGTAACCATTATAAGTTACAAAATTTCTCCTAACAAGCAATTGCCATATGCAACACATACCCAACACGTCAGATAGCAAGCAGTGTCTTCTCTAATTCTATATAAATTACCAGTCTACCAAATGAAAAATACTGAGTGATCTCAACTGATCCTAGGAAAAATTGATGCTTTGGCAGCTTATGATTTATATATTAGCTCTATGGCTGAAAACAGACGAAAATTCAAAGAAAACGAAGTAAAAAGTAATAAAGATAATAAAACAAAGGCCATCTTTTCACACCTCTAAGACATCCCACTGATATTACATAATACTACAACACATGATGTAATGGGACATTATGTTTAAGTATATGTTAGTTGACAAATCCAAAAGGTGTATGTCGCCTGCTACCCCCTTCACCATATTGGTCGTTCCATTTTCGTAGCTCATTCATGCTAGTTGCGTCATATGCAACAGATGGACTCACCTTCATGTCAAAATTAAGTGAACTTGAGATAGGTGACAAGAAAATTAAAGAGAAGTGAGGAAAAAAAAAATGTAAGAAAAGATAAATTGTACCTTTGCTTTAGCTTTGATAAAGTCCTCCAGCTTCAGGGGTCGAATCGAAGGTCTTGTGCTAGTCACACCACCCTAATAAGACAGTTCTTTAGTTACTGCACAGTTGAGTAATTCTAGATTGAGAATTTGCCAAGAAAGAAAGTGCAAGAAGCTCACCGCTTTCTTTTCTTCCTCTAGAAGTTCTTGAACGGGTCTGTACGCAGCAGCAATACATAGATTCTACACAGAAGGTTACATTCAATTCAATTCAATAAAGGACCACAAAAGGCAAAATCTGATAAAAGAAAGAAAAAGAAAATTGTAGCAATCAATTCATGCTAGGAGTTGTGTAGTACCTTCAAGTCACTCCCAGAATACCCTTCAGTGGCATTGGCTAGCTCTTCATAATTAAAATTCGAATTAAGGTTTTCTTTCGAGAGAAATATCTGCAAGATTTTCATTCTATTTTGTGCATCAGGAAGGTCCACATATATCCTACATATATAAAAAAACAAAATTGAAATATAAAAAGAAGACAGCGAGTCAGTCAGCATCAATAGCCTTATTGAGTTATGCAGGAACTGATACAAAAAATCAACAAGAAACCGTGCTCAAGTCAACCTTCTAGGTAATCGACGAATGACAGCATCATCCAGGTCAAAGGGGCGATTAGTAGCTGCAAGAATAAGAATCCTTTGGGTATCTTTTGATCTCAACCCATCCCAAGCTGCCATGAATTCATTTCTCATTCTTCTTGTTGCCTCGTGCTCAAAGGCACCACCTCTGGCACCGAGTAAACTGTCAACCTACAACACAGAAAAGGAAGATGAGAATATAATTGAAACTCTAGGCATGTGACATTTGGGTAGGGGTGTTCATTGGGTCCAGTTTAATTGATTTTAAACCAAACCGAGAGAGTTCCGATTAAATAGATCGGTTCAGTTCATTTTTTAAAACCAGTTTTATTGTTTGGTTCGTTTCAGTTTAGAAAATTTAAAAAACCGGTTACACTGAACTGATCGAAAAGGGGAGTACAATTCTTTTGAGCCTTCTAAAAATTAATTATGAACGTTGTCTTTCTCCTTGAGTATGAAAATCACTAATTCAATTCTGTGTATTGAAATAAATAATTCTTTTGAGCCCATAAAAAAATTTAAAAAATTAACAAAACTGTTTAATTTTTTTATTAATCTT
Source organism: Carex arenaria (assembly GCA_964058825.1). Lineage (NCBI taxonomy): Eukaryota > Viridiplantae > Streptophyta > Magnoliopsida > Poales > Cyperaceae > Carex > Carex arenaria. Next base: position 33,489 of record CAXKVW010000100.1, on the reverse strand, counting down.
CTTATTTCGGTTCAACCAAACAAACCAAAATCTAGTTTGGTTTGTTTGGTTCGGCTTTAATTCGGTAGATAAGTTTATTTCGGTTGGTTCGGTTGTATTTTTTAAACCGAATAAAATTTGGGTTTGCCTATTTTATTTCAGTTTTAACCGAACCGAACTAATGAACATCCCTACATTTGGGTACATTCACATTCTTACCTCATCAACAAAAATTATGACCGGGGCTAGCTTACTAGCGAAGGAGAAAAGTGCCTTGGTAAGCTTTTCTGCATCTCCAAACCACTGTTCAAGGGAACAAATTAAATTAAAAAGTGAATCAAATTGAAATAATGGAACAAATTTTCACAGTGAACCTCAATTTATACCAGACAAAAATTTTGGTCAAAGGATGAAAAATGCCTCACCTTTGATGTGAGTGTGGATCCACTAATGCTAATGAAGTTAGCTCCAGCTTCCGTTGCAAGTGCTTTTGCCAGAAGTGTTTTTCCAGTTCCAGGCGGTCCAAACAACAAAATTCCTTTGCATGGCTTAAACCCAACAAAAGAATGAAAAGTAGCAAAGAAGAGAAAAGACATCACAATGATTGCTTGAATAAGTACATAGTTGGTACAGTTAGAATTCAGAGTACATCCGATGCCCATCAGACCTACTTTGGTTGGATGGCTCAGTCACCGTCCGATCTACATTAAGATGCGTGCGTTTCGCTTTAAAATCCATACGATTCTGCTTCAATCCATGTGCACAGATCTTAATGCGAATCGAACGGTGTTGGAACTCATTGGACTCAGAAGTAGGTCTGATGCCCATCGGACCTACTCCGTTCTCACACAGTTAACCCTACTGACACATAAAAAAATTATAATGTGGTAACTTACCCTTAACAAATTACCGTGTGAGAACAGCTCAGGCCGCCTCATAGGTAGCGTGACAAGTTCGTCAAGTGTTGTTTTGACATCCTCCAGTGCCCCAATGTCATCAAACTTCACCCCAATTTCATCAGGTGGTACCACTGCGGATATAAAATTGCTTTCGTACTCGTCTTTGGCAAGACTCTACATTAGAATTATTTGTTTACATCTTAGTCTAACACTAAAATCCAACAACACAGATGATATACAGATCCATTTTGCAATCCAGAACCTTGATAGTAGTAAAAAAAGGGTGAAAACCTGTTTTACCCTTTTTTCGCTTTACCGAAAAACACTTAAAAGTACATTATTGCAATTGCACAGAATTAATTGCAAAGGAGGCTAATGTGCTAGCAACTGTGAGTTACCCAGAGGTCTCCCAAAGAGCTTAGCATATGTGGCAGGAGCTCTCTTGCAAATACACACCAAAGTATTACAAAAAAAAGTCTCTAGTACCTTGAGATTTTGTGCAGGCTTCTTAGAGATGGCCTCTTCTTCCCTTAACCGTGCAATCGCTATCTCCAAACTGCTCAGAAATAGACACAATGTTGAGCCACTATAAACAAGGTCTCTTAGCAGACTTGAGACTTATGTGATGTGATGCAATATGAAAAGAATTTATACCTTTCACGTGGGATCAATAGCCTATTATCCTTTGCCGAAGGAAGAGTAACTGACGATAAATAATGATTTTTGGCCCATCCAGCAACTTTTGCGGCTTCTGTAATTTTCACACAAAAAGGTTTGAAATACATAAAAGATTCAGCATTTATAACATCTCAACTAAGCCTCGCTAAAATTTGACATTTTTTTCCTTTTCCTTATTTTCTAGAGAGAAATGTGCATACTTGGCCTTGTTAAAAGCACATTATTGTACTTCACTTGTAGAAGATCCAAGCAGGAGAGTTGATTCTCTTCTAGGACCTAAGTCACAGAAAGAAAAAAATAAATAAAGGCGTGTGTCTATAGTTCATCTAAGACATAATATTTTTCCAATAAATAAGTTATCACACCTTATGAAGTTCAATAAGGTTCTCCCTAGAAACAATTATTTTTTTGTCCTCGTCTATCTGGTTGTTGAAAGTTCTCATGTGCTCCTCTTCCTGGTAAACAAAAATATTGACAAGACTTATCCTCTTATTTCTTCACTTTATCTCTACCATATATATCCCTAACGAATACATACCTTTGGGACAGGTAGATAGAGAACATTTGTAAATAGTTTCCAAATGTTATCAGTTCTTGAAGATTTTGTATCTCTGAGTCCCTCCGTAAGTCGCTTCAATGATAATGGCTGCATAGAAAAAATAAGTGTCACTCAAGGTAAGCATAATAAAATATATATATATATATATATATATATATATTTTCCTTTTACTCTTTTAAGAAGCAGAAAGGAATACCAGACGAGCAATCCGACCAAGTTGGGGAAGCACCATTGTCTGAAAAGTCAAAATCACACAAGTTAAAAAATATATATATATTTTTGGAAATTTTCTCATGCATCCTGCAAAACATCAAACTAAATTATTGTACTGTGTTCTTCACTAAAAGAAAAAATCTCTCCACATTTCATCATGAAGAAACAAAAACTAATCACTCTTTGTTCACCAGCTGCGGAAAAGAAACAACTATTTAGGATATTTCACATTTCATTTTAAGCTTATATGTGATATTATTTTGTTTTTTTGGGCACCTACAGATATGGATTTCTTTGAAAGAATTCCTCACTCTATACTTATTTAAAGAAAATTCTCACTGGTCATATAGGTTACAACTGTCCTTTCACTTATTCAAGGAGAAAGAAGAGGATTGGACGGATCATGATACCTCCGTGTTTCTACAGTTAATCATTTAATTTTTGTTTGGTATGGATTTATGGGATATCATACTTTCAGAATGTTAATATTACAATCCTCTATCTAGTTTCCTTTCATATATCTAATGCAAAACAGCAATAAAATCTTAATCTTACAAATTTTTCTTTCTCCTTGTCCTTGGGTGCAGATTCCACCACATTTTGACCACAAACTAAGACCACCGGCCCTGCAATTTGATTGAGCATCTCCTCGAGCTTTTGAACAAACTCCTTTCGACTGGATTTTGGTACTGCCTTTGATAACCACTTAGAGCTGTCAGGGAAGTATACAATAACTGGTTCCAGAGACGGCAAAATCTGTCATTTTACACCAAAACCCAAATATTACACAATATCACAAAAAAGGAAAAGTTAACATGTCACAACTTTGTAACACCAAGTACCTCACAAAGTGCTTGAACTGCTGCAAACCAGTCTTCAGCTTGTGACTCTGGATCATGCTCAAGATCCTTAACTAAAAAAAAAATTGCAGAAGGTCATTCAACTCATGCACTGTAATATTTAAGGGCTTATTTCCAATTTTTTTTTCTTTTTATAGATTAGTGAGGAACAGAAGCATACTATCAACCCAGACGACCGTTTCTTCTGAATCCTCACTTTTACTTGTCTCCTCAAGTTTGTTCTCAGTCGAGTCAAAAATAACAGCTACCTGATCCCCAGTAACCTCATACACCTCTCCTTTTGCCCCACTCGACAAACTCCTAAATCAAATTCAAGGCAAAAAAAAATCAGCATCACAAGTCAAGTAGCTGAAATATGAAATTCCTAGCAAGTTAAATCGCATAAGCTATCTGTTTCACTAGCACCATGGTACTTAAAAGTATACTTTTGCACCGTCTATTGAGTCATACATCCTTTAGTCGTAAACATGAAGGCAAAGAACCAATGAGAACCATGTAATGGGAGGAAAACAAAATCAGAATTTTTTTATATCACTCAACAAAATCCTTTATTTGCAAGGAGAGTCCAAAACATGAACCTAATGCAGTATAAGGACATATGAACCCACCTGACACTAACAAAAGAATAGGCATTCCTTGATCCATCAAGAGTAGGTATATTCCCGAAAGTGATCCTGTGATGTGATAATACATTCATTACTAATCAGGGCCCATGCATAATGGGTGCAATGCAGTGCTTGCATAATCTCTATATTGTGCAGCTCCTTCATACTTATCTAATAATTTGTATTTAATAAGGCAAGATAGATACCTTTGATCAGCTTCTTCATTAGGCTCTGACTTGCGCATATACCTGATCCTATCACCTGAAAAAATTAACAAGTCCATGTCTAAAATTGGCCACCTGAAGATTTAACCGCAAATTGGCATGAAAGCAAACAAAGAAAGATACCTTTCTTAAGAGGACTTTTTGACTCAGACTCTGTGGTCTCCAACGACTCAGATGCCGAGGTGCTCTCATCTTCACCAGATACCTTCTATCACAAAATCAAGAAAAAAATAATTAAAAAAAAGAAATTCTGCAAAAGACTCTGTACCAAATATACTAGAGCAGATAAAAGTAAATCAATTTCATCAGCCACATTACTGAAATGAAGTCTTGACTCATTGGACTACATTTTTCTCTCATGGTTAATTTCAATCTCATTAAAGGGTTCCGAGATCAAAATGGAGAATTATAAGATACCCCGGCTAAGACGTCAAAGCCAACAAGATTGCTGATGGCAGCAACAACGTCAGTTGTTCTATTGGTATCATCCTGCTCACTTTCAATGGATCTTTCCTCATTGCTGCTCATGTCTTCCTCCTCGTTGCTTGTGCTGTTGTCATCCTCCATCTCTGACTCTGATTGAGAATCTTCATTATCTTCATCTGTCTCGACCTCTGACAAGAATTCCTTCCCAAAATCCTGCTCCAAGAAAAGGTGAAAAAGAATGAATGAGGCTATGGTACTATGCATAGTGCATATTGGTCTGTACTATGAATCAATATCTTCATTTTCAAAGTTCAAACAATCAATCTGAACCGTTCAACATGATCTTTATATAAAAATATACTTGTAGATCAAATTTTATATTTTTTAGAATTTTTTACTATTTTTTAGATAGGTAGAAAATCACTTGATCTAAAGATTCTAGACCATTAAAAATTAGTGATTTTTTGCCTATCTAAAAATATAGTAAAAAAATTCTACAAAACATAAAATTTAGTCTCCAAAGAAATGAATCAAGAGACATAAATGTTTAAAACAACACTGAGGAACCATGCCGCTAAGGCTAATACTCAGTACTTAATCTGTGCTTATTAATGTATATTGATTGGACAATCGTGTGTGTATTCGCATGTGTTTCATCATTCTTGATATTTCAAATGGTACATAAGTCATTATTATGAGCTTAAGATGCTAATTTTTTTTGTCTTACAAATGGAGCTAAAACACTGCTGTCAAGGATCAACAAAGGAACTTGTAATTCACGAGCAACAGCTTTTAACAATCTTTCCCTGTAGAGCTCCGTTCCTGTATTATAGATATTCTGAGTTGCATGGCAAAAATTAACTTTTTGGGGATAAAAGAATATATATATTTAAGCAGATTGCTCTTTAAAAATAAGGAAAAGTGACCTGGAAAGCTACGAAGCAAAATCCTTCCACCAGAAGAGGCCAAGCGGGACCCATACAATGTGGTAAAGTTTTTGTGCTTCAAATGCGAAGCCACACACTCCACTAGTAGACACTTGGCATTCTCACTAACCCAAAAAAGACAGATTACAGCACAAGTTACTATATTTTATTTTCAAGAAAATGGGAAATAAGGTAGAAATTAAAAAATATATACAAGCTTACTTGAGATAGTATGGAAAACTATCAAGAGAAAGATTGATATTTTCCCAAGGAATGATCCTCCGTAAAAATTCATTTTTAAACCTCTGACGCTTGCTTAGAAACTGCGATTCCTTCTTCTTGGAATCAATAAAAAATCTTTCACCGTTTAACCACTCCTGCTGATCTTCTTCACCGAGCCTTGCATGTTCATTTGCAAATCCCCTGGCCACTGGTATCTCATCTTTGATATCCCTTCTTTTATCCCCATCAACACCATTCTCCTTAACTGGCACATGCTTTCCGTCACTAGCACTGCTGCCATCACCTTTTGAGCTGTACAATCTATGTGACATGTGCAAGAGCCCTGCATTGTACTGCTTGTTTTGGTGCTGGTTTGGCCATGATTGAGAAGAGTATGTGAATTTTCTACGGATATGTGTGTTCAAGGATGAAATGACACGAGCAGAGCTGTTGCCACATGGGTAGTGTTGAGACATGACCCGTGACCTGAAACGGGTCAATAGAAGGTTCCAGCTCTGGCCTTTACATTTCAGTGTCCTCGCATACATTGCAATTGACTTAAAAGCAGTTCTATCTCATCCAACTATGCCTGATCAAATAAAAAGAGGGTGAAAATTAATTAAACTAAGGAATTAGAAAAACATCTCTTTGAGATGATATTTGGTGCTCGTTTAAATCACACAACATTATCAGAAAGAATATCTAATCAGAAACGGATCAAGCGGGTGGCCAGCGAGGGCCCAACGCCTCTCCGGCCTTTTGTTAGGTGGAGAATCCAAATCCTAAATACATATAAATAGCTGAAAGTTAACCTAAATGGCACCAAATCTTACACTACTGATTTAAATTTGAGCAGAGAAGGAGTGAGGGGGTGGCCAAAAGCGTCTTGGCTAAAAAACACAACGCTCGAATCGGGCTGGCAAGGTGGCTGATTCTTCCGACTCACCGTCCGTCCGAGTTACGCCGATTCTTCTCCTTCTTCGTAGTTTATGACTGTAAACAACTGATTCTTAATTCAGAATTTTTTACATTCAAGATTGATGCGAGAGACGCAGAGGAGAGGGAGAGGAGAGAGACTAGCCTCGCGTGGGGGTTGGGTTTTCAAAAATGAGAGACGGGAGATGAGGCGTGCTGAGAGAGAACTCGAGCTTGTTACCTAGATTAGAGATATTTGCAATTGCAAGCGGCCGTGCCTCTTGTTTTTCATTAGACAACTAATTGGGCTAAGTGTAGTAACCCATTGAAAGTTTTCAAATGGGCTACAATTTTCTTTTGAAAAGCTAATCAAGGTTGGTATTTCTATTTGCCCAAAATGACCCAAAATGTGTTATTACCATACTCTTTGAATTAAATGTTTCTATTTTTTAGAACAATTGAATTTAATGTTGTTGGACAGAATTAAGTTCTGACAAAATTTATAGTTTAATTTTTTTTTATTTAAATTAATTGCTATATCTCCAAGTTGGACGAAACTTTAAATCCACTGAAAAAAAATCTGCTTGCTTTTAATATAAATTCATAGTATCAATCACATTACTATGGACTGTACGGTTGAAGAATGTGCTCTATTAGGGTATGTTTGGTTAGATTGAGAATATATTATTTATAATAGCTTTTTTTTTTGAAAAATCTTGGAAGATGCTACCAGATGTGTCTATTATCCCAAAGTCCGATATCCCTTAGCGGGTATCTTTTACAGCATCCATGTAAACTATGAATATAAACAATAAAACATAGTGCTATGTGCTGGTAAAAATTGTAAAACTACGATTCTCCTTTCTTTTCCTAAGCTGAGTTTGTCATTCAGCAATGCTTCAACCACAGGCCCCCCTCTTGCAGGATTTTGAGGGACAGAGCCTGAGCCGTTAGTTGCTTCCCTCGAAAGATCCTCTCATTTCGTTGTTTCCACAGATTCCACACCACACAAGTGAACCAGGTTGTCCATATCTTGCTTCTCAATTTTGGATTCCCATCATACCTTTCCCTGAAGGCTGCCCATGATTGGTACCAGATGTCTCTCATTGTCCCTGCCGGTCTAAACAAAGCCATTTCAAGTTTAGTACTAACAGACCACCAAACTGTGACAGCGTAAGGACATAAGAAACATAAATGGATGGCAGATTCAATCGGACAGGCACGACACATCACACATCCCAGTTGGCATTGTATATGCCTTTTACGGAGGACATCCTGTGTCAGAATTTTTCCGTTTAACAGTAGGTACACATAATATTTTGGTGACGCTGGGCACTTTGCTTGCCAAGCAGCGTATCCAAACCACCTGATCATGCCCCCTGCCTGCAACATCTGGTAGGCCTGCTTGGCTGAGTAGCATCCTGTGTTGGACCCGTGCCAGACTAGTGTATCTTTGCCTACACTGGTAACCGGGGGTGGTCCTATGTCCGTGCCTATTATTTATAATAGCTTATTCGGTGTTTGATTGGGTTAAAATAGCTAAAATAGTGAATCCCAACTTAAGAATTTTGAGATTTAGCTATTCTATCTATTCTTGTTTTTATACAATAGCAATGGCTTACATTCATGCGTGGTTGAAGCCAATATGCATTGAAAACATGTGCAGTCAGCCAGTCGCCACGTAAATAACAATTTTTACATATATCATTTTAGTTTTGATGAAAACTACAAAAAATTGTGAAATGTTCAATAGTAAATTGCTGGAGATATATCTCACTTCAATTAAAAACAATTACTTGATGTTCAGACCACACATAGCCTCATGACCCTCATCTAACAGCATTGAATTTGAAGTTAACAACGATTGTATTTGATGTTAACACATAGCCTTATTTAGTTTGTACGTTACAAATAGAGGCATGAATGTGTTCGCTAACAACAATTGCACTTGAGTTTTTTCTTGAAATATATTAACAACAATGAATTTGGACATAATACGGGTTTTAACTTGCTGACATGCAATACAAAATAAAGAAGCAGGTATGAAGTGTAGCAGCAAAACAATGAAGTTTGAGGTGACATAATTTCTCCAGTAATGTACAAATTTATCCAAAAGAAAAAAAAAATTTCCATTAGGCTTAAAAGAAATTTTCATAAAACTCAAATTTTCTTGGCAAATAAAAAAAGGAGTTTGCTAAGTTGTTAAATTAGAATTTTGTGTAGATCTTTCCCTCGCCTTGTTAATAGTTAATTGTTTGATTTTAGCAGAAAACAGGTCCAGAAGAACTCTAATTTTTATAAAGATGTATAAAAATCATATGGACAACGACCAATTAACTAATCAATAGAAAATCTAATATATTCTCCTTGCAAACAATATCTAACTATTTTTTTTTTTTTTTGAGAAAAATTATCTAACTAATTAGGTGCAATCTGGGAACACTAAACTAAAATTGACAAGTTGGGCCCACTGTTCAGTGTGAGATAAGGAAATTGCGCTGGATATGAAGAACAAGGGGAGTTCAAAAATCCTGGTTCATGAACTTTGAACAAAACTAAGACCTCGTCAGACTAAGGGATAGCATGAACCGAGACCACTTAAAATAAGGCGCCACCACAAGCGAAATTCAAATCCAACGCTCTAAGTTTCTAACCCGTTCGATTTAAGATGCGACGGGACCTCGTGAATTATGCGCAGCTCATATATATGAACCTAAACTGCTCAACACCCGACTCAAAGAACAAGTGAACAACGGCCATGGCCCATTTTAGTTGTTATTTCGTGAGGCTGATAGGCGGGCTCACGAGTCAGACTCCTCCTCCTCCCTCCCTTGCAAGGTTAAACCAAGCCAAAAATCAAAGGGAAAAGGTAAAAGAAAAGGGGGAAAGGAGCTGTGCATAGTCTTGACAGAGAGAAAGGAGCACCACTCTTCGATAGATGGTAGGGCCTAAACGACAGGTTTGGAGATGCTACTTTGAAGGCAAACCTACTAATTTCACGGGCACACTGAAGTCAGGCCACACGGGATCTCAATTAGGCTTAAAGCATAATTAAAATTCATTGCTGGCAGGGTGTGGTATATCCTTTGAAACATGATAAAGGATAAATAATAACACTCCTTGGCGATCTCTCATGAGAGAAAGCGCTGAGAAACCCAGAGGGGGCGTTTGGTTCAAGCTTTTAAGAGGTGATTCCCGACTATCACAATTCCATGGAATGTTATTACTGCGTTTGGCAAACTAGATAAGGGAATAAAGACGGTAATCCGTGATTCCCTGGCATTCGGATTCCTAGATCTATGGCTATTGCGGTAGCCAGAAAAAACGTGGATTTTACATATTCCAACCGGACGGTAATAACTTATGAAGCGCTATTTCTTAATTTTTTTCAGCGTAAGCCTCCTCTCTCCCCTCCCATCTCCTTTCCGACTTTTCTCCTTTCCAGCGCAAGCTTCCTCTCTCCTCTCCGACTTCTCTCCTTTCCAGCGCAAGCCTCCTCTCTCCTCTCCGACTTCTCTCCTTTCCGACGGAGACCACTCTCCGACTTCTCAGTTGCGTTCTCTCTCTCTTCTCCGATTTTCTGTCTGACTTGGGTTAAATCATAATAATATGCACATTTATATTATGAGGACTATATTCTACAATTAAAAAAAATAGGCTGCTTCAATAAGATTATAAGGTCATGAATAGCAATAGTGTGTGTATCAAAAGGTTTCTGCCATTGATCTTTGGCAAATTCAATTTTAAGCACTATTTTGTAGCTTGCAGGGGTGTACATCACAATTTATCTTATAATATATTCTTGATTTGGCGTATGTATGGCGTTTGATGAACTGGGCAAAGGTCGATTCGTCTATCCAGAAATTGGTAAGTCGTTTATATTCTAGTTGCATAGAGCACCCCAATACTGACGGCTTGGAGCACCCCAGTGTAGCTGTCGGATATCCGAATCACATGGAATATGACCTGAGCAATGGGAATATGGTTGTTATGGCGCAAGAGGAATAAAAGAAATTTTGCAAATGAGTACAAATCGGTGAAGCAACTGGTACACAAAACAGTACAAACAATTCAGCAATGGAGTTCGATTACATAGGCTGATCAGGTCATCAAAATTGAGAATAAATTGTATAGAGATTTTACTATGTTAGGATACCGGTACTGGTACTAGTATGTGTAAATATGCGTAGCATTTGGATGCTGTTGTATATAACTTTGATATTTTTTTAATACATAACTTGTACGCGTTAAGGCCGGTAAGCTGCCAGAGCATTGTAACACCCTCCACAACTGTCATTTGTCTTCTATCATAAGGACAGGTGTTACGCACCTATTGGGGTATCTTAATTCGAATAAGAATATCCTTGACCCCTGCTGCATTGCGTGACCATGGGAAGACATCACAGCCCTTCAATGTAAACAGGTTTTACACCTCACCAAGTGATCCAAAGGCGAATCTGACTCCAGCAAAGGATTGGCAAATTGTCACTAGGCCATTGGCTCCTATATAATTTACTGGCAAATTGTCACTAGGCCATTGACTCTATGCTACGTGTAGCACTGTAGCCAAGTCCTATATATATATATATATATATATATATATATGTGGCTAATATGCTTTTGGTTGTATTTCGGCCGAAATACAACCAATGCATTTTTCAATTTTCGAAGTCCAAAAAGTCGATCCAAACCGTTAGATGTGTTCTCCATATTGAAATGTGCTTGGAGACCAAATTTTACATTTTTTTGAATTTTTTTACTATTTATTAAGCCACTTTGAAAATCGCTGATCCAACGGTGGCTCAACCAAACAGTGAAACCGTTGAATCAGCAATTTTCAAAGTGGCTTAATAAATAGTAAAAAAATTTCAAAAAATGTAAAATTTGGTCTCCAAGCACATTTCAATATGGAGAACACATCTAACGGTTTGGATCGACTTTTTGGACTTCGGAAATTAAAAATGAACAACCGAAAACATATTAGCCATACTATATATATATATATATAGAGAGAGAGAGAGAGAGATGGACTATGGTACTCTATAGAGTAAAACGCCTTTGTACTCTACGCTATATCTCTGTTTTAAAAATTCAAACACCCGATCCGAACCGTTGAACATGTTCTTCATATTGAAATGTGCTTGGAGACCAAATTTTACATTTTTTGGAATTTTTTTGCTATTTATTAAGCCACTTTGAAAATCTCAGATCCGCTGTGAACAGTAAAAAAAGTAAAAATTTCTGGACCATCGGATCTGTGATTTTCAAAGTGGCTTAATAAATAGCAAAAAAATTCCAAAAAATGTAAAATTTGGTCTCCAAGCAAATTTCAATATGAAGAACACGTTCAACGGTTCGGATCGGGTGTTTGGATTTTTAAAATGAAAATATAGTGCCGTAGAGTACCAACCCAATTTACTCTATAGAGTACCATAGCCCAACTCTCTCTCTCTCTCTCTCTCTATATATATATATATAGATATATATATATATATATATATAGAGAGAGAGAGAGATGGGCTACGATACATTACAATGTATAGGCCTCTTTGTACATCGGATTATAAATCATCGGATTCAAAATCCAAATAACCGATCGAAACCGTTCAACTTATTCTCCATATTAATATGTGTTTGGAGACCAAATTTTACATTTTTTAGAAATTTTTTACTATTTTTTTAGATTTATTGAAAATCGCTATTTTCAGACAAATCTGTGCCATAAAAAACAGCGATTTTCAATAAATCTAAAAAAATAGTAAACAATTTTCAAAAAATGTAAAATTTGGTCTCCAAACACATATTAATATGGAGAACAAGTTGAACGGTTTGGATCGATTATTTGGATTTTGAATACCACGATTTATAGTGCAATGTACAAAAAGGCATATACATTGCAATGCATAATAGCCCAACTCTCTATATATATAGAGAGAGAGAGAGAGTAAGACTATTATGTATTGCGAATTAAAGTGGGTACTTTAATTCGCGCTCATATCGCTATTTCTAAGGTTCAAATAACCGATCCGAACATCTCAACATGTTCTCCATATTGAAATGTGCTTGGAGACCAAATTTTATATTTTTTGGAATTTTTTTACTATTTATTAAGCCACTTTGAAAATATGAAAAAACGGGTGAACAGTAAAAATTTCTGGACCATCGGATCTGTGATTTTCAAAGTGACTTAATAAATAGTAAAAAAATTCCAAAAATTGTAAAATTTGGTCTCCAAGCACATTTCAATATGGAGAACATGTTGAGCGGTTCTGATCGTCTATTTGAACTTTGGAAATAACGATATGAGCGCGAATTAAAGCACCCACTTTAATTCGCAATGCATAATAGCCTTACTATATGTATATACATGTATACATATGTATATACATGTATACATATGTATACACATGTATATACATATGTATACATGTATATACATATATGTATACATGTATATATATATATGAGTAGAACTAGGGTGCTCCTAAGTTCACCAAATTTCTTGTGAACTTGATTCTAAAATATATCAAATCGACTTTAAACGATGAATCCAAACCGTTGAAACCCTTTTACCTAATGAGTGATGCGTCTACATGTGAAAATTTTAAAGTTTCGAATTAATTTAATATAGAGTCAAGTGGTCAAAAGTTTAAGGTTTATAAATTAATTTTAATGCATTCATTTTTTGGACTCCTTTGACCACTTGACTCTATATTAAATTAATTTGAAACTTTAAAATTTTCACATGTAGACGCATCAATCATTAGGTAGAAGGATTTTAACGGTTTGGATTCATCGTTTAAAGTCGTTTCGATATATTTTAGAGTTAAGTTCACAAGAGGTTGGGTGAACTTAGGAACACCCTAGTTCTACTATATATATATATATTTATTTATTTATTCTATTATTAAGCACGTTGGGTGTCTGATCCGCCAACTGCTATGATTAAAAGATAATTTCATATTTAATCGCAGCCATCTAATCAAATAATTTCCCTCCTTTCGATTAAATGTATCTTTATTGTGTATAAAAGTTCAAATTTAGTTAAATACGTACTCGCCACACGTATTGCCACACGATATGTAACAATAAAATTGAATACACTTGTGACTTTTGGAATGTCAATTATATTTTTTTATCTCCTACTAAATCTATGAGGTTAAGGTTAATTTCATCATCTATGAAAACAATTCAAATAAAATTTAATATGATTATTAGGATATCTTAGGAGGTTAAAGGTTGATTTGATCATCTATGGAAATAATTCAAACAAATAGTATGATTATTCGGATATCTTAATTAACCATGCCCAGTTTGAATGCCAATTTGGCGAGAATTGTCTGTTGATTTAAACAATTTCTGAACAAACAATCAAAACCAAATAAAATTGTATACATATTTGATTCTTTTTTGTGATGTAAGAAAAATATATAATATTATCATTAAGAAAATAATTCCTTGATTTATTTAGTTTTTATATTATTATTATGTGCACAATATATTTTTTTAATTAAAACTAGAGATCTCGTCATAAATCATTACTTGAAGGACAGTCAAAAACATGGTAAAATAATCTTAAAAGTTGAATGAATAGAAATTATTATGTATATGTAAGAAATAAAAATATTCAGATAATGAGATATTTATATAACGGAAAAGAGCATGATGAATGAAAATGGAAATTCATTTTAAGTAGTGCATGTACGGTGCTACTTTTATGAGGATCATTATGATATTTGCAAGTGAAGTATTATAATGTATAAAGTTAAAAATTATATTTGCTTAGAATAATAATTATACAAGGAGACTTTAAATGTTTTCATTTTTTATTTCTTTATTATGTCTTTATTTTTTTTTCTAATAATATTTTTTTAACTCATATGTTAAAATAAAATCGTTAGATGTGAGATGTATTATATTCTCTACATGAACATAAATAATTATAAATTTTTAACTTTCTTTTTATATGAATTAGCAAGTATTAAAATCAACGTACATAAGTTATCAGTATCAGTGTATTTTTGCAAGTTTTTTATAACAATCAAAATAATATTATAAAATGGTAAAATAACAATTTGCAGAATTTTATTGTAATAGAAAATACCACACAAAACCAATGTACTTATGAATTAAAAATCCTTCAACTTATTTTTTATGAATAATCTGGCTCTGTTCCAATCTATTTAAATATCATTCATGAATTTTATTGAATAGTTATTCTTTTTATTGATCTATTTTATATGAAAATATGTAATTTTCTATGAAAAATTTTCTTATTCTTTTATAATATATTCCGTTGCAATGCACTGGTATAATGCTAGTATATATATATATGGTTTGGATTATTAGTAGAATTTTTATCCATCCCTCTACCCATAATAATTCAGCGATACTTTTTTTTTTTTTTTGATAGTTTCCATAGATAAAAAATCTCCTACTAAAGTCGTGCAGTCACAATATTTCTGTTGGATCGCATGGACTTGGCACAAATTTTTATTTCAAAAGAAATCATAGTCGTATAAATCAACTGTCTTTAGATTGGGATTGAATAGCAAAATGTGAGATCTATAATATACTGAAATGTGAGATCCCACTTGTCAGTTTTATTACAAAAAGTAATCATGAATAAGAGACACTCTTGCTAATTATAAAAATCGCAAAATAATTAGCGGTTAATTCTAGCCTGGCTATATTAATTCATCCACAATTTTACGACCGTTATTCAATCTTAATTTTTTTAAATATAATACATATATAGATGCATCAATAAAATTATCGTAGATGGGTTGTCCGCAAATTGTACGTGCATGACTATATTAGTTTTTGAAGTTCGGATATTGTAATATTGGTGGTATATATTTGTCATAAACTTCAAAATTTATTAGATATGTTTTAGATGATGAATTCAAACCGATATACTTAGTGATGTGTTTACATATAAATTTATAATTTTTTGAATTATATTAATTAGTATCAACTCGGTAAAAAAAAGATGAAAAATAAATGAATTAAAATTAACTTAAAATATATCTATATTTGATCACTTGACATGATACTAAATAAGTTCGAAAAATTATAAATTTGGCATGTAAACACACTACAATGAAATAAATAAGTTTGAATTTATTGTTTTAAGTCGATTCAATAAATTTTGGATTTGATGGCATTTAAGCTGAAATATCAGTCATGTCACAGCCGGACTCAATTATACAGTTTAACATTTAAGTAATAATTGATAAGAAGTTCATTAAAAATGTTAAAGTTTTCAGACGGTTTAATCGATATCCATATGATTTCTCATCCGACTATTTAATATATACATGTTGAATCCAAACGCTTCAAGGTCGACATATATATTTATTTATTTATTTATTTGTTCGGAAAGTATTTAGAAAGATATACTTAAAAAATGACTCACGGCTACAAAACCAAATGGACGTAACTAGAATTATTTCGCTAATAAATCCCACTTATTATGTTTTATCTTTTTTTTTTTTTTTTTGAGAAGTAATGTTTTATCATGTATCTAGTGGGTTCAACCGCCAGACAAAATGTCAGAGAAGCTTCTAAACCCAATATGAGCAGCATCACATTCATTCTCAACCGATCACGTGTTTTGAGATTCGTGTACAAAAATTAACTTTTCAAAAAATATATATTTTAATAAATGAACGGTTGAGATTGGAATCGAAGCACCTGTTATCCTTTAGAATCGCAGCAGATATATTTCCAAAAAAGGTGGTGGACAAAAAAGTGAATTAGCATCCTCTGAGATATCTCAAACTTTGGGTGACTTCTTGGAATATCTCAATCGTTAACATAAGTTCTGCACGAATCTGAAAGCTAAATCACTCCAAAATAGGCACCCGACACGTCGGTCACGCAAAAATTGAGATATCTCAGAGGGTAAATCACTCCAAAAAAGTAGTACGTACGGAAAAAACTCGTGCGTAGTAACAAACTAACAACCTGGTTTAATGGTTATTAAACTTAAATATATTAATTAAAAAACTATTAAAAAATATACTAGCGCTTAACGGCATTCACCGCGCGCTAATGCATAATCTGTACAACAAGTAAATCTCCGATCCCTCACCTCTCTGTTCTCTTTCTCACATATCCAAGCATCTCCATATCTTTGCTACTCTACTGGAGAGAGATGATTTTAGAAGGATATCGCACGGCTCTTCGAATCTTAGGTAAAAATTTCGATCTAAACTATTGATCAGTGCTTCCCTCCTTCCCCTCTCCTCTCCTCTCCTCTCTCTCTCTCTCTCTCTCTCTCTCGATCTCTCTCTACATGTTATCTGTGTATAGAAAGGCTAATAGATTTTCTTTTTTCACATTTCATCAGGTTATATTAGCTCCATTTGCATGCTCCTTTCTCCAGTGTAAGATTTTGTGATCTAATTTAAATTTGTGTTAGCGTAAGTAGATCCGAGATAGATATTGTAGTAAAGATCTCACTGAATACCAGTTGGTACAATCGGTATTAATTCAATTGCACTATAAAACAAATACTGTGTCTCAATGTCTATTCAATGCTGGAGTACTGTAGTTAAATTAGAATTAGTTTACTTCATTTTACTGTAGCATTTATGTATAAACAGCTCGTATTATAAAAAATTCAAATCAATGAAAATATAAACTATTTTGAAATCATGTTCTTCTCTAAACATTCATATATTGCCTCTGTTGTGTTCTTTTTGATATTCAATTGCACTATAAAACAAATACTGTGTCTCAATGTCTATTCAATGCTGGAGTACTGTAGTTAAATTAGAATTAGTTTACTTCATTTTACTGTAGCATTTCTGTATAAACAGCTCGTATTATAAAAAATTCAAATCAATGAAAATATAAACTATTTTGAAATCATGTTTGAAATCTAAACATTCATATATTGCCTCTGTTGTGTTCTTTTTGATATTCCATTCATATACTGCCTGTTAGGAAGATCTCCTAGAAATAAGAAAGGAGGTATTCAGGTCATATCATATAACAAATATTCAAAGGACATATATGATATATGAAACTGATTTTGTATATAATAGAGGTGTATGTTTTAATCTTTTAGGTCTAACTAACCGAAATTTACCATTATTTTGTTTTACTTGTTTAAATAACCAAGTAAATCTATTTGATGCCTTTATTGAAAAATAAGTACTTGGATTTTGGAACATCATTTAATTCTACTGCATTGAAAGATCAAACTATTGCTTCTCCTTAAGCACCCATTTTTTGTTCTTTTCATAAGCTACCATAAATTTTAAAAAGCTCTCTCGGTGTGTATATGTATAGGGAGTTTTGTGTATCCTCAAAGGTACTTTGTTTTGATGTTTAAAAATATAAGATATTTTCTAATCAGTGTTATTGTATATCTAAACAGTCAGATCATTTTGACGATGCTCAAACGAAGAACCATGGGGGAGAACTTCTCTGAATGGCCATTTTTGGCTACTCTCGCAAATTGCATGTTCTGGGTGGTGTATGAACTACCAAGCATGCATCCTCATAACAAGTTGATTCTTATAATCAACTGCATCGGAGTTTTTCTCGAGTTGATCTACCTTTCTGTTGCCTTCATATACTCCCTATATCGCACACGAGTACGTATAATTCTACAAATACTTTTAAATTAGGTTTAATAATGAGTTAGGTAATTTATTAGAGCTGACACAAATATTTAGGAATTAGGGAAAAATACTTAATTATTTATTATGTAATAAATGGTGCACTATAAAATTGTTAATACTATATTCATTTTATACAAAATACGTTGAGGTAATTTACATAAATAATTAAGAATGCTACCAATGGGTGAAATAACAACCCAAAAGGCAATACTGGGCTGGAATTCAGATTTGTTCTAATTTTGGGCCTAAAAGTTTGGACCATCTATATATTTATTATTTGTAGGAATTTTGAGTTGAAACGGGCTATGACCCCGCCCAGGAGTTTGCTTAGGTTTTCTTAAAATAGTTTGCCACGACTTCTTTAGTTAAAATTGGGCCATCTATAAAAAAAAAAGTTTGCTTACCGTATACGTGGGCTTAAATGAGTTGAAGTTTTTAACTTTTTTATATTTTGAAAATAAGATCTGATGTGACACTATGGATTAATAGATGTCATTGCTTTGATCATACAAGACTACGACGACGATTATTATTATTAAAGTTATAATGAATCACAATAATTACTAAAAATGATTATTCAATCAGGTTACTATTCTGGTGGTGTCTGTGTTGGAGTTGGTTTTCGTCTTATTCAATCAGGTTACTATTCTGGTGGTGTCTGTGTTGGAGTTGGTTTTCGTCTGTGGATTCTCGACTGGAATTCTTAAAGGGGTGCACCTAGGGGTGTAAACGGAGCCGGATTATCCGGGTGGATATCCGCTCCGAATGTGATTTAATCCGAATCCGAATTTAAACAGATTCGGATAATTTATAGATTTGAAGAAAACACCCGGATTCGGATACGGATAATTCTCACCAAGTGTAAACGGAGTGGATATCCGGTTATATCCGTTTACCCATTTACCAGATCGGACCCGAGTATTTCCACTCTCAATCATATAATATTTGGGCCGTTGGTTCTATCCTTATAAAGGCCAGACCTTGGACTTCAATATCTGTAGTGGGACTAATAAATTACGCCGCTGGTTCCGGACTTTCATACTTTATGCACTGTTATCAAGTAAGAATATTTAATATCTTCAATATCTGTAGTAGGCCTGACCTTGGACTTTAATACATTATGTACCTTGACCTATGAGACTGCCAGCTGCCAGTCGGAATCTATTTTTCTTTGTAATTGAAGTTGTCACTTGTCACGTTTTAGTTTAGATTTTATATACTCTTTGTTTCTTAATTAATAACGAGTTTGAACTTTGAAATACAAAAAAATAACTTCTTTGTTTTTATTTTATTTTTCCTTTTTTGCGTTACTACAAAAGAAATATGTTTTGATAATATTTGTATTATATTAAATAAGTGAATTATTCATATGATTCAATTATCCGATAATTATTCGTTACGTATCCGTATTCGTATCCGTATCCGTAGATTATCCGCTCCGTATCCGTATCCGTATCCGTTTAACGTGGATTTGGTTTTACATTTTGATATCCGTTTACTATCCGTATCCGTATCCGTATCCGCTCATTGAAATGTGGATGTGGATATGGTATCAGCATTATCCGCTCCGAATCCGCTCCGTTTACACCCCTAGGTGCACCCTCTAGAGAAAAGATTGGAAGTAATCGGAATATTCTGCGTTGTTTCTGGCATAGTGATGTATGCCTCCACTATACCGTCTCTGGTACCATTTTATTTATTTTTATATTTTTATATTCTATATAAAACTGAAACATATAAAGATAAAAAAAATATGGTTTATCCATGTTACAACAGGTCACAGCATGGAAGAGTAAAAATACTGATGATGTCTCTCTGTTGTTCGTATTGGTTGGATTGGCAAACTCCACGATCTGGCTGATAATTGCCATCCTTCAGCATGATCTATTTATGCTGGTTAGTTTAATTGTTAAATTATAATTTTAAACTTCCCTTTTTATTTTAGTGTACATTGTAGAAAGTAACATAAATTCTTGTTTGAATGGCCAGATACAAAATGGGTGTGGGATTCTACTCGTTCTTGTTCAGTTAGCCGTGTATGTCACGATTTGCACGTGCCTATCTGCTTCCCCCAATTGAAACCGGGTCCCACTCCCAGTCACAGTAGAGCCTATGTCATCACCATTGCCTACTCGATCTTATTTTTGTTCATTACAAAACTTCATCGTACTGTTGCTTTGTATTTCTTATGCCTGTTAGATTTTTTTACTTTGATATTGGTTGATTTTTGTTACTTTGAGATTGATTAGTTCAATTGAACTTGAAACTGGGTCTACTTTACAAATTTTATGCAAATATAACATCTCATTTTTAAAAGTTAGCATATTAGTTGAATAAAAGTTAGCATTAATTATTCTGGTTATATGTGTCAGAGATCTCAGTGCTAGTTCAGCTCGAGGGAACTCTACTGAGATTAATTGATTTATTCCAGTGATACAGTACTGAATTAGCCCCGACTAATTTCAAGTGATAGAAGATAATTGAATTTTTAAATAATTGCCTTCTCTGCACTCAAGGTCACTCGAAGATAATAGTTCTTAGGATTGTTGTGTTGTGATACTGGCTTTACTCCGTTGTTTAGGAACTCTGGTTGTAATATTCTTGGTGTAACTTTTACTTATTAATGCATCATCTAGCAGCCACTGCCCGATTTAAAAAAAAAAACTCCAGGTCACTCTTGTTAGATGGAAATTACAACTTTGGTGGAGAGAAGAGAGAGTAACAAACTCAAAATATATATTTCTTATATTAAACAAGAGTACAAGAGAGGCTTCTTTATTTCATTACATGTACATCTCTTCACATGCATATTCAATACAAAAGGACTTCTAACCTATTTATAATTACCTATGTCGGTTTTAGGCCTTTCATGAAGTTACAAAGACAATTTCAATTTGAATTCTATGGCCTACACTTTTTGACTAGACAAATCTTATTTGAACTCTTATAGCTCACAATTTTTGACTAGGCAATTTTCCTTTTTACACCTTAAATTAAGTTTATAACTTAACACTCCCTCTTAAACTTAATTTCTTTTCTATCCTTCATGCCAAGAAGATTCTTGAACTTCTCAAACAACTTGATTTGCAATGGCTTTGTAAAAATATCAGCAACTTGATCTTCACTATTCACGTGTATCAATTCGATATTCTTCTCCTTCACATGCTCCCGAATAAAATGAAATCTCACATTGATATGTTTGCTCCTTTCATGATGCACCGGATTTTTCGCCAACTCGATTGCCAACTTGCTATCCAAATAAATTGGTGTAGCCTCATATTGAGAAAAATTAATCTCTTTGAGTTGTCTTTTTAACCAAACCGCATGACACACGCATGTCGCTGTCGCCACATATTCTGTCTCACATGTCGAAAGGGTCACGATTGGTTGCTTCTTTGAAAGCCATGTGAAAGCCGTATCTCCCATGTAGAATGCAAATCCTGAAGTGCTCTTTCTATCATCCGTGTCTCCACCCCAATCACTTCATGACCCGCTTTAATATATCCGGAGGGTTGCTCAACATAAACCTCATGTCACACCCCGTGGCCATAAATAGTGACAGAGCCCCGCCGTAAGCATACAACTTCATGTATGCTTACAAGGCAATTTAAAATATACTCTTCATATCACAATAATATACATAAAATAGATATAGATATAATAGTCCAAGTACAAACTATCTGGTAAAAGTATAACATACAAAAGGTATCTCATAAGGATACCAACCGTAAGGTATGACATAGGGTGCTATATCACAAAATAAAATATGCCCCTCTAGTCAAATAACCAAAATATCTACTAAGGTACTATGGTGACATATATCAAGGCCTACTACTCGCGTGCCTCTCCAGGATCAATTGCATCAAAACCTGTAAAAATAACCCAAAGGGTGGGGGTGAGAATATAATTCTCAGTGCGAATTTGCCACAATCGAGTTATTGGACTTGCAATCAGACTCCATGTTCAAAAATAAAATCCACACAAAAGTACATTAGCCATTCTATAACAATATATAAGTATATGCATATGCTCGACAACAAATAATCAAATGAAGTACAATTTACGGAATTTCCAAGGTGAAGTTCAAACAAGCACATATTTGGCCTAAGTTATTTTAGTATGGCTGGTAGCGCTTACAGATGTTCCACCGAGCTGGACCCTTTATCAAACCCTCATCTGTAGGGTTACAGGCACCTACAGATGTTCCACCAAGCTGGACCCTTTATCTGACACCCATCTGAAGTGCTTTGGCTTAACCATTTACTAAGGTCTGGTTCCAAGTCATATAAAGAAAATTCACTTGAAATAATTCGAAATGCCGTAATATTCAATTGACCATCCAAATACATTACCACGTAGGGTAATGCCTCCGAGCCATAGACGTTACACACAAGTCACCCACAATCATAATCAATCACACACATATAGTCACCCACCCCTCGTCCCAACCGGTACTGGGACATAGTGAGGGCCATTCACCTAAGGCCAATAGGTTCCTGGGATCAAAGTCTGCTCGCCCAGCGGGTCAGACTTTGCAAATTCATTAAGGTCTGCTCGCCCAGCGGGTCAGACGTTACACATTCATTCACATAATTTCATAATCATCAATTTGTGGTGACTTCCAATCATAAACAAATCATAAGAGAACAATCAAGATGACAACCATACGAATATGCAAATCAACCATGTCACACAATTTGGTTTTAACCAAATTGAGTTATGCAAACAGTTCACACAATTCCAATTATGCAACAATCAAACATGCAATCCGTCCAAAAATGCAACAATCAAACATACAACATGTCAATCGAGAAAGAATTTAATTTCTGAAAATGAAACATCAAACAAGTCCAAGAACCCCGCACCTGATTATGAAAAGCGTATCGCGCCCCTATGGTTCGGACGTCTCGAAAGGTTCCGCAACCTCTTGCTCAACCGAGCCTACACCTATTTCAATCATACATAATTGATTTAATCTTTGTTCGACAATTGATACGCCTACTTGGGTTTTATTAGTTTATTTAGGATTTTCTTACCATAACTCCTATAGATTCACACAACCTATAACTTAGTTTGTAGAACCGTACACATTTGATCAATATATTCTGAAAAATACTGGTACAGAAGCTGCTGGTACGCCAGTTCGGACGACTATTTCTCAACATTTTTCCACATATGATACTCTCAAAATTTTACATAACCTTGTCATATATGTTTACTAGCATCTCAGAAAATTTCAAGTGAAAATAAGCAGTCTAGCCCCTGGTTTTAAATATTTTTCTCCAGCAGTCCGAAATTTTCCAGATTTTCGGTTTCCCCCAATTACACAAACCCTAGATTAACCAAAACCAAAATAAATTCCAGATTTTAAAAGAGAAAGATGAATTTACCAACCAACTCCTTATTTATTTGATTAGATTAGATTAATCACAACCCTTCTCTAATTTTCAGATTTGAGATTAACCCTAGGTAGAAAATCAAGGTTTAGCACAAATTGACAAGGGAATCACCAAACGAACAATGTAGAAGTTCAATGGAGATGGATTACTCACAATTTATACAAAAATTTCAGATTTTAGCAAAACCCTAAGCATTGGAGATAAATTTCGGATTTGAGAAAAGAGGAGAGAAAAAGGAGTACCAATGGCTATTATGGAGAGATAATCAAGCTTTTGCACTTCTTTCTTCAAGATTTTCAAGTTGTTGGGTGGATTTTCAAGGGAGAGGAGAGGATCTCCCTCTCTTTTTCTTTCTTTCGGAGGACCACAAAGGAGGAGAAGCAACACAGTGAAGGGACGGAGGGAGAGAGAGAGAAAGAGACTCAAAATATTTAATCTTACTTGTTCTTTTAGAGATGAAAACGTTGGTAACGTTTTTCAAAACGTTACAACGTTTTATGCTTGTGAAAATACTGAGAAACGAACTGCCTAAAATGCCGAAATTATTGAAAACGTTACAACTTTTTACAAAACGTTATAACGTTTTAATTCTTTTCAAAATTCCAATCTGGCTGTTTTGAGTCGGTAAATTTCCAGTGAAGACCGTTGTGTAACGTTTGACAAAACGTTATAACGTTTTAGAAAGAAGAGTTCACAGAAATTCAAAAACGTTATAACGTTTTCTAAAACGTTGGAAGCGTTTTTGATCACTTTCTGGATTTTTTTTTTTTTTTTTTACGTAACACCTCATCTTCTAGAATGCCATTGAGAAATGTCGACTTGACCTCCATTTGAAAAATACGCCATTTAGATTGTGCGGCAATTGAAATTAATAGTCGAATTGTCTCCATTCGAGCTACTGGTGCAAACACCTCTTCATAGTCGATACCGGCCTTTTGCTTGTAGCATTTTGTCACCAATCTTGCTTTGTATTTCTCTATTTCACCTTGCGGGTTCATTTTCTTCTTGTACACCCATTTAACACCAATTGGCTTGCGACATTCAGGAAGTGAACTTAGCTCCCACGTGTCATTTTTCTTGATTGCGCGTATCTCACCATCCTAGCGGCTTGCCACTTGCCGTCTGCAATCGCCTCTTTAAAAGAGATGTCATCTTGAGCTAAGAGACACACCAAATGCAACTCACTTGTTGCATCGTATAAGTCCCTTATGCTTCTTGTTTTTGGGGCTCTTGTCTTGTCATCCGATGAGAATGCGTCTAATTTTGTTGTTGTAAGTAACATGTATTTCAGTATTTGTTTCTCATCTTTTGTCGCCTCATGTAAAACTTCCACCATTGAATTCCAATCCCACATGGCTTCTTCGTTTACCTGCACATCACGACTAATACACATCTTTTTGTTAGTTGGATCATAAAGTTTATATGCTTTAGACCTCTCATCATATCCAACAAGTATCAACTTCAAATTCTTGTCATCGAATTTCACACGCTTTTGATCCGGTACATGAGCATATGCAATGCTACAGAATACTTTTAGATATGCTTCCGTCGGTTTTGAACCACTCCATGCCTCTTGCGGTGTTATATTCTCCAAGCTTGTTGTCTTGCACCGATTTAGTAAATAAACGGCACAATTCACCGCCTCCGCCCAAAATTCTTTTGGCATGTTCTTACTATTGAGCATGCTTCGGACCATGTCAAGAATAGTCCGATTCTTATGCTCCATGACACCATTTTGTTGGGGTGTGTATGGCATCGTCAAGAGACGCCGAATCCCATGTGACTCACAAAAAGAATTAAATACGGCCGAAGTAAATTCGCCGCCTCGATCCGATCTCAAAGCCTTAATAAAATAGCCACTTTGCTTCTCAACACAAATTTTAAATTTCTTAAAAATGGCAAAAGCATCTAACTTCTCTTTCATAAATAAACCCAAGTTTTTCTAGAAAAATCATCAACAAAAGTTATGAAATACCGGTTTTCACCAAAGGGGCTTGGTTTGATCGGACCACATATGTCGGTATGCACCAACTCAAGAGGCTTCTTCGCTCGATAGTTCGCTTTTTTCGGAAAGCTACTCCTTGCATGTTTTCTGAGCACACACCCTTCACAAATTTTGTTGGGAATGTTTATTGATGGTAAGCCAAATACCATATTCTTGCTTGCCATTTCTTTTAGGCCTCCAAAATTCACATGCCCGAATCTCAAATGCGCCAAAGCCAACTTCTATCTTCTACACAAGCTTTTAGACACTTTGCTCGTGTATTAACCAAATTCAACTTGTACATTCTATTTTTGCCCATCTAAACTTGTGCTAATAATTGATTATTTTAGTCTCTCAAATAAAAACTATTTCCTTTCATGTAAACCGAATAATCCAATTCCATTAATTGTCCCAAACTCAAAATATTAGTTTTCATTTTCAGGACATAATAGACATTTGAAATAAATTTTTGAGTCCCATCCTTCAATTGAATTAAAATATTACCATGACCTTCTACTCACACCTTAGAAGCATCTCCAAATGAAACATAGCCATTTGAGATCTCCTCAATATTGTTAAACATGTACTTGTATCCATACATGTGGTTACTTGCACCCATGTCGAGATACCACACGTTCTCATTGTCGGGACTATTCTCCTTGTTTGCCAATAACACTACACCATTGTTATTGGTTTCCTCTTTGGTAGCAACATTTGCATTTTCCTCCACTTTTTCTCGTTGTGATAGCACTTCGATGCATAATGACCATACTTCTTACAATTGTAACATTGGATATGCGACCTACTTGATCGGCAGCCTCTACCACGACTGTGTCCTCCTCCACGCGAGTAGTTGTAGTACCTCTCTTCTTTTTCTTCATTTTCACCTTGACCTCGACTGCGGCCTCTACCGCGACCATTACCGCGACCTCCACGGCCGCCGCGACCTCGACCTCGTTCACTGCTTCCCTGTTTCTCTTCTTTTAGTGTTGCTTTTGCTTGTAACGCTTCTTCTAGAAATTCTTGCTGCTTCTTCTTTTTTCCTTTGCTTGTGAGCCTCCAAGGAACTTGAGAGGTCATCGATGGTCATTTCTTCCAAGTTTTTCGATTCTTCAATCGCGCACACTATATTCTCAAAATCATCGGTCAAGGATCGTAATATCTTCTCCACCACTCTTGCATCGGTTAGTGTCTCGCCATTTCGTTTTAGTTGATTGACAACACTTTGTACCCTGGTTATGTAGTCGGATACATCTTCAGATTCCTTCATTTTCATCGCCTCGAGCTCGCCACGAAGAGTTTGTAATTGAACTTGTTTTACTCGGTCGGCACCTTTGTACGCCTTCTCTAAAATTTTCCACGCCTCCTTTGATCTTGTCGCACTGGCGATCTTCTCAAAACCGGATTCATCAACCGCTTGAAAAAGGAGATAAAGTGCGGTTTTATCTTTCATTCGGGTTTCTTTGAGCACCTTCAATTGATTCGTCGTCTGTTGGGCTGTTGCATCCGGTTCTTCATGGCTGACTTCGACTACTTCCCACGCATCCTGCGCACCGAGCAAAGCCTTCATTTGTATACTCTAATTTTCGTAGTTTATCTTTGTAAGGCGCGGTAATGGAATTTGTCCAAGTGATGTTGCAGCGGAACTCGCCATGGCTTTGATACCACTTTGTTAGATGGAAATTATAACTTTGGTGGAGAGAAGAGAGAGTAACAAACTCAAAATAAATATTTCTTATATTAAACAAGAGTATAGGAGGGGCTTCTTTATTGCATTACATGTATATCTCTTCACATGCATATTCAATATAAAATGACTTCTAACCTATTTATAATTGCCTATGTCGGTTTCCAGACCTTTTATGAAGTTACAAATACAATTTCAATTTGAATTCTATGGCATACACTTTTTGACTAGACAAATCCTATTTGAACTCTTATAGCTCATAACTTTTGACTAGGCAATTTTTCTTTTCGCACCTTAAATTAAGTTTATAACTTAACAACTCTTGCAATTTAGCCCTAACTAATCATCGGCTAAGAATCAACTAAGCTTGAGTTGTATAGTGGATTAAATTAATTAATTTCTGCTGAGCCTTTGCATGCTAATTTTGAAAAAAAAATCAATCTCGGCATCAATTGGCCCTAGATTGTGTAATTTTTAGTGAGTTTGTTTCCCCCCTAATATATTGTATATTTTTCATTCAACTGTAGCATGAAAGAGATTTTACATTTAGAGAGGCAATGTCAAAGGTGGAGGAGATGGAAATACAAGCTCTTGAGGATCATGCTTTTCAATTAGGTAATTTGTATTACTGAGAGACAAAGCATTAGCCACACTTCTCTCTGTCTCTGCTACTCGTGAACTGTTTGATTAAATTCTTCAAAGATTCTGGCTAGCGTTTGTGCAACAAGTAATAACCTTACTGATATAATACGGATCCTCTTAATTTGGAGAAACATTAATAAAATTAAGTGTTATTGTGCAGGTTTTGCTGTAAATAAGACCGTGAAATGGGATAATTTAATGATCCTTACGCTTGAGGCGACTGCTACTTGTGGGTGGTTTATACATATTGCAGTTCTAGTAACTTTAGTGCTATTTAGGATTTAGTTCAACTTTTAGAATTGCTTACACTTCTGATTACGTTACCAATATATGATATCAGAATGAACTTGGGTCATCTTGTTCGTATGAACATGATGGTTCGGATTCATAAGAATGAAGCTCCTATTCTACAATTTTGCTTAAATTTTGAGTAAAAGCTTTTGCTTAATTTTGCATTTTTGTTGCGTTGTTCAATTTGTTAGTGCTATCAGGAGCTTCCTGTTTGGTATGATATTCAATTTGGTAACTGGCCAATAATGCATCTTTATAATTATTATATGTTATTCTTAGGATGAGAAAATTAGTTATCTAGAGAATTTAACAACATTATTTGTGTTTTTGTCCTGAAAAAATATAGCACATCAGATTTTGTGCATGGATTGATAGTGTTTTAATCTAAAATTATATCTTCTTTTTAATTCATTTCTCGCTTTGGCCCTTGAAACCCGTATGTATTTATAACTAATCAAATGAAACGAGTCCACAAAATTATAATTAATCAAACAAAACGAGTCCACAAGTTGTAACGAGCGAGTTAAGACCAACTCGAACTCAACTCATGAGTTAAACGAGTTATTCAACTCGAGTCAGACTAACTTGAATTTTAAATGAACAAGTTGTTAGCGAGTTCGTTACTAAGTTGAGTTTGAGCGGCTCATGAGTTGCGAGCTTTTTTACAACCCTAGCTGTACCTAGGGATGTAAGCTGAATCCTTTTTATCTGACAAACTAATTGAAGCTTCTCTGCTATGGATCTATGATTGAATTTGTCACACCCCAAATTGGGAATTCCGGATTAAGGTGTGATCAGTCCTCGCTTCGTGCTTAATTATTTAGTAAACACGCAAGACTAAACAAATACAATTAATAATGACAACGAAAGTATGAATAATCATAATAAGAGCACAAATTATAACATCAACGAATAAACATACACATAATATCCATACAATCCACATCATAAAATAAAGCACGAGCTACCGAAAAGGAATACAAGATTTACCGAGTCCGATATACAAAACCAAAGATTGGAACTCATAAATCTAATCAAAAGTCCTAAAAATATAAAATCACACCGCGTGGTCCTCGGGGACAGCTCCTGAAGAATCCTGTTGCAGTACGCCAGTCTTCGTACCTAAAACCCACAAAAACAACGTGTGAGATGAGCGATTAATCACTCAGTGTGTGACCAAGAATGACCCTTTAGGGATCCTCTTAAGTCGGAGTACTTTTAATTGTATTCTACGTAAGGTTTTGTAAATGAAACTTTTATATGCAAATGCTTGATTACAATTAACCTACCTTTATAACTAAAAATAAAATATATATAATAGATGTTATGATGTGATTAACTATTATGTCAACATGCAAAAAAGATTTATCAAAAATAAAATCCAAGGGGAATATTATATTGATAGCCAAGCCAGAGCCCAATACCTAAGTACTGCGCTAGAAAATTTATATATAATAATATAAAAGAATCATCCACCCAATGCTGTGCCAATCAAATCAAAAGATCCAATAAGATATATCCAAGTACACCGGTCGGTAAGTCCAATGATACACGATGCCTAGTGATATCGCGCATTGATATCTCCCGTGTGCAACGAATGCAGATGAATATATCTCAATTCGGTGTTTGTTCCTTACTCTAAATCGATCCTTCAACCAAACATATAAAATAGGAGAAAACTACTATCATGATGTTAATCCGTTTCCTCATGAGCAGACAATGGAACTTCATTTGTCTGGTCAAACTAATGAGAAATAGTGTCAGACTCGAATTGCGCACTATAACATGCCACGTACTCGAACCGTGTCACGTAAATCAAACCTGCCACAGACTCATGATCCAATCATGATCTGTGCTTGTATATGGTGGGTAGCTTCTAATGTAGGGAGGACAGCTCCTGAATTGATTCGTGCCCCGGACTCGAACCGGTGCACATAAAAATGTAAAATGAAGCGGAAATTATATAAGTCTAAGTATACATATAATATATCTTAAAAGATCTCCCAGGGATCAAGTGATCCCTAAGCTCAAGATATATCTACAACAAAGTATTTATCCCTTCATCAGAATGTATTGTGCAGACGATTTGATTTGTGCTTTTTATGTGAATTCAACCAATTGATAATGTATACTTCATTGATATTCATTCAATTATAATGTATTGATACATGTAGAACAAAGTATTTATTCCTTTATCAGAATGTAGTGAGAAGATCTGATTTGTGCTTTCTATGTGAATTCAATCAATTGAGAAAGTATACTTCATTGATCTACAATGAATACTTGATTCAACTAGTATTAATACTATGTGCTTTCTATCAATTGAGAAAGTATGCTTTCTATGTGCTTTCTATGTGAATTCAATCAATTGAGAAAGTATACTTTATTGATCTACAATGAATACTTGATTCAACTGGTATTAATACTATCTTTTGTTGTTTAAATGCAATGTTTTATTTAACAGGGACAAATACCTCACTACCTTTGTGCGAATATCTAGTTGTACAGGTCTTAGATCAAGTATGCTATCACAATTTTCTTAGAGGTAACATGTTCCTTTTATAGTTTAACATTTTATTCATTAGGTGTTAATACTTGACAATATTAGGTATAATACAATGAACACATGATTATAACTATTTTTTTTTGTTGAATGCCAGTATGGACTCCGATGAATGGTTCCCCATAGTGCGGAGGCGATACAGCGAAAACGTGTTAATTTATGCAGGGACACAATTTTGTCATTCTGTAAATACGAAAATACAATTCGTTTCATAGAGGTTAATACTTGTACTCATCAAGATAAATACACCAATGCCTCATGATAAATACATTATTGCCTCACGTTAAATAGTATATTATGTTTAACATTTTAGTGGTCCCTCCATGGTAGTTATGAAAATTAATTGGGAGATAATGCAAGGATGATTATCAGGATCTTAATTTTTTTACATAATTTATCTAATATTTTTCAATTTTTTATATTACATATCTGGATTGATTCATACATATTGTTGAGTTTTTTTTTTTTTTTTCAAAACCTTCGCAAAAGCTGCGAAATTGTGAGGGAGAACGAACTCTCGACCTTTGGGTACAACAGTTCTAAGACTTTTTTCTAGCCAACTGTGCTACCTCTTCTTTCTCAATACATATTGTTGAGTTAGTATTCAAGCTGATGCAATTGCTTTAAAGGATTTTTACATTAGTTTTACAAGATTTTTGAACTACTTTTACATAATTCTTGTAATTATTTTAAATAATTTATTATACTAGTTTTATATAATTGTTACAATTATTTTATTTTTGTGCCTCGAGTTTTGTCTCCATATTGTTGAGTTAGTATTCCAGCATATTTCGTATGATATTTATTAATTGGTATGTGTGTGTGGGTGTGAACTAGGGCTGCTAAAAAAAAATTCGTAGTCCGTGATTCGATTCGAGTTTGATTTGAAAAAAATCGTAAAAAAATCAATTCGAAATAATTTGAAATTAATTCAAACCAAACTTAAATTGGACCTGATTTATTCAAAATAGTTTCACAAACTATTCTAGTTCGAATATCAAAATAACGTGAACCATTGATTTCCACTAATGATTTATGTTCGCTGATGACTTAAAAGTTAAAACATAAGGCCGTCCAGCCATAAGTCATAACTCGTAAGTCATAACCCTCGCTCACAGTTCTGAAGTCCTAGACGACTTTCACCTCTCGCTCTCGGCGACTACGATCACTCTTCCTTGTCGTAAAAAAGTTCATAAAAAAATCGAAATGAGTTTGTAAAAAAATCGATTTGAAATTAATTCAAACCAAACTCAAACTAGAATAAGTTCGATTCAGCTTGATTCGTTTGCAGCCCTAATGTGAACTATAAAGTGTGGGAGCGAGGGGCACAGACAGAGACCGACTTTGAAGGATATAATTTTCAAAGAGGAGGGTTCAAATGCACCATGGTTTTGTGCTTCAATTATGCTCCGCACCTTTATTTCCTTTTTAAAATCCCAACAGTTGATCCGAACCGCTCAAAATAATTATGACAATAAAATATGCTTGGAGAATGGAGACCAAATTTTAAATTTTTTAGAATTTGTTTACTATTTTTTGGTAGGTACAAAATCTTAGTTTTCATGAGATACTGGACCATCCAAAAAAGCGATATTGTACCTAAAAAATAGTAAAAAATTCTAAAAAATGTAAAATTTGGTCTCCAATCATATTTTATTATAATAATTATTTTGAGCAGTTCGAATTGACTGTTCAAATTTTAAAAACATAGATAAAAATGTGAAGTATAATTGGAGCACAAAATCATATTGCATTTGAACCCTCCTCATTTTTAAAACTATACATTCAAGACTTTTATATATCCCTGTGTGGTATTGGAATTGGACCAGTCAAGTTACACATATGTTTTTTTTTTTATCACTTTATTCATGCATGTTTTGTAGTGGTGAAAACGGTATGGATAATATTCGATCTGTAGTTGATCTGTATTCGAAAATTTAGATGTAGATATTTATTATCTGAACATCCGTATGGATAAGAATACTGATATGATTTTATGTTTCACTTATCCGTATCCGAATAATAGATATATACCATATATTTTAATATATATTATGAAAAATTTATGTTATCCACTATTATAATTAGATAAATATTATGAACTTTAATATTTTTTAATATTTTAATATTATTTTAATAAATATCCGATATGATTCGAACTCGTATCCATATTTGTATCCGTTTGATATCTGCTTTATATCTGTATATAAAAAAAAAGATATGGATATGATTTTATCATTATCCGCTCTGTATCTGCTCCGTTTTATTATATATAATGAAAAAAGAGATATGAATATAGATATAGTTTTATTATAATGACTGATGAGGAGAGTACACAAATAAAAAGGATCACACGGTCTCTTTAATTCCATAAGCCAATTCAGTAAAACAATCAAACTTCACACGCATGAAAACTTTATTAATACATTTATCAGCAGGCGCCTAGCCTTCTGACCTTCAACAAAAAAGAAAATATGAACTCTAAAATTTTAATACCACTTTTTCTGGAAACAACGAGAGATCTCTCGCCATTCTACCGGGTGACCATACAGTTGAAATGTTTTATTTTTTTCTAAAAATTTGCCACAAAGACCAGTGTATTCCAAGATACAACACCAAGAAAAAACACATCAAGCCCCAATTCTGTAAGTTCTGCAAAAATTTTGATCTCCAAATTACCTCCTGTATCATGTACCCTCCTTGTGACTTGGTCAATGCAAATATTGTGCCTTCTCGCATTGCTACTGCAACTACCGTCTTTCCATGTCCCAGCTTGATGTT